>OU015499.1:58095885-58653970 GCA_907164885.2 Dolomedes plantarius
CCACCCTGCACTCCACGGCACACTTCTCGCCCAGGTCGAACCTGCACTCGGCGAGCATCTCCAGGATGTACCTGAGGAATCCCACCTTATCCACGAGCCTCAGCTCCTCGATGTACACGTCGGAGATGATCCGCACCACCGAGGGCTTGAAGGATTTGAGCATGGCCCGGAAGCCGCCCCTGTCCCTGTAGTTGGTCTCGTAGCACACCTCCAGGATCCTGGCGATGGCACGCAGGTAGTGCCTCTCCCTCCAGGCGTGGGGGAATTTCGTGAACTTGATGAGCAGCAGAATCGCCGTGTTGACGTCCGTGTGGAAGTAGAACAACTTGTTCTTGCGTTTCTTGGTCCGCAGGAACCTCAGATTGTACTTGCAGTCCTGCATGAAGGTGATGATCTCGCTGAATCCCTCCGAAGGGAACAGATCCATCGTTTCGTTCCGAACAACAATCCCCGGAAAAGAAAAGGATAACAGTATCCCCGAAACAGGAAGCGATTTCTCCGCGACGGGAGAGATTTCAGCTGCAGTGCCGTCAGCTAGCGTCTTTTATCGCTATGGCAACCTAGCGCCGTGCTTGGCAGGGAAGTCGCCTGCGTTGGCTGCTTTATCGCTTGGGGAGGAGGGGGGAAGGGGGAGGGGGGAGCGAGCCACGGGGCTGCGCTAATTATTTTTGCTGTTTGTGTTTGAATGGATCGGGAGAGGCCAGCTCAAAACAATCCGGGGGCCACTTGAGAAAATTTTAAATGGCAGTATAATTTCGAATACAATTTTGATGTCAGCTGGGCGAAAGGCGAAATTCCCATCATCAAATATCTGATTTGGATACTGCACTAAATATTTTGACCCTTAAGATAACTTTAAATATTTAAATTTCAATTATCTTAAGGTATCTGCTTACGTTTGGAAACACTTTTTTTTTTCAAAAATATACAGTACTTATTAAATATATATATATATATATATATATACTAGCAGAAAACCTGCACTTCGCTACGGAGTACATTCAAATTAAATACAACGGTCAATGTATGCAATTAATGCCAAAATAAATAAATATATATATATATATATATATATGCGACGATCAATGTATACAATTGATATATATATATATATATATATATATATATATATATATATATATATAAATCGTAAGGGATATTTTTATAGACATAATGTAGAAGAAAATATTCAAATTAAATCTACTAGGACCTACTAAAGAATATAGTACAGTTAATATAGTACAGTTTGAAGAACATATCTTTTACTGTATTTTAATATTTTTTTGGATAATGTCCAATCGTCTGCCGCATTAGCAAGAAAAAAAAATATTTTTTTGTCTATTTCGTTGTTATGTACGCGACGATAAATTTATTTAAAGTACCAGAAAAAGAAATCACGTGATCTGCATTTAATAAATTAAATTCTAAAATTCATCTTTGAGAATTCACCAAAAATCAGAAAATGGAGGTAAAGATTCAAAAAAAAAAAAAAATTTCATCTTAAAGGGATATTTATGATCTTTCTTGTGATATAAATTTTATAACACTCAAATTATTATTTTAAATACAAACTTAAAAAAGTTACTAAAACAGCTTAAAAATTTAATTTTAAAAAATCTAAGAAGAATTTTTCAAAAATCTTCCTTAGTGCACCTCTACACTATAAGAAGAAACGCCATGCAAAATTTCAGCCCTTTAGATCCAGCGGTTTGGTCTGTACGTTGTATGTCAGTCAGTCAGTAAGTCAATCAGTCAGTCAGTCAGTTACGGAACTGTTTTATATATATAGATATTTAGTTCAAATGTGATATAAAATTATGAAAACAAATATAATTTTGGTAAAAATTTCATAACATTTTAAAATAGAGAGAATTTTTTGTCAATTTTCAGTACAATTGAGTGCTTACTCCAGAGACCCTACACTCAATTCAACTAAATATGTTTAAATTTCCTTTACCCTATATACTAATGTGACACTTACCTGGGTTCTGAAGTAAATTTTTAAAAATATTTCCACAAATCACTGAAATACACCCAAAAAATGAAATAAACACTTATTTCAGAAAAAAAATTATCTTTTTATAAGTACAGGTACACGCAGAATGATTAAATTAACACATATAGCTTAGCTTTTAGGATAAATCATAGTCAGTAATATGTAAAATACCAATGCAGAATTTCATTGAAATATATTGAAAACTTTTTAAATGATTAGCTCTCTCGTTTTGAAAAGTAACTGAAAAATGGATTTTCTAGAAAATGCATTTAAAGGTTCTACTTCTGATCTTTTAATATAGCCTTCGGTTAATTAAATTGTCCACAAGTTCTAATCCAATGATCTCACGAAAAAAAGTAAAGCAGCTTTAGAATCTTAAAAGATTGGCCTTTGAAACAGAGCAATAGAAAAATTTCGAAATTTTGCGCCAACACTGTCATTTCAACGTAGGCAGATACCTTAATCAAAGAATAAAATCAGCAATGGAGTCAGTATTTGTTTGAACTTAAATGTAACATGTTCCTGAAATATATTCCCCTTTAATTTAATGTTTAAAAAATGAATAAAGCTGAAATTATAGCAAGGGTGCCCCAAGTTCCAAATTAAATTCCGCAGGGTGCCGTAAACATAGAAAGGTTGGGAATCCCTGACTTTGATCAGTCAAGATATCAGATAACAGGACACTTCAACATTTTAACTAAGGTCTTTATTAGACACATACTTTCTTAAAAACAAGAAAATTATTCCTGGAGTTTATAAGATAAAAGAGTTCTTAAAATGACTCGAATAAATACAATGTAGAAAAAACTTTAGCCAGGCATATAAATAAGTAAATATTGAGTCGATAAAACAAAAATAGATAATCGCGCAATATAGAGATTAAAAATAAATGCAATGCAGAGAAAACTTTAGCCAAGCATATAAATGGGCAATGGGCGTATTAATGACTCTAATAAGATAAGATATATGAAAAAAAAATATTTCAAATATTTAACTTAAGTATTAGACTTTATTTAACACCGAATTTCTTTTTCAAATGACGAAAAGATATTATGGAATATTACAATTACAGAGTTCTTACTTTTTTTCTTAGCTTTCGGTTTATTAAATTGGCCACAAGGTCTAATCCAATGTTCGTACGAATAAAAGTAAAGCAGTTTTAGAATCCTAAAAGATTGGCTTTTGAAATAGAGCAATAAAAAACAATTCGAAATTTTGCACCAAAACAGCCATTTCAACGAATGCGGATGCCTTAAATGCATATAAATAGAGGGTCCTCAAAAAAGGCCGCATTTTCTATATATGGAAAATTGCATTATTGATTTCTAGGAAGTTGTATTTTTCTAGGAAGTTGTATTTTTCATATAAATAGGTGGCTTAGTGGAAAATTTATTTAGCGATATCAAAATGTTGTTGTCTCTTATGCCCCTGATCGGAAGTCCAGACCAGGTCCATATATATATATATATATATATATATATATATATATATATATATATATATATATATATATATTATATATATATATATATATATATATATATATATGTATATGTATATGTATATATATATATATATGTATATATGTATATATGTATATATATATATATATATATATATATATATATATATATATATATATATATATATATATATGTATATATATATGTATATATATATATATATATATGTATATATATGTATATATATATATATATATATATATATATATATATATATATATATATATATATATATATATATATATGCTTCGGGCTGAAGTATACGTCTCCGGTTTAATTAGCACCACAAGAGTCGGAGTCCATCTTAGCTAGTTGCCACCTCAATTTTGACCGAACACCCCTAGGGGCGACGTCTGGGGGGATCATACCCTCTCCTACCTTTTCTGACCTTCATAGAGAGACTATCAAAATGTATATGTGTTTAACATGTGCGAAAAATACAGAACGCAACTTTCTAAAATTAAATATTTTTGAAATTTGACTTCAAAGTAGCAATTTTGTAACGCACTTTTTTTATTTAACCTTTTATATTTACTAAAAATACATTTATTTTAGGAAAATAAAACATTTATCGTAACTAAAATCAGTTTTCTTTACAAAATGAAATCAAGTCAAATTTCCCAAAAATATGTTTGTACCACAAAACAAAGCACAAAATCGGTTTCCTCAGTGATCAGAAAGTTGAAAAAATACAGAACGCAACTTTCTGAAATCAAATATTTTTGAAATTAACAACTTCAAAGTACTGTAGCAATTCTGTAATGAACTTTTTTTTAGCCTTTTATATATAATAAAAATACATTTGAATTTAGGAAAATAAAACATTTTTTTAAAAAAAATCAGTTTTCTTTACAAAATGAAATTAAGTCACATTCCCAAAAAATATATTTCTGTGTTACAAAACAAAGCATAAAATCGGTTTCCTCAGTGATCAGAAAGTAGAAAAAAAATCTAATGAGATGCTTGCAGATGGGCACTCGTTGTAAGAAGGGCAGATAAATCAACGTCGATTTCACATGACGAATCACGCAGAAGGTAAGCCTACTTCTTTCCTTGGGCTTAATGTATTTTATGTTGCAAAAGCTGCTTGTGGCTCACATACCGTATTTTGGGGACCATCAGACGCACCTCCAATTTATGGGAGATTTTTAGCAAAGAATATTGCGTATTTTGTTAGGTATGGATAGATATTTTCAATTTCTTACTTAATAAATTATTGTATATATTTTTATCTTTATAAAATACTAGCGGCCCGTCCCGACTTTGTCCGGGACTTGAACAAAATATTATACCAATAAATTTCCAGTTGATAGCCAATAAATTGTAAATCTTTTTTTACCTTAATAATAACCTAAATAATACCTTAAATTAATTTTATGTTAGTTAATAATTAAAGTAAATTTTTGAAAAGAAAAAGGCGTGCCGGAGAACGGCTAGGTTCGAACCGCTAGCGTCAGAACAGAAGCCCACCGCGATAGCACCACGATAAGGATCGTTGAAATCTTCGGAACAAAAAGCGGTAGAAAACAGTAGCGGAAACAATGGAGATTGTTAGGATTAAGCCCCTAACTTTATTTCTACTGATTAGATATACATAATATATAGCCTATGTCCATCTGGAATACTGTACCTTTCAAACAGTGAAAGAATTTTCAAATAGGTACAGTGGTTCTGAAGATTACCCTCCACGTACATAATCGCTCTCTCTCTTTATATATAAGTATAGATAGATAGCACCACGCTAAGGATCGTTGAAGACTTCGGCACAAAAAGCGGTAGAGGACAGTAGCGGTAACAATGGAGATTGTTAGGATTAAGCCCCTAACTTTATTTCTACTGATCAGATATACATAATATATAGCCTATGTCCATCTGGAATACTGTACCTTTCAAACAGTGAAAGAATTTTTCAAATTGGTGCAGTGGTTCTGGAGATTACCCTCCAATTACAAAATCGCTCTCTCTTTATATATAAGTATAGATGAACAATAAATTTAATAAATAATATATATAATATATCTATGTTGCCTGGTATAAAGGTCTTAAGGGGACAGTGGACCTTCAAACCTAACTTTTTTTGTTTTAAATGGATTTGCTTGAAATTTGAATATTTGATTGGTACCATAGATATGTAAAATTGGTTAAAATTTAATGATGACATAGTAATAATTTATGAATTATTAATTATATCAAAAATTAACCTAATTAAAAATGTTCCATGCGCATTTCTTTTGCATATAATATGGTAATTTTTATTTACAGGATACCTTATAGAACTAACAATGAAACTTATTGTCATTTTAAGCATTCATTAAAAATATAAAGAGAAAATAATAATAATAATGAAAACACCCTTTTTATTACGCAAAATACCTATAAATCATCTTTTCAAGTACAAAATTTAGAAATTCTGAGCTACGAGGCATAATTTTTTTCAATAAGATTTATTTGATATACAGTTAAGTCTATAAAACTTAAATTTCAAAGCATTACGATAGTTAGAAATGCGCCTGGAGCAGTTTGAATATTCGTATGACGTGAAAATTTTCATTTTGAGAAAAACACATTTAAAGTTATTGCTATTAGTAACCACATAATATCTAAATTAAATACAAATGCCTATAACTAGGAAAGTAATCGCAGAAATTAAAAATTCTTTTTGCAACACATTCCTACTCGTCCGTAGTTTCACAATTCAATAAAATACAAAAAATCGAATTTTTGGACAAATTTCACACTTTTGAAAGTCCACTGTTCCCTTAAGTCAAAAACAGTCATTTTAATATACCAAGTTATTGGCTTTTATACCAATAATTTCGCAAAACAATCGCAGAACAATAATTTAGATAAATATGAAATATATATATATATATATATATATATATATATATATATATATATTCCTGTTTACTTAAATTTAAAATTTTTATAGGAAGTAATCTATGCGTATGTAGAGCATGTAATAAAAGTCTCTTTCTGTCTCTTTAAATATATATATATATATATATATATATATATAGCAAAGTATACTTGAGTCTTTTGTACAAAGAAATGTACTTTTGTATACGAAATTGATAGTCTTAAGCCTTTTATACAAGTCAAAAGATTTTTTTATCGATACATCTAAAAATCCCTTTTTTTGACTTAAGCCCTTTATACCGGGCCCCATATATATATAATAAATATATATTATTCTGTTGCGAGTTGGCAGATGTTGATATGTCATTTTTTCATGTTTTCGGCAAATTAAAAAAGTAACTTTTGTTGTGAAATATAAAATCGTTCAATTAAGTTTTTCAATCCAAATATTATTCAGTTAATACTCATATTCAACCTCAAGCATATTGCTGGTCTTCAATGAAAATTTTCAATTAGGGACTAAAATTCTGGGGAGGGTTGAGAAAAAAAGAAAACACCAACTTTTGCCAAATATATATATATATATATATACTAGCTGAGTGGCAACCCGATGTGTTGCTTTTTCGATTTAAACTGAAATGGTTTTATTTTTTAAAGATTAAAAACTGTTTAATAACAGAATTAAAAATATATTAGAATTTCTAAAAAACGAAATGACTATTTAAAATTCTCTTTTTCAAATTTTGGTTTTTGGCTTCTGAAATAATTCTTTCAAATTTCCGTTCTCATATTTTGCTTTTTAAACAAAAATGAAGTTCATTTAATTAGAATAAATTCTAAAGATTTTAACTTCTCATTTCCTGAAACAAAAATTATTTCTGGATTTCAATTTTTAAATAAATGACTCGTTCTCAACTAATTATTTTCCTTTTGGCAACATGGCCGAATGTAAATATTACATCTCATGGGAGAAAAAAGTGCTTAAAAAAATAGAAAGACATTTCTGATGAATTCAAAATTGGTGGCGGAAGAATCCTCATCACTTCCTCCTTAATTAGAAAGAAATTTCAAGAATTTGCTGGAATTATTAGTGAGTAAAATAATAAGTCGAAGTGAAGTGAGTAAAATAATAAGTTCAAGTTACATTAAGATACTATGGCGATCAGCGCGGGAAATTTCAAAAGTGAGTTTTGTAAGTACGCTGTTTTAGACTGACAACATTTTTTTATTAACTGTATTTGGTATATTTTGGAAGCTGGACATCTAGAAAATGCCTATAAATCGTAAAATTGACATTAATAGGTGCAGAAAACCGAAATATTTGTCCATCAAAATCGTCGATTTCGTGAAATTTGGAAAACTGCTTTGGGGAAATAGCTTCGTTTGCAGTGAAAAATATTTTTAACTTTATAAAAATGTGTATATCCTTAAAGATAAAGAGTTGTAGAACACATGGAAATAAAAAATTCGTCGATTGGTGGACGGAAAAGTTGAATTTTGCATGCATGAAAATAGTGGAAATTTGCGAAACGGAAAGGAGCTGGCCCACCCGGAATGACAGCTGTTTCTATTGCCCGCTTCTTTTGAGTTCGGCGGTTTTAATTTAATAATTTTAAAAGTTTAATGTTTTGAAAGTTGAGGATAGTATCAGTGCACGCGTCTCATCCGTCCGCGTCCATCGGTACCAGTCGCGATATCCTGCTACGCTCGGTTCGCGAGATTAGCCTGTCCCCGTGTCTGCTGACAAACAAACTAACATTTGTTTACCTTCAGCTGTTAATAGTAAGATATATACACTTATATGTTAATATGTGTGTGTAAGAGGATAATCGATTTTCAGACAATATTAAGAAATGCATTGAAAAATATACAAATAAACTTTTATAATTTATGCCAATTTCTCTCTTAAATATGAAGTTACAAAGAAACAAACCGGAAAGAAAAGAGTATTTATGAAGATATTGTTCGACTTCAGCGTTAAAATACGTTTAATAATGTCAGTTAGGCATGTAAATGCACTTATGTGTCTATCATTAATTAGGTTCAACTTCTTTCTTCTTCTTCTTCTTCTTCTTCCTCCTCGCCCTCGTCATCGCCCTCTTCTTTTTCTTCATCTTTCTTGTCTGCGTCTGTAAAACGAGGGATGTTCAACTTATAAACAATTTTTATTTTTATTAAACTCTATTTTCTACAGGACTACCGGAACTTTTTCTTATTAAAATTTAATCCTTTTTTGACATATTGTTGCAATCAGTTCACCAGTGATTCATCTATTTATATAAAACAGTTCCGTAACTGACTGACTAGCTGACTGACTGACTCATTGACTGACTGACTGACATAAAACGCACAGATAAAACCGCTGGACCTAAAGGGCTGAAATTTTGCATGGCGATTCTTCTTATAGTGAAGGGGTGCACTAAGAAAGATTTTTGAAAAATTCTTCTTAGATTTTTTTAAAATTAATCTTTAAGCTGTTTTAGTAACTTTTTTTAAGTTTGCATTTAAAATAATAATTTGAGGGTTGGAAAATTTATATCACGTAAAAGATCATAAAAATTCCTTTAAAATGAAATCTTTTTCGAATCTTTACCTCTATTTTCTGATTTTTGGTGAATTTTTAAAGATTAATTTTTAGAATTTATTTTTTTAAGTGCTGATCACGTGATTTCTTTTTCTGGTACTTTAAATTAATTTATCGTCACGTGCATAACAACCAAATAGACAAAAAGAAAATTTCTTGCTAATGAGGCAGACGATTGGACATTATCAAAAAAAAATATATTAAAATGCAGTAAAAGATATGTTCCTCAAACTGTACTATATTAACTGTACTAAATTCTTTAGTATGTTCTAATAGATTTAATTTGAATATTTTCTTCTACATTATTTTGTCTATAAAAATATCCCATACAATTTTTTTATAAATATTTTTTTGTTTGTTTGTTTTTTACATCAATTGCATACATTGATCATTGTATTTATTATAAATATATATATTTATTATTTTTTTGGCATTAATTGCATACATTGACCATTGTATTTAATTTAAATGTACTCCGTAGCGAACTGCGGGTTTTCAGCTAGTTCTTATATAAAACAGCCAAATACTATGTACTGACTGACCAGTCACGGTATCTTTGGAACCATAATGCTTAGGAAACTGAAACTTTGTATGGTTGTCCCTCTTTGGCTCTAATTACTCCCTAAAAATCTTTTTTTTAATTCAATATTTAAGGGGTTAAGGGATGCCTACCCTCTTCCAATATAAAAAGAATAAATTTTAAAACCCGTATTTAACATTGGATTTCAACCAGATTACTCTTAAATGAAAGTACGGCTAAAGAAACACATACACGCTGAGTTTCATCAAAATCGACCCAAAATAGACAGAGCTAAAAAAAATTTAAAAGTTCAATCTTTTTCAAATGTGTTCCAATGTATTATGTTTTGCCGTTTTAAAGCTATATATCTAATATATAAAGCAGAAACGGGAAATGGGTCGTGTGCGTATGTGTGTGTGAGTCACAAAGACTCAAGAACCGTGAGCCCTACCTTGATGAAATTTACACGGTTTAATGTGCATGGGAAATAAGGATGAATATGACTATTTTCATCCCGCTACGACATTCCATTCCTGAATTATGTTAGAATAAGTTGCGCGGTATCAACGGATATTTGTGTTCAAAGCCATTGTAACATTCCATTGTTGCCAATTAAATTATAACATTTGCGTAAAAGTAAATAGACATGAATTAAAAACGTGATTTATTCACATATTGGCGCATGCAAGAATGAATTTGATATATTATTTTCATATACGTGGCACCGCCGGAATATTTCTTTTTATAAAGATGGAAAGTCATTCATTTTCAATGAATGTGTTCTCATCCATAGCAGACGATTTATTTTTGAGAAAGAATTACAGTCATGAAATACGTGTATATTTTATTATATATTTTTTTTAATTAAGAAAGTCTGAAAGTGGCATTGAAACGTAGCAGACGATTTAGTTTTGAGAAGGAATTCCAGCATGAAATATGTGTATATACTTTTTCTATAATAATTATCAGATTTGCTGTGTTTTAATATTGAATGTTTTCTCAATCCATTCAAACATTATTGATTCTTTTTCTTCAATAATAAATCCACTCAAACATTATTGACTAGCTGTAAATTAATGCTTTAAAATGCTCAAAAAGAAGAGAGCAACTTTTAATCTTGCAGAAGTAAGGACAAAATGTCAAAGATTTCTAATCCCGAGCGAAGCCGGTTAATAAATCTAGTATATATATATAAGCCAAACACCACTCACGCACTGACTGACTGATCAATGTACATCTCGAACCATACGGCCCTAGGAAGCTGAAATTTTGCATGGTGGCTCTTCTAATACCCTAGGTGCTCACTAAGATTTTCTTTATTTATTTATTAAATTCGAACCTTCAAAGAGTTTAAAATAGGGGCTTAAATTCCCAAAATTAAAAATTAAAAATTTCAGGTAGTCTCTTCAAACAAAAATCTTCTCCGTGAAGAACCGCGGTCTCTTCGATCTCTTTGGCTTATACTTATAAACTACCGCGGGTTATTAACGTAGGATTACTTGTAGTTGCTTACCTCTTTTGTATGTATATATGTATGTATGTGTTATGAAAATATGTATCTATATATGTACGTATATATATATCTATATATCTATATCTATCTATCTATATATATATATATATATGTCAAAATTTTGACGCATTTTGGTACTTTTCTGTTTAACTGTTTACTGTTTGCCCAAGCGATACAGACTGGGTTTAGCGCGCTGCCAATTATAACTCGCGATGCAGGACATCTGAAATTTTGCTTTCCGGAGGACCTTTATGGAGGAACGTAATCCTACGCTAAAATCTTTAACCTATATTGAATGCCAGATCACTGTCGTTAAACTACAGGGTGAACTTCTCTAGGGAATGACAAAGCTATATAGCTAAAGTCAATTTAAATGGAATGAACCAAATGACTTAATGGATGGTACTTGTGTATTTCGCCTCGAAGCATGGATATTCAGATAGTTCATAAACAAAATTGTTGAATATCAACCATAAGACGCTTTGTCATGATTATTCTGTTGCACATTGAATAAATAAAAAATTTTACTCGGAGTAGGGGTAAAACACTTCTGAAATTTTGGTGAGACTGTCTGCACAGTTTGATAGAAACATAACCCAGATTTATCGTCTTGCGATTTTAATCTTTTTGGTCCCCTGAAGAAGAACACCCGCGAAATTTGGGTCCAACAATGCTGTTATGGAAGCTGCGCAGTTTGGTTGGCGACAACAACCCAAAACTTTCTATGAAAAGGGATTCGGTAAGCTAGTGGAAAGACGGCAACAGTGTATCGCGAAAGAAGGTAGTTATGACGAGAAATGAGAATTAAATTTGTAACGTGTCAAGTGACGAGACCGGTACACTTGACCCCGCACCTTCAGAGATAAATTTGAGAACTTGGAGGACATTGCAGCCACGACATATTTTTCATACACCAGCCGCCACTAGTGTACACGGCGGTGGATTTGTCACAATGGGCACCGAACCAGCGACGTTCAGATCCCTGGCGCGCTGCCCTTTCTTTTTAATAGAATAAAAATCCCAGTTATAAGTTGAACATCCCTTGTAGTAATTTAAAATAAAAAACAGGATTATACATATGTTCATGAACAAAAACTTATGGCTCCAATAAGAAAATACTCAATCTAACAGGTATACACAGCTTCTTAAGGCCCACACTAAAAATTAAGGGTGGCAACCTATTAGCATGAGGGGTATTAGGCTTGATTAACTTTATGGTCAGTTCGTCAATTCATTTGGGAATTGTCCATTCAGACAATTATGTCTAATGCCCCTCGGCCTGATGAAGAACTATATTAATTACTTCAAAACTAGTTGTTATTCTTAGTTTTTATTGGGGTAATTAAAAAGGCTGCGAGTTCCTATTATACGTTCTGCACAACTTTCATGTAACATACACATATAGTTTCATAGGTTCACGATTGAACTGAATATGTTGAACTCCATAAATGTTTATCCGAGAGCTAGAGCCTTTATCTTGATATTTACGGTACTCTTTATTTGTAAACACGAACAGCAGCTCTTCACGAACACTTCACAATCGAAGGAGTTTCGCTGATACTCACGCCACTGTTTCTATCGCTCACGATTATTTGCAATTTTTACGTGGGTCTTAAGCTACTAACCCACTGGATTCGCTCACCTCAATGTTAAGCTATGGAGAAAATGTGTCTAAGGATTGTCAGCTTGGATAAAAAGTTGCTTTTTTTTTTAACGTTTTCCTTATGGGGTGGGATAGCATGTATTCCAAGAATACGGGCCAAAGATTGAATATATATATATATATATATATAAATACATGGTGTCCCATAATGATTGGGACAAAATTTAAGGGGAGATAGAGCATGTCAAAAGGATTCAAAATTGCATAGCAACCCATGGTCGCAAACGTCATGGGAAAGTGGTATAAGAGGTACAAGAAATGAAGGAATACAAGGCAGAGGTAATCGGAAATATTCATTGCTCCTAAATATTACATATGCTGTGGTAGATGATATCACTTCAAAAGGTTACAAAAGATGCTCAAAGTTTCCACCATTACAAAAGATACAAGCATTACAGCGACGGACCACGAATTGGCGGACATGTTCAAAAACACCTTGATTTGCGTGGATATATGCAGCAGCGCAAACAATTCTTGCAACCAGATCCATTTCAGACTCAACAGGTGTTTCATACACAGCACCTTCAAGTGCACCCCAAAGAAAGAAATCCAGGCAGTTTAAATCCAGAGAGTATGGAGGCCAGGCAACCAGGTCCAAGTAAATCCAGGTGTTTTCGAACGTGTCGGCCAATCTATGGTCCGTCGCTGTAGCACCTACATCTCTTGTAATGGTGGAAACTTTGAGCATCTTTTGTAGCCTTTTGAAATGGTGTCATCTACCCTAGCATATGTAATATTTATGAGCAATTAATATTTTTGATTATCTCTGTCTTGTAGTCCTTCATTTCTTGTACCTCTGATACCACTTTCTCATGACATTTGCGACCATGGGTTGCTATGCAATTTTGAATCCTATTGACATGCCCTACCTCCCCTTAAAGTTTGTCCCAGTCATTATGGGACACCCTATATATATATATATATATATTATATATATATATATATATCTAATATATATATATATATATATATATATATATATAGTGTATATAATATATATAGTATATATATATATATATATATATATATAGTGTATATATATATATATAGTATATATAGTATATATATATATATATATATATTATATATATATATATATATATATAATATATATATATATATATATATATATATATATATATATAACCCCTTAATGGCCGTTCTTACAAGGGAGTTATAAAATTTTTCGTTCAAATGAGAGAATCGAAAAACTGGGCCCCGTAAGCTAAAAGTTAATTGTACTCCGGAGAAGAGTAAGAAACTTTACACCTTAATTTTACACCCAAAAATTTAAATTATTCAGGGAAAAAATGGTCTAGTGTGTTTTAAACGCTCCTAAACTACTTTGATGAAAGAAATTCATAAAAGGATATGTGTTGCAAGGTTCAGAAAAGTTCAGGCTATCTGGAAAAATGATTTTTATTGGATTATCAGCATTTATGTAGCTGTAAAAAAAAAGACACATTTTCTCCATAGGTTAACATTGAGGTGAGCGAATCCAATTGGGTTAATACACAGCGGCCTTAAGCTGCGTAGGAATGAACGCTGTACTGACAAGAATTTATTTATAGATGAGCTGACACAGTTTTTACATTTTTCAAAAGAAGAAATTTTAAATTCGCCTATAAATATGTACAAAAATATTATACAGCGAGGACTAGCTTCCTAGTTTCCTATCTTCGAAAATATTAAAAGAAAATTTCCTGGCAATGCCTAATTCGGTTCCCACCAAGCCTTATTCAGAATGCAAACCCCAGCTCACAGCATGGACGAGTAGGCCGCTAACCACTATACCATGCGGGCGGAAATTTAAATCATATTGAATTATTTAATTAAAAAATATGCTTGACATTTTATATAATTTTTTCATTATACTTTTTAACATATCAAAAACTACAGTTAAAAACATTAAAAAGCGTGTGATTATATAAAATTTAAAGCATAATTTTAACTAAATAATTCAATATGCTTTAAATTAAAAAGTGTGTAATTTAAATCATATTGAATAATTTAATTAAAAAATATGCTTCAAATTTTATATAATCACACACATTTTAATGTTTTTAGTTATATTTTTTGATATTTTAAACATATGTTATGATGTTGTTAAACAATCGTTTTTCGTTCGGGGTCAAGTGATTGTTTACTTAAAGAGGGTGTGCGTCGCGGTCGAAATAAGTTTGCGCACCACTGAAATAAGCGATTATCATCTCTATATATAAAACAGTTCCATAACTGACTGACTGACATAACGCACAGACCAAACCGCTGGACCTAAAGGGCTGAAATTTTTCATGGCGATTCTTCTTATAGTGTTGGGGTGCACTAAGGAAGATTTTTGAAAAATTCTTCTTAGATTTTTTTAAAAATTAAATTTTTAATCTGTTTTTGTAACATTCTTTAATGTTTGCATTTAAAATAATAATTTGAGGGTTATAAGTTTTATATCACGAGAAATATCATGAAAATTCCTTTAAAATGAAATCTTTTTTGAATCTTTACCTTCATTTTCTGATTTTTGGTGAATTTTTAAATATTAATTTTTAGAATTAAATTTATTAAAGGCTGATCACGTGGTTTTTTGTGATACTTTAAACTAATTTTGAGCCACGTGCCTAACAACGAAATAAATTGACGAATACGAAAGTATTAAAATACGGTAAAAGATAAAAATTAACCACAAGACTAATTAAGATGAAAGTTTTTTAAGAATTTAATTCAAAATAATATGTTTTATGGATACTAAACATACATATTAATTGCATAGATTGACCGTTGTATTTAATTTGAATGTACGCCTTAGCGAAGTACGGGTTTTCAGCTAGGCATTACGTATGAGACAGTTGTCTTCACTGCATAATACAGATGACCTCAATTTCGAGTTCATTCATTTGTTTTTTTCACCTGCTGGCGTTACGAGTGAAGATACGTCAAGTTCGTCTAGTTAGAATATCTTGTGGCTCGGTGGTCTAGGGGTATGATTCTCGCTTTGGGTGCGAGAGGTCCCGGGTTCAAATCCCGGCCGGGCCCGCGATTTGTTTTTCCTGTCCTCTCTCCAAGATTTTGAAAATCGGTATTTTCGATGGTGATACTGAAGTTTAGAGTAATCATATCGAAAAAAGGGCCAATAAATAAGTACTTAACAAATATCTGATGTGATATTTAGATTGCTTTTTTTTAAAAATTTTAATGAAGAAAAAACCCTACAGACAGACAAATGAGATGTGTATACTCTTTTAATTATAAAAATGAAAAAATAGCGGAATTTTAATCACAAAATGCAAAAAAAAACCTTTCGATGTTGAATGACATTATTAGATGCCATATTGATTTGCTTATATTGAGTAAGAGGCCAATAAATAAGTACTTAACAAATATCTTATGTGATGTTTAGATTGCTTTTTTTAAAAAAATTTAATGAAGAAAAAACCCTACAGACAGACAAATGAGACGTGTATACGCTTTTAATTATAAAAATGAAAAAAATAGTGGAATTTTAATCACAAAATGCAAAAATAAACCTGTCGATGTTGAATGACATTATTAGATGCGATATTGATTTGCTTAGGGGGCGTCCATTAATTACGTGAGGCTTTTAGGGGGGGGGGGGGGAGGGAGTCGAGCCGAATCTCACCCAGTGTCACGTGGGATATCACGAAATCTTTTTGGAATCTTTACCTCCATTTTCTGATTTTTGTGAATTTTTAAAGATTAATTTTTAGAATTTATTTTATTAAATGCCGATTACGAGATTTCTTTTTATGGTACTTTAAATTAATTTATCGCCACGTGCATAGCAACGAAATAGACAAAAAAAAATTTCTTGCTAATGCAGCAGACGATTGGACATTATCCAAAAAAATATTAAAATTCAGTAAAAGATATGTTCCTCAAATAGTATTATATTCTTCAGTATGTTCTATTAGATTTAATTTGAATATTTTTTTCTACATTATTTTGTCTATAAAAATATCCGTTACGCTTTTTTTATAAATATATTTTTTGTTTTTTTTACATCATTTGCATACATTGATCGTTGTATTTATTATATATATATATATACAGTGATACCTCCCTTAACGGACACTCCCGAATAACGGACACCTCCAATTAACGGACATTTTTATGAGTCCCAGTCCTTTTGTATAGGGCAATCCATGTTATTCCCTCTGAATAGCGGACACTCCGAATAGCGGACATTTATTTTTGAAAAACTTTCAATTATTTTGGCAAGCATTTCAAAATTATTCTAACAAGCAAGCTAAAATTATATGCTCATGCATCTTTACTACGAACTTTTCGCGACTGCCTTTTTAATCCTTGACAAAATGGAATTCGACCATAAAATCTGCACAATGGCATTCTTCTGCCTTCTTTACCCATTATTTCTTCCTATTCTTCCCAAACTCCCCGTGTTTCTTGTAATTCAGAGACGCTAAACCTGTTTTTGGGGGGTTTAGTCGTTGGTCACTGGCTAAAACTTTACTTGTCTATTCAGTTTAGTGTGACAGTGCAAACTGATTCAGATCGTGTTAAAATGGCGTCGAAAAGAAAGAGATTGAATTTGAAAGAAAAAATTGACGTTTTGGAAGTTGCCGAAAAGGAAAAGCTGAGCGTTCGCAGCCTTGCCGAACGTTTCCACGTTGATAAAACGCAGATTAGTGAACTTTTGAAGAATAAAGAAGGAATCCGAAAAATGTGGGTCCTGAATTCAAACGAAAATTTGTAAAATTTGAAGTTTCGTAAGACAGAAACAATCGAAATTGACGAAGTGTTGATGAAATGGTTCCGTTCTGCTCTTGCAAAGAACATTCCTGTAAGCGGTGTTTTGCTCCAAGAAAAAGCCAGAGAAGTCGGTGAAAGTTTGGGATTAGAAATTTTTAGGGCCTCAAACGTATGGCTGGAAAAATTCCGGACTCACTCTTTTGCTGTGTTGTAACATGCTGGGAGACTTCGAAACTCCAGTTGTTATTGGAAAAGCTAAGAAGCCTGGATGTTTCAAGAACATTGATGTACGAAAACTCAGTATTTCGTGGAAGCCAAATAGGAAAGCGTGGATGACCACTGAGATAATGAGCGATTGGTTGGTGGAGTTAGACAACAAAATGAAAAAACAAAAGAGAAAATTTATTCTGTTCATGGACAATGCTACTGCCCATCTTGATGATTTAAAGCTCAAAAATGTTACTTTAGTTTTCTTATCTCCTAACACCACTTCGATGCTACAGTCACTTGATCTGGGAATTATCCACAGCTTTAAAGTTCGATACAGAAAGCAGCTTCTAAGACATGTGCTTTCACAGATTATCTCCAGCAAATCCAGCGAAGAGTTGGCAAAATCGGTATCTGTTTTGGATGCAATTTCCTGGACTACGTCAGCTCTTAAAAAGGTGGAACCTAGGTGCGTTCTAAAATGTTTTAAGAAGGCAGGATTTTTGAGTACAAGCTAATTGGCAACTGAGTACTACCAGGGCCGCCCAGAGGGGGGGGGCACTTTCCCCCAGGCCCCCAACTGCCGGAGAGGCCCCAAAAAATTTAAAAAAATTATTTATTAGATTTCCTCCGAAAGAAAATTCTGAAACTTGTACTGTACTTCAAAATTTAAAAAAATCTCCTGAAAATAGGGCCCCCCCCCAAAAAAAAAAGAAATAAATAAAATAAATAAATAAATAAATTATTCGATTAATCAGATTTCTAGGGGCCCCCAACAGAAGTTTGCCCCAGGCCCCGTAAAGTCTCTGGGCGGTCCTGCGTACTACTGAAAAAAGCGAAAAAGAACTTGAGGATCTAGTAGCTAATTTGGATTCAAGTGTCAGCATTGAAGAGTACGTCAAGATCGACGACGATTTATCCACTGAGGAAGAAAACCTGCATGTTTCCCATTTCCTTCATCGGAACAACTCTGAAGCACTGGCTCTTTCTGAGGATGATGATGAGGAATCGCCAATGGAAGACTGCACAATCAAAGATTATTCGGAAGCAATGAAATACAGCGACAATTAAAACAGTTTTTTCTGAAGAATGAAGATTCGGAGGGACTAGCAAAACTAAATCCTATGAAGATTCACCTTGAAAAACAGGTTTGCTGTGTAAAAAAGAGAAATCAAACTTTGTTAACAGATTTTTTCAGTTGTAATTAAAATAATTTAGCTCCTATACATTGTATTTTGGGATTATTTAATGCAACATAAAAGGATTAGCACACAATTGAAAGGTATAGTAGTAAATAGTTATTCTTTTCTTACGTAATTAATTTTTCCTTTCTAATGAAAATTGCAGCCGTAATTTTCAATCAAATGTCAAACAGAAGAGTGCAAAAATTTTTTTTTATAAAAAGCTTGTCCTCCCCAATAGCGGACACCTCCTAATAAGGGACAAAACTTTTGGTCCCGTGACTGTCCGCATTTCGGAGGTACCACTGTATAGATTTATTTATTTATTTATTTGGCATTAATTGCATACATTGACAGTTGTATTTAATTTGAATGCACCCCGTAGTGAAGTGCGGGTTTTTAGCTAGTTTTTAATATTTTTTCTTTAGATAAAAATTAAACATAAAAACATAATAATAATAAAGAGACTCTTGTTTGAAGATATTAGCCCTATATCCGCGAGATTCGTTGGTTACTTTCCATGGGGGCGTGAACAAATTAACAAAAATTGAAATTATTAAACAGCATGATTTGAAAACTATTTTAAACTTCACGTTAAAAATTGAAAATTATAAACTTCATTTATTTATATAAACGAAAACAGAAAAAAAAAATTAGCCTGGGTGAGCCTGGACCTTAGATAGTATTTGTTCAATATTTATTTGCTGAAATATTTGAAAGTGCTGCTCTCCTATCATATATTCACGGGGTTAAGTCTTGATCGTTGATTGGTATTTATAGCTACTGATTACGAAAACCCAGTCTCACACATATATGTAGATGCAAATAGAAGCAACGTAAATGCAGCCTTTTGCTGATGGGGTTTTTATTGTAAGACTGGGTTTTCGTACTAGCTGAAAACCCGCACTTCGATACGGAGTACATTCAAATTAAATACAACAGTCGATGTCTGCAATTAATGCCAAAAAAATAAATATATGTATGTATATTTATAATAAATACGACGGTCAATGTATACAATTTATGTAAAAAAAAATTTTCAAAAAATCATGAGGGATATTTTTATAGACAAAATAATGTAGAAGAAAATATTCAAATTAAATCTAATAGGACATACTACAGAATATAGTACAGTTTGAGGAACATTTATTTTACTGTATTTTAAAATTTTTTTGGATAATGTCCAATCGTATGCCGCATTAGCAAGAAAAGAAAATATTTTTTTTAGCTATTTTGTTGTTCGATCCTAGCACCGAAAGCCGACGCGCTACCACTAGGTTACTTCGGGCCCACCGGTTATAGTACTTACGTTTAACCTTCAGCTTACGGGGCCCATTTTTGCAATTCCCTTTTTAGAATGGGAAATTTCATACCCCCTTTGTAAGAACGGTCATTAAGGGAGTTATACATATATATATATATATATATATATATATATATATATATATATATATATATATATATATATATATATATATAATATATATACACTGAAGTGCCACTGAATTAGGGATACCTACCTAGTAACGAGGTGGGCCTCCTCTGGCCTTGATAACGGCTGCCACACGACGAGGCATAGATTCAACAAGTTTCTGGAAACGTTCCACGGGAATGGCTTGCCAAATATTGGCTAAAGCTGTCCATAATTCAGTAAGGTTCTTTGGTGCTGTGTGATGGCCTTTCACGCCTTGTTCCAAAACATCCCAAAGATGCTCAATAGGATTTAAGTCTGGGCTTCTAGTTGGCCAATTCATGACAGAGAAGTCAGAGGAATGCTCATCCAACCAGCCAGAAGGTCTTGCTGGAAAACTCCATTACCGTGCGGATAACAGAACAGCATAAACGGATGGAGGTGATCACCCAGCAACTCTGCGTACCGAATCGCATTGAGGGAGGTTGGTGCACGCACCAAAGATCCCAAACTGTGCCACTAAAAAACACCCCAGACTATGATTGAGCCACCATGCCCTTGTACATTTCCAGCCAAGCATGCAGGATCCATGGCTTCATGAGCCTGACGCCATATTCTCAGCCTCCCGTCGGCGTTAAGTAGTCGGAATCGAGACTCATCACTCCATGCTACTCGTTTCCAGTCCTCTACACTCCAGTCTCTGTGCTCTCTTGCCCAGGCAAGACGTGCAGCCCGATGGCGAGTATAGAGCAATGGTACTCTCGTAGGTCGACGGCTCCCGAAACACATACGGTGAAGCGAGCGTTGCACAGTCCGTTTACTGACTGTACGACTGGCACCGTCATTAAACTGGGTGGTAATTTGAGCTAATGTTTAGCTTCGCTGGCTACGTACAATACGCTTGAGCCGTATCTCACCATGCACTGTCAAGGCTAATTGTCCTTTGCAGTTTGCCCGATCGCTAGCTTTTTTCCACCATCCATGTATTCTTGGTATACTCTTGACACTGTCGACCTTGAAAAACCTAGCTGTCTGACGATTTCGGAAATTGAATGGCCCATGCCTCGCGCACCAACGATTTGTCCGCGATCGAAAGCGTCTAAATCAGGCAGTTTACCCATACTGGCAATTCCAACAACTAATTCAGAACAACCACAGTACGCGCTATATATGCAGTTACCACAGCGCCCTCACTTGCACATACATGATGCGCAGCGCTACACAATTTGCATAGGCTTTGCTATCCCTAATTCAGTGGCACTTCAATGTATATATATATATATATATATATATATATATATATATATAATAAAATTTGCACAAATATTTATTAACATAAATAACATTTGTAATAAAAAGAAACGAAAATGACAAATTCGGTAGAAAAAAACTTAAATTGTTAGTTCAAAGCAAACAATATTGTCAAATAATCAGTCTTAATCACTTTCACTAGAATACAGCTCATCTATTGTTGTTGTGTCCAAGTCACAATTATTATTGCCGTCGTATATATTAATATATATATATATATATACTAGCTGAAAACCCGCACTTCGCTACGGAGTACATTCAAATTAAATACAACGGTCAATGTATGCAATTAATGCCAAAAAAAAATAAATATGTATATATATTTATAATAAATACGACGATCAATATATACAATTAATGTAGAAAAAATTATATATATTTATAAAAAAATTGTAAGGGATATTTTTATAGACAAAATAATGTCCAATCGTCTACCTCATTAGAAAGGAAAAAAATATTTTTTTGTCTATTAGTTGTTATGCACGTGACGATAAATTTATTTAAAGTACCAGAAAAAGAAATCACGTGATCAGCATTTAATAAATTAAATTCTAAAAATTAATCTTTAAAAATTCCCCAAAAATCAGAAAATGGAGGTAAAGATTCGAAAAGATTTCATATTAAAGGAATTTTTAGGATCTTTCTCGTGATATAAATTTTATAACCCTCAAATTATTATTTTAAATGCAAACTTAAAAAAAGTTACTAAAACAGCTTAAAAATTTAATTTTAAAAAAAAATCTAAGAAGAATTTTTCAAAAATCTCTCTTAGTGCACCCCTACACAATAAGAAGAATCGCCATGCAAAATTTCAGCCCTTTAAGGTCCAGCGGTTTGGTCTGTGTGCTGTATGTCAGTCAGTGAGTCAGTTACGGAACTGTTATATATATATATATATATATATATATATATATATATATATATATATATATATATATATATATATATACATATATATATATATATATATATATATATATATATATATATATATATATATATATATATATGTATATATATATATATATATATATATATATGTATATATATATATATATATATATATATATATATATATATATATATATATATATATATATATGTTATATATATATATATATATATATATATATATATATATATATATATATGTATATATATATATATATATATATATATATATATATACAGTGGAATCTCGATCTATCGTTTTTCAAGGGACCGATTGAAATGAAAGATAAATGCGGGAAAACGATAGATGCGGAAACATAACAAAGCAATATGATCGTTGGGACTGGATAAATTGAACGGTACATACGGAAAAACGATGGATCTGAAAACGATCGATCGAGATTCCACTGTATATATATATATATATATATATATATATACAGTCGAACCTCCATATATCGAACTTCCCTATATCGAAATTTTCTATATATCGAACTCTTAGCAAATTTCCATGTTCATTACATAGGAAAACTGTTTCTATATATCGAAAAAATCTCTATATGTCGAAATTTTTTTCGCGACATATTGGGAGATTTTATTCCACTTTAGAATAAAATCTCCCAATTTTTGGCGTTTGAAAGAATACTTCGTGGACCCTTCATGAAGTTTTAATGGACTGAAGAAATGCGAGCATTTCTTTGATGAACTTTCCGCAAAACTTGCTGTTCAGCAAGATATTCGTAGTTTTTTTAAAAATAATGTAACTGTGATCACTGTAACCACTGTCTGGATTATTGTTATTTTTTAAGGTATATAGTACTCAATAAATCTTTCACATTCATTCATTTTTTAGTTATTAACTTTCATTTAATGCAATTCGTATATAAATTGGAAATGGAGTTTCGCATACGAAAATTAGCTTCAATTTTAATGTTTTAGAAGAATTATGATAAAACTAAGATCAATTCTATATATCGAAATTTCTATATATCGAATTTTTTTCCGGCATTTTGCTACTTCGATATATGGAGGTTCGACTGTATATATATATATATATATATAGATGTGTGTGTGTGTGTGTGTGTGTGTGTGTGTGTGTATATATATATATATATATATGTCTAATATATATATATATATATATATATATATATATATATATATGTATTAGACAAAGTTGTAAGTGAAAAACCTGTATAAGCACTAAACCACTACAGCCAGGAACTAAAGACATGAAAAGATAAGTGAAAAATATGAATAAGAATGTGAAAAATATGTTTTTAGACAGTACCTTGTCTTCAGAGGTGTCAATACTGTCTAAAAACCAATGGATTGCTTCTAATAAGTATGATCTGAGCAATAAACATACTTAGACACCGTACAATCCATATGAAACAGATGAAGGAATTATCAGTGGCTTTATCATAGATCCCCAAACTCGGCGCCAGACAAAGTGAAAGTTAAGTTTTTGAGACCGCAAGTAGACTGACGTCACAAACATTACAACCATGGAGCCAATGTAATCACTTTAGAGACTTACTATGTTATATTATTGGACATAATAACCTAAGTTAGACATTTGTTATGACTAAGAGTTATTTATTATTTTAATTACTCTAATTTTTATTTACTTTTTAGTAGTTATTTACTAACTTTAATCATTTATTTTTGTTTTACTAATTATAAGCAACAGATCATGCTATTCATTAAATCTAAAACAACCTATTATGTGCTTGGAAAGACTATCAAGGTAATAATTACGTTTTAGCACTACTAACAAATCTTTTATATGTTTATGCCTATTGTCCTTAGAACATAGCCGATTTATTCTTACTAGCTGATTAACAATAGTATTATTAAATACAGATTTATGTAAGCAAGTTAAGTAACTTTGATATTTTTCTATTTTAAAGTCATATTCTGATCTTTTATCTTAAAGATCAAAAGTAAATTTACTATGAGGATTTATTTTTATGTTTATATCTAAGAAGTTTACATTTAGTTTTTCTTGGCTACTTTGTACTAGTTCTAGATTTGGAGGGTAAAAATTTAGAGCTATATTATTATTACTATTATTAATAACAATTATGTCATCAATATATATATATATATATATATATATATAACCCCCTCAATAGCCGTTCTTACGAGGGAGTTATAAAATTTCCCGTTCTAATGAGGGAATCGGTAAAATGGGCCCCGTAAGCTAAAGGTTAATTGTACTCCAGATTAGAGAAAGAAATTTTAAAACTTGGGGAATTTTTTTTAAAATGCAAATAATATTTTAAAATTTAAATTATTCAGGGGAAAAAACTGGTCTAGTGTGTTTTAAACGCTCAAAAACTCCTTTGGTGAAAGAAATTCATAAAAGGTTATGTGTTGCAAGGTTCAGAAAAGTTCAGGCTATCTGGAAAAATGATTTTTATTGGATTATCAGCATTTATGTAGCTGTAAAAAAAGACACATTTTCTCCATAGGTTAACATTGAGGTGAGCGAATCCAATTGGGTTAATACACAGCGGCTTTAAGCTGCGTAGAAATGAACGCTGTATTGACAAGAATTTATTTATAGATGAGCTGACACAATTTTTACATTTTTCTAAAGAACAAATTTTACATTCGCCTATAAATATGTACAAAAGTATTATACAGCGAGGACCAGCTTCCTCGTTTCCTATCTTCGAAAATATTAAAAGAAAATTTCCTGTCAATACCTAATTCGGGTCCCAACAAACCTCATTCAGAATGCAAACCCCAGCCCACAGCAAGGACGAGTAGGGTGCTAACCACTATACCATGCGGGCGCAAATTTAAATCATATTGAATTATTTAATTAAAAAAATATGCTTTAAATTTTATATAATCACACGCATTTTAATGTTTTTAATTATATTTTTTGATGTGTTAAAAAATATGTTAGGATGTTGTTAAACAATCGTTTTTCGTTGGGGGTCAAGTGTGCGTCGCGGTCAAAATTAGTTTGAGCACCACTGGCATAAGCAATTATCATCTATATATGTAAAACAGTTCCATAATGACTGACATATAACGGACAGAACAAACAGCTGGACCTAAAAAAGGCTGAAATTTTGCATGGCGATTCTTCTCATAGTGTAGGGGTGCACTAAGCGAGATTTTTGAAAAATTCTTAGATTTTTTTAAATTAAATTTTAAGCTGTTTTTGTAACATTCTTTAATGTTTGCATTTAAAATAATAATTTGAGAGTTATAAAATTTATATCACGAGAAAGATCATAAAAATTTCTTTAAAAATGGAACCTTTTTCGTATCTTTACCTTCATTTTCTGATGTTTGGTGAATTTTTAAAGATTAATTTTTAGAATTTAATTTATTAAAGGCTGATCACGTAGTTTCTTTTTTTTTAGTACTTTAAACTAATTTTGCGCCACGTGCATAGCAACGAAATAAATTCACGAAAACGAAAATATTAAAATACGGTAAAAGATAAAAATTAACCACAAGACTAATTGAGATGGAAGTTTTTTAAGAATTTAATTCAAAATAGTATGTTTTATGGATATTAAAAATACAAATTAATTGCATACATTGACCGTTGTATTTAATTTGAATGTACTCCGTAGCGAAGTACGGGTTTTCAGCTAGGCATTACGCATGAGACAGTTGTCTTCACGGCACATTACAGGTGACCTCAATTTCGAGTTCATTCATTTGTTTTTTTCACCTGCTGGCGTTACCAGAGAAGATAACGTGAAGTTCGTCTAGTTAAAACATCTTGTGGCTCGGTGGTCTAGGGGTATGATTCTCGCTTTGGGTGCGAGAGGTCCCGGGTTCAAATCCCGGCCGGGCCCATGATTTGTTTTTCCTGTCCTCTCTCCAAGATTTTGAAAATCGGGATTTTCAATGGTGATACTGAAGTTTAGAGTAATCACATCGAAAAAAGAGCCAATAAATAAGTACTTAACAAATGTGCCGGTTGTTATGTGATATTTCGTTTCCTTTTATATATGTATATATATAATTTTAATGAAGAAAAAACCCTACAGGCAGACAAATGAGATCTGTATACGCTTTTAATTATAAAAATGAAAAATAGGCGAATTTTAATCACAAAATGCAAAAAAAAACCTTTCGGTCTTGAATGACATTATTAGATGCGATATTGATTTGCTTATATTGAGTAAGAAGAAAATAGGTGCGCAGGCCCGAAGTGATTTTGGATCCCGAACGAAAGCGGGTACCGTACCCCATCGATAACAATGTAATAAAGCTAGATTGCAATTATTAAAACACCATTTTTTTTAAAATTTATATATTTTTTTAATAAAAATGACTTTTTAAAAAATATAAATAAGATAATTCAGAACCGATTTTCTAAAATTACTTGATGTTAAGGCCGCCTTGTACTAACCCTGCGTGATTAGATCACCTCAATGTTAACCTATATTGAAAATATGTCTACTATTGACAACTACATAAACTCCGATAATCCAATAAAAATGGTATTTGCAGATGTAGCCTGAACTTTTCTACACCGTGCAACAGGATTCATTTTATAAATATCGTCCCCCAAAGGAATTGATGAGCGTTTAAAACACAATACTCCAGATTTTTTCACCTAATAATTAAATTTTATAATATGATTTGCATTTTAAGAAAAACAAAAAATGCCCCGAGGTGTAAAATTTTTTTCTCTATTAAGGAGTACAATTTTAGAAAAAAAATCTTTAATTCCAAGTCGGCAATCCTTGGACACATTTTCTCCATAGGTTAACATTGATGTGAGCGAATCCAATAACGTTAGAAAACAGTTGCCTTAAATTAAAATTACTTTATTTCGTCAAATTGAACTCATTTCATCATTCACTTCAAAATTAGTTTTCTGAAGATTTTTTAAAATTTATTTATCTATTTTCAATACTATTATTAATTTTTTTTCTAATGCTTGCTTCTTATCGTCTATAGCACGCTCTTTCTATTATCTCTTTTACCAGTTCTGTTTTAGGTATCCAGGTACAATTTTCATGTACAGTCGAACCCCGTTATAGTGATCCCGGTATGTAACGAACTCACGGATATAACGAACAAAAATTTTGGTCCCGCCGTTTTCCTATTGTACGTAATTTAATTAGCATTGTGTCAGTGTTTAATGTCATCGATTTTAGTCGATTTCATTCATTAATGATCATCTTTAAGAGATTTTATAATTTTTTAATACATTATTATTGAATACACATTAAAACTAATGAGTTACAAATAGCATTTTTCTCTAGCATTTTTCTTAACGGTTCGAATATAGCGAACCACCGGATAAAGCGAACACCTTTGTTCCCCTTAAGTTCGTTATAACGGCGTTCGAATGTATATCAATTTATTTCGCCCTCATACGACAGGTTAAATTTTACGAGTATGTGTATGTTTTGTTTTGAATCTATTAACTTATGAAAAAACTCACTGTACGCACCCAGAAGAAAGAGATAAAATCATCAAATGCGTCATGAAGTGTGATAAAATTCCATATCTGGGATTATTGAACCCATCTTTGATATGACGTAACAAATACAGGAATTCAAGGATTGTTTCGTATGAGGGAGATATAGCGAAGTGGATTCAATCGAAGTCATCTCCATTTGTACAATTTAACTTTCATTAATTCATTTAATTACGTAATTAAGGGAACGGTGGACGTTAATTTTCTTTTTTTTTTTTTACTTTTTATCATAGAGATATGAAACTTTGTACACATACATTTCACCATAAGTATATAGAATACCTTAAAAGAAATTTCCAATCTTATTATGATTAAGAGGATTTTAAAAATTTTAAATTTATAAACAAAATTTCAAAATGCTCCTTGCGACTAATTTTCGAGATATTTCCTAAACTTTGCATTTTAATCACTTAAAACTGTATTATAAACAAATCTGGGTATCAACTATTTAATCCCTTGAGTAGTCAATTTTTGAGAGATTTTGTTTCTGAATTCCATCCCGATTTTTATCAAAATTTTGCCTTTCCGTAAGTTATAAATCAAACTTAATTACCTTAATCAAGTCGAATTGTAAATTGCATACCCAGTTTCATTGTAAAAAGTATCAGGATTCTTCCTTATCAATTTCATGAATTATGAACAAAAATTAAGTCGCATGGAGCATTTTAAAAATCTAAAATCCTTGAAAAATCTGTTTTGAGAAAAACAGATTTAAAGTTTATATCTACACTTAACTTTATTACTTACTTCACAGAAGCTTCATAAAGGATTTTTTACTTGAAAAAACTATTTTGGTACTATTATCCTACCGAAGTATATTTTTTTCTTTACAATAACACAGTCAATATTACAAAAATTAAATTAATAAATAAATAAATAAATAAAATAAAAATAAAAATAAATTCCTCAAATAAAGGTCCACGGGCCCCTTAAATTACATAATTACATTTACGTAATCAAATAGTACTTACAGAGAGAAATAAATATTAATTTTTAACGTAGGATTACGTTCCTCCATACGCAGGGCCCGAATTAGCCTAATTGGGGCCCAGGGCAAAAACTTCTTTGGGGGCCCCCCTCTGCTTCACTACTTCAGTAATGAAGAACCGAACTTTATGGAGGTATTTAAATTTTCACCTGATTATAGATTTATAACAAGTAAACTGACTAGCACCTAAAATAGCTATAAAGCCCCCCCCCCCCAAAGGTATTATGAAATTAATTAATCAAAAGAATATTTGACATTTGTGAGAATTTTGAGAGAATACAACTTATAATTGATTGATGTGATTTCTCAGTGTAGCGAAAATGCAACAGAATCCATTGAACACGATGCAACTGAATTTTTTGCAGTTGCGATTAAGATGACCTAGTTAACAATCATATCGCTGCAGTTTGTGAACTTTTCACAAGTTTCCGAAATGCAGTTTTCTGATTGTTAACTTTGTCATCTAGCTGCGAAAAATTCATATCCTTCCTGACATTAGGGTGGAATTCAGCTAAATTTCGCCCTAGAAAGCAATGGATTTACGAAATATAGATATTTTGTGTTAATACGATAGATTAATGAAGAAGCTAACATAAAACTGACGGATTTTGTTTCACTGATATTTTGTTTAAAAAAAGTTCATTAAAGAAGGAAACGGAAAATAAACTTTCTATTTGATTTGGGGCCCCCCTCTGAAGTGGGGGCCCGGGGTAACTGCCCCGTATGCCCCTGCCTTAGTCAGGCCTTGTCCATACGGTCCGCGGTAAAGCAAAATTTCAGATGTTAAAACTGTCGCTTCGAGTTATAAATCAAGAGTGACAGAATATTATTTCTAAAAGGCTTTTTTTTAATCCCTTTTTCTCCCTTCATACTTAACCAAAATCGATAAATGAGGTACCATTTTAAAGATTAAGATCTCCGCTTCGTGCGAATTGTTAATTTCGAATTACACAATTTTTCTTTCCCTAGATGGCGCGCGCTAGCGAAATCATGAAATATTCCGAATCAAGTTTACTTATAGATGAAGAGTTTGATATTAATGCTAGTGTGTCCATCGTCATGATGGGTGATTTTAATATAGACGCAAAACGCAACGAAAAGGCATTCGATTTCCGGAAACATCTCTTTAATTTAGATATGGTTCCTTCCAACTATCCGAGTACACTGGGAAACTCATTTATTGACTCATTTATTGTTTGAGCATGCATACAATATGTCGGATTCTGTTAATTTGGATTTAAAGATTTTTCGTTATATTGATGATCTTATTATTTTTAATACGCCAGACAATTTCAAATTAGAAAATATATATCCAAACTGCCTTACATTAAAAAACACAAACGACGGCTCTTTAAGCGCGGACTTCCTGGATATTACGTTCGATATAAAAAATAGTTTTTTATACATGTCAGTATACGATAAAAGAATAACGTTCCCTTTTAAAGTAATATCAAACATTGCGAAGAAAATTTTTATCAACATTATCTGAAGCCAGATACTAAGATTTTGCAGAATATGTAATTCTAGAGAAGCTATTAGTAAGCAATTTTTTATTTTCAAGGCGAAACAGTATTATGATAATAGCATACCGTTGGACTTTTTACAATGCTATATTAGGTCGGCCGCTACTAATATGAATAATTCCACCACACACGTATAGAATATGAATGGCCCGGGTTAAAGCCATTGGACGCCCGGGACAGGATGGCTGCTGACGTATGTGATGGAACAACCGCACGTGTACTGGCTTACGCATATAAAGTATAGACGGATATGTTCATCGTTTCTAAGTCGTCTGGTCTTTATATATATATATATATATATATATATATATATATATATATATATAAACCCGCGCTTCGCTACGGAGTACATTCAAATTAAATACAACGGTCAACGTATGCAATTTATGCCAAAAAATAAATATATATATTTATAATAAATGCGATGATCAATGTATACAATTGATGTAAAATATATATATATATATCTATATATATATTTATAAAAAAATCGTAAGGGATATGCATTTTTTTTGGATAATATCCAATCGTCTGCTGCATTAGAAAGAGAAAAAAAATATTTTTTTTTGGTCTATTTAGTTGTTACGCACGTGACGATAAATTTATTGAAAGTACCAGAAAAAGAAATCACGGGATCAGCATTTAATACATTAAATTCTAAAAATTAATCTTTAAAAATTCACCAAAAATCAGGAAATGGAGGTAAAAATTCGAAAAAAATTTCATTTTGAAGGAATTTTTATGATCTTTCTCGTGATATAAATTTTATAACCTTCAATGTATTATTTTAAATGCAAACGTAAAAAAAGTTTAAAAAACAGCTTAAAAATTTAATTTAAAAAAATCTAAGAAGAATTTTTGAAAAATCTTTCTTAGTGCACCCCTACACTATTAGAAGAATCGCCATGCAATATTTCAGCCCTTTAGGTCCAGCGGTTTGGTCTGTGCGTTGTATGTCAGTCAGTCAGTCAGTGAATGAATGAGTCAGTTACGGAACTGTTTTATATATATAGAAGATATGTGTATGTGTGTGTGTGTATATATAAATATATATATATATATATATATATATATATATATGTGTATGTATCTATATATATGTACGTATGTACTATATATATATATATATGTATGTATGTATGTCAAAATTTTGACACATTTTGGTACTTTTCTGTTTAACTGTTTACTGCTTGCCCAAGCGATACAGATTGGGTTTGGTACGCTGCCAAAATTATAACTCATGACGACGGACGGTTTTAGCGTCTAAAATATTTGCTTTCTGGAAGACAAATAAGGAGGAAAGTAATCCTACGTTAAAAAAAAAAAATGAGACACTTGTTTGAGATATTCGCCCTATATCCGCGAGATTCGTTGATTGCTTTCCATGGAGGCGTGAACAAATTAACAAAAATTAAAGCTATAAAACAGCAAGATTTCAAAACTATTATAAACTTTATATTAAAAATTGAAAATTATAAACTTCATTTATTTATATAAACTAAAACAGGAAAAATTAGCCTGGATGAGCCTGGACCTCATATGGTGTTTGTTCAATATGTGGTGAAATGTTTGAAAGTGCTGCTCTCGTACCATATTTTCACGGGTTTTGATCGTTGTTTGGTATTTATAGCTACTTATTTCGAAAACCCAATCTCACACATATATTGTGTAGATGCAAATAGAAGCAATGTAAATGCAGCTTTTAGCCAATGGAGTTTTTATTGTAAGGCTGTATTAGATCTTATTTAACAATATCCTATTATATATTTTTAACATATAAAAAATTACAAATAAAAATATTTAAAATATGCAGTTAAAGAAATATTAATGTATATGTATATATATATATATATATATATATATATATATATATATATATATATATATATATATATTTTATTTCTGGGAGATCTTGTACCCTCTCCCACCTTCATAGAGGGACTTTACGGTCTACAGATTTAACGTGCCTCCATCCGGCTTAGAAGTGGAGGTAATTAATGGCGCTTGCCGAAGTTCAATCCTAACATCGAAGGCCGACGCGCTACCACTAGGTTACCTCGGAGCCCACCGGTTATAGTACTTAAGTTTAATCTTTAACTTACGGGGCCCATTTTTCCGATTTCCTTTTTAGAACGGGAAATTTCTTACCCCCTTTGTAAGAAAGGCCATTAATGGGGTTATATATATATATATATATATATATATATATATATATATATATATATATATATATATATATATATATATATATATTCACTTATTCATTCTTGGGCCCATATTCTTGGGTTACATGCTCAAACACGCAAGGGAAAGGTTAATGAAAGTACTTACGTTCATTTAGACATTGCCGCGATGTTTCGTGTTTAATTTATCTTAGGATAATTTATTTAAATGTATAAATTGTCTCAAAATGAACTTTGAACTAACCATTTAAATTACGCTATCTCAAAATACAATTTGCAAAAAAATTTCTTTAATTAAATATTTCAATCATTTCATGTTGTTGGTAATTTGAGACTCGGAATTGGTTAGTCCTCTTTGCTTAAGAAAAACCGTCTGAGTTCCAAGTGATAAAAACCAATAAAATAAAAGTTATAACAAAAGCAGTGATATACAAATGTTATTTAAAAAGTCGTGTGAGGGTGATAAAAGCAGTGAAAATTAAAACTAAAACCTCTGGATGGAAGTTCAACCATCCAGATTACAGTCAAACACCAGAAATCAATAAAACGGAAATAAAAAATACTGATTAAACCAATGGATAAAAGCTAGTACATTTTAAAAACTGGAAAACAGCAGGTTGAGGTGTTTCACCTAAAAGGCCGTTCAAAGGCAGCAGTTTCGAGCCAAAATACCTCAGGAAAAAAATTTTCAGTCTTGAACAGACGTCGAAATGTTTCTAATGGTAAGGTCACAATTAAAGATTTTATTTTTTAATTTCTTTACTTAAACCCGATTTAATCATGTTATAGTTCATTTTCTAAATAGTCAACTTTCTATGTTATACAAGTACATATTTGACAATTCGTGCTTTCAGCGCAAAACTTAGATACTAAACATTTCTGTGTAAGTTCGCTAGTTGCTTCCAATAGGGAGTGTACGTGTATACTTCTTCAATTCCATTGACCTCATTCAGTTCTCTTCTACGCGTGCAGATATGACGAAACGCTAATACGTGGAGTGTGATTCTTTTCTTTCACTTGTGGCCCGGTGGTCTAGGGGTATGATTCTCGCTTTGGGTGCGAGAGGTCCCGGGTTCAAATCCCGGCCGAGCCCGTATTAATTTTTTTTTGGCTTCTAAATATTTTTTTCTAAAATCAAGTGTAAGAATGGTAGTGTAGAAACAATAATTTTCATGTTTTTTGTGCCTCCTTTCTCTCTAGTTTTTTTATTTTATTTATTTATATATACACATTTTTTTTGGCATTTATTTAAACATTTCTGTTTTCTTAAATTTTTCTTTTTCTTTTTTTAACTTTGAGCCAAGGGCCTGGACAAAAGCATCAAAATTTTAAAAAAATAATAATTCAGCTAGCTCATACTTCCTTTCTTTCTGATTTTCATTTTTTTCTTTTTTTTTTGCGTTTAATTAAATTATTCTGTTTTTCTCAGTTTTACTTTAAAAAAAAAATTTATGCCAAAAGCTAGGACAAAAGCTTCAAAATTAGAAAAAAAAATTCATGCTAGCAAATGCTTTATTTATCATTGTTTTCTTAATTTTATTTTATTTTATTTTAATTATTTATTTTTTTGCACTTATTTAGGTAATTCTGTTTTCCTCACTTTTTCTTTTAAAAAAAAAATTTAAGCCAAGAGCTTGGACAAAATCTTCAAAATTAGAAAAAAAAATTCCTGCTAGCTTATGCTTCCTTTCTCTCTCAAATTCTTTTTATTTATTTATTTATTTATTATTTTTTGCGTTTGTTAAAATTCTGTTTTTCTCAGTTTTTCTCTTTTTGTTAACTTTAAGCCAAGGGCTTGGACAAAAGCATCAAAAATTTAAAAAAATAATAATAATTCAGCTAGCTCATACTTCCTTTCTTTCTGATTTTCATTTTTTTCTTTTTTTTTTTTTGCGTTTAATTAAATTTTTCTGTTTTTCTCAGTTTTACTTTAAAAAAAAAATTTATGCCAAAAGCTAGGACAAAAGCTTCAAAATTAGAAAAAAAAATTCATGCTAGCAAATGCTTTATTTATCATTGTTTTCTTAATTTTATTTTATTTTATTTTAATTATTTATTTTTTTGCACTTATTTAGGTAATTCTGTTTTCCTCACTTTTTCTTTTAAAAAAAAAATTTAAGCCAAGAGCTTGGACAAAATCTTCAAAATTAGAAAAAAAATTCCTGCTAGCTTATGCTTCCTTTCTCTCTCAAATTCTTTTTATTTATTTATTTATTTATTATTTTTTGCGTTTGTTAAAATTCTGTTTTTCTCAGTTTTTCTCTTTTTGTTAACTTTAAGCCAAGGGCTTGGGCAAAAGCATCAAAATTTAAAAAAAAAATTCATGCGAGCTTATGCTTCCTATTATCTGATTTTTTTTCTTTTTCTTCTTTTGCGTTTATTTAAATAATCCTGTTTTTCTCAGTTTTACTTTTTTAAAAAAAACTTTGTGCCAAAAGCTAGGACAAAAGCTTCACAATTAGAAAAAATGTTCGTGCTAGCTTATGCTTTATTTCTCTGTGGTTTTCTTAGTTTTATTTTATTTTCTTTATTTATTGCACTTATTTAAGTAATTCTGTTTTTCCCACTTTTTCTTTTTTAAAAAAACTTTAAGCCAAGAGCTAGGACAAAAGCATCAAAATTAGAAAAAAATTGTGCTAGCTTATGCTTTATTTCGCTCTGGATTTCTTAATTTTTTCATTTTATTTTTTTAATTTATTTTTTGCACTTACTTAAGTAATTCTATTTTCCCAACATTTTCTTTTATTAAAAAACTTTAAGCCAAGAGCTAGAACAAAAGCTTCGAAATTAGAAAAAAAAATTGTGCTAGCTTATCATTTATTTCTCTGGTTTTCTTAATTTTTTTAATTAATTTATTTTTTATTTTGCAATTATTTAAGTAATTCTATTTTCCCCAGCTTTTCCTTTTTTTTAAAACTTTAAGCCAAGAGTTAGGACAAAAGCTTCAAAATTACAAAAAAATTTTGTGCTAGCTTAGGCTTCCTTTCTCTCTGATTTTCTCCATTTATTTCTTATTTATTTTCACAACTCTATTTCTTTTTTTCTTTTTTATCATTTGTGATCTACCTAGAACTACTGTTAAGAACGTTTAAAATACGAGCACATACACAGAATGAAAAATGTAAAAAAAAAGTATGAAAGACTGGTCTCTGGCCTGCATAGCCCTTCAATATTACCTCCATAAAATAAAATTCTCTAAGATTATGTCTCCTCAGTTAAAAAGGCTCTATCTCTTTGTTATCATTGTTTAAACTGTGAAATTGTGGTTAACAACTCAAAGGAGAGAAAATTCAAACAAGAAATGGCGCGAAAAAACCTATTGCATCTGATAACATTCATGAATGTTCTGATAACATTCATGAAATCTGATAACATTCATGAATGTTCTCTATAACACAAACTTTAAGAATTTTCTCTTGAAAGAGGAAAGAAGGATGATATTGAAAAGAAATTCTGTATAAATAAGGGGGGAGAGGGGGGGAGCTGCTCTAGATTCCCCTTTTTGTTTTCTTATAACGTAAATATGGATTATTTTATTTTATTTATTTTTAACGTAGGATTACGTTACTCCATAACGGTCCTCCGGAAAGCAAAATTTCAGATGTCCTGCGTCGCGAGTTATAATTTTGGCAACTCGTCAAACCCAGTCTGTATCGTTTGAGCAAGTAGTAAACAGTTAAACAGAAAAGTACCATAATGCGTCAAAATTTTGACATACATATGATTATATATATATATATATATATATATATATATATATATATATATACATATACATATACATATATATATATATATATATATATATATATATATATACATATACATATATATATATATATATATATATATATATATATATATATATATATATATATATATATATATATATATATATATATATATATATAAATATATATATATATATATATATATATATATATATATATATATATATATATATATATATATATATATATATCACATACATACATACAAAAGAGGTAAGCAACGATAAGTAATACTACGTTAATAAACCGTGGTAGTTTCGTTAGAAGAGACTACCTGATATTTTTTTTTTTTTTTTTTTTTTTTTTTTTTTTTTTTTTTTTTTTTGAGGGGGTGGGTGGAGAAGTTTCATGAAATGGATTAAAACAATCAGTTTCATTTGATATTAAAAAGCAGAAATTCCGTTGTCAGTTCTTCGATTTTATACACCACCACCCACCATATTCCCTTCCAGCCTATTGCATCATATGCTGTCTGAGAAAGATGGTTTTATTTACCTTCGTCACCCTCTTCATCGGTAGCTTCTTTCGGAAATATCTCTTCATCAACGTGCTCCGTGACGTCAACACCAACTTCGTATTCCCCCTGCCAGGCGACTCGGATGGGTGGAGCATAATGGAACACCGAGTACTTGCAGCCGTAACCTATGTAAATATGCTCGAAACTCCTGCGAAAACGAAAGTCACAAAATGCAAACACTGGAACTCTTAAATATCTAGGCTGATTCGTGAGCATCCATTTTGTTTCCCGACCTTGCTAAAACGCACGTGGTATATTGCCTAACAAACCTTTGTTGTATATTAATGCATCGATGTTAAAACTTGCCCGTTCTACCACTTGACGAATTTTATTATTTCTGTCATAAAACTAACACGTTGCATTTATGCATTCCAGTGCAAATTCTAAAGCCAAAGGTCTTTCATCTCATAAGATAAATTTTCGGATTCAAAACTTCACGATTTTCTCACTTTGTCGTCTGAAATCCAAGCTTGAATAAAAAGCTACTAGTTGATACCCGTGAAAACATGACGGCTAGATAGTAAATAAATGTACTAATACACAAATTATACTCAATACATCATTGCCAAATGTTGAAAATCATAATAATGCGCGGAAACAAATTAATGTTTAAGCGGCCTCTTGCTTAGTGAGTATCTAAAGCCAGATTTAGTCACTGAGCATGCGCAGAAAGAAAAATTTTTTAATTGTAAATTATCGCTAATTAAACAGCGCGAAATAAACAATTTCCATCAGGTTTAATCTTATATTCCACAAACATAATTATCATAAAAATAAAAATGGCAGAGAGAGATCTAGAGAGACTCTTCGGCATTGAAACATGTCACTGAGCATGCGCAGAAACAGTGAGTTTCTAAAGCCAGATTGAAATATGCCACTTAGCATGCGCAGAAATCAAATTTTAATTGTAAATTATAGCTCATTAATAAAAATTGCAGTTACAAAAACCAAATTTGACAAATCTACAGATTACAATCTTTCGTTTAAGACCAAAATGAAGTAAATTGATGCAGTAGTTTCTGCCACGGACTGTCCAAAAAGTCGGCTTAGCAACTTAAATATGTAGATAGAGGGTGTTCGGTGGAATTTTGCTACAAATATATGCTGGAGAGTAATGATTATGAAATTTGGTGATGCAAACAAATAGCGACCTCCTTGAGACGACAAAATGAAACAAAGTGTTCTGTACTACCGTAAGATGGGGTTACTTTGTGACGGATTTTAAGCTTTTTCCTGTGCCAATAGATCAGTTTTAAAAGCAGCCCCAAACGCACAATTGCAAAACATTGGTACATCCTCTCCTTACGTAGTAATGTATTGCGGTAACATGGAACTTTAATTGCAATTGAGAAATTAAAGTAAAAATGTGTCACAAAGTTTCCCTTCCGAGTGGGGCTACTTTGTGACATCTATGTTTTCGCCTTGAAATCCAAGAGAAAAAATTACTTCACACAAAGTTAGAGAGCAAAACGCTTATCAAAAGCTTGATACACAATTATATATACCTACTAGCTGAAAACCCACACTTCGCTACGGAGTACATTCAAATTAAATACAACGGTCAATGAATGCAATTAATGCCCAAAATATCTAATATATTAAAATGAAAATTTGTCTGTCTGTCTGTCTCTCTGTATGTCTATAGTTGTATAGAAATCCACAGTTTAAGAGCAACGATCGTAAAATTTTACATACATGCGTCTTTAAAAACAGCCGAGGGACTTAAGAACTTCCAAAATCGAAATTAATTACCATTAATTTTTAATTAATAAAAAACCAACAATTTTTTAAACTAAATGTAAGTTGTTATACTAGACGTGCAGTAGATGGCGCCACTATTTTAAACTTTTAGAATTATACGACGATCAATGTATACAAATGATGTAAGAAAAAGAAAAATATATATTTTTTTAAAAAATCGTAAGGGATATTTTTATAGACAAAATAATGTAGAAGAAAATATTCAAATTAAATCTAATACGACATACTAAAGAATATAGTACAGTTAACATACTACACTTTGAGGAACATATCTTTTACTGTATTTTATTTTATTTTTGGATAATGTCCAATCGTCTACCGCATTAGCAAGAAAAAAAATATATTTTTTTTTGTCTATTTCGTTGTTATGTGACGATAAATATATTTAAAGTACCAGAAAAGAAATCACGTGATCAGCGTTTAATAAATTAAATTCTAAAAATTTATCTTTAAAGATTCACCAAAAAATCAGAAAATGGAGGTAAAGATTCGAAAAAGATTTCATTTTAAAGGAATTTTTATGGTCTTTTTCGTGATATAAATTTTATAACAATCAAATTATTATTTTAAATGCAAGCTTAAAAAAGTTACTAAAACAGCTTAAAAATTTTATTTAAAAAAATCTAAGAAGAATTTTTTTTTAAATCTTTCTTAGTGCACCCCTACACTATAAGAAGAATCGCCATGCAAAAATTCCAGCCCTTTAGGTCTTGCGGTTTGGTCTGTAGGTTGTATGTCAGTCAGTAGCAAAAGTTTGTCAGGTTGGGGATTCGATCCCGCAACCAACAGGACGGGAGGACCGCGCTCTACCTCAGTGCAACAGATGACACAGAAATAAGTGGAAAATTACCAGTCAAGAGCAAGAGACGCTCTTGGTCTCTTCCTATTGAAAGGTTTCTTATAGTCATAGTTAGAAAGTTCAGTAAATAAAGTGAAGTTGTTAGATTCAATGCTATTGTGAAAGTTAATATTTATGGAGTTAATAAAGTTAGTTAGGGTGGGGAAGTTCTTATAGATTTTATAATTTCTAAAGTAATAGGTCGCTTCAACAATATCTCTGATAATTTTATTCTGAGCAGCACATATTTTAGTAATATGATATTTGGCACAGTAGGACCAGGACTGGCAAGCATAAGTTAAAATAGGTCTTAGGAATGCACCATAGATGAGCAACTTCATATTGAGATTCAAATAGCTATTCCGAGCAAATAGGCGAAAGAGTTTTCTTTTAGCTAAACCTGTAATTTCAGCTTCTTTCTTTTTGCCCCAATGATAAAAGGCTAGATCTAGCTAAATTCTGAGGAGTTTGTTATAAATTTATATATTTTTTTATTGGGTTTTCCTTTTATTCATGTGTATAAGATTTCCCATGCTTTTTTTCTATGTTATTTATACTGGGTTGAGATTTAAATTAATTTTGGTTAACAAACTTTAGACAATTTGATATTTTTACTTTTCAGATTTTAGTGCTACAATGATGAAAGGCTGAAATTCCTAAATTCTGAGATGTGTATAACATTTCACATATATTTTTTCTATGTTATTTATACTGCGTTAATTTTTAAATTGATTTTGGTTAACAAACATTCTTAAAATCCCGGGCATCGCCGGGTGCTTCAGCTAGTGTATAAATATATTTATAATGAATATAACGATCAATGTATACAATTGATGTAAAAAATATATATATATATATATATTTATAAAAAAATTGTAAGGGATTATTTTTATAGACAATCTAGAATAAAATGTTCAAATTAAATGTAATAGGACATACTAAAGAATATAGTACAGTTAATATAGTACAGTTTGAGGGACATAATATCTTTTATTGTATTTTAATATTTTTTTGGATAATGTCCAATCGCCTGCCGCATTTGCAAGAAAAAAATATTTTTTTTGTCTATTTAGTTGTTATGCACGTGACGATAAATTTATTTAATATACCAGAAAAAGAAATCACGTGATCAGCATTTAATAAATTAAATTGTAAAAATTAATCTTTAAAAATTCACCAAAAATCAGAAAATGGAGGTAAAGATTCGAAAAAGATCTCATTTTTAAGGAATTTTTAGGATCTTTCTCGTGATATAAATTTTATAACCCTCAAATTATTATTTTAAATGCAAACTTAAAAAAAGTTGCTAAAACAGCTTAAAAATTTAATTTTAAAAAATCTAAGAAGAATTTTTCAAAATTCTCTCTTAGTGTACCCCTACACCATAAGAAGAATCGCCATGCAAAATTTCAGCCCTTTAGGTCCAGCGGTTTGGTCTGTGCTTTGTATGTCAGTGAGTCAGTCAGTGAGTTACGGAACTGTTATATATATATAGATTACAAATATTGGATAGCTTTATCTATCTTTGACATCAAAGAGACCTCGGGTGTCCAGGGGAGCCATCAGTTCTTTGAGAAGATGAGGAAATTCGTCTTCCTGCAATTCTGCTTCTTCGAGGAGTTTTTTCCAGATAATCAATATTTCTTTCCCTCTTGTGCTATTTTAGAGGACGGAAAAATGCAACATCGAGCGGCTGGAGGAGGTGGGTTGACTTTGTGGGTTATTTTGTGACAGTGTCAATGTGACCCAATGTAACCCCGTCACTTTTCGATATTTAGGTTATGTTCTCATATCTCTCGGAAATATCACTACACACAAGTTATATTGTTCCTCAATCTAACCAACATATTGACAATAAAAAGTAATTACCTGTGGTAGTTAGTTGTATAAGGTGTTTGTCTTCAGCACATAAAGTTTCCGAAGTTTGAGTCAATAGCTTGACAACAGGTTTGAACAATACACTAGTCAGCGGAAACAAATGGCGCACAGAAGCTTCGGACACTGGCCACTAGGTGTCTCTGTATGTCGGACAAGCTTTTGGCGCTGTTCTTTGCCTACCCGATATCACGGGCGCGGCACAAGATCCGAAATACGAAAAAATTACTATGTGTCCCATGCAGTCACAAAGTAACCCCATCTTTCGGTAACGTTTATGTTTCAAGAAATTAAGAGTGGAATCATCTCAATTCTGTTTTGGGCTCTTTCAATGCCGACATTGTAACAGAAGCGGATGTTATTAAAGTTTAAATTTTGTCTACAAACTTACTTTTCGAGTTAGAAATATTCTTAAACCTATTCATGGCTCAGCTGCTATGAACTTTTTTAGAAAAATGCGTTAAATGTCATACTTCCCATCGTAGAAGGTGTAAGCTCCAGGCCACAAACTGGAATGCATTATCAAAACTGCAGTCTCTTCAATCAGCTGCGAACTCAGTTTCATTGTCCAGGGCTTCAATCGTCCTACAGCTGATTAAATATATTTATATCAACAAATTATATTCGTAAGCAAAGAAATAAGTAGTGATTAGAAGACCATAGCAAGTCAACAATGTAGCCTAAATTTAAACTGGATAGAAACGTATCCTACTTAACAATGGATGGGATAAAAACGTTTAGTTTCACTGTCTTGTGTTTCAATTATCTTATAGCTGACCACCAAATACAAATTATATTTGTATTATCAAATTATATTTGATCCTCAAATTCAAATTACATTTGTAAGCTTAAAAATAAGTAGCAGTCGGAACACGTTACTGATTTATAAGCATAGCAAATGAAAACTATGGGCTTCACTTGTCCTGTAGCTGATCATCAAATTTAAATTGTATTTGTAAGCATAGAAATAAGTAGCAGTTAGAAGACCATAGCAAGTGAAAAATAATCCTAAATTTAAAATGGATAGAAACGTTTCTGACTTAACAATGGGTGGGATAATCACGTTTAGTTTCACTGTCCAGGGTTTCAATCATCTTATAGCCGACCGTCAAATACAAATTATATTTATATCATCAAATTATATTTTGTGTTCAAATTCAAATTACATTTGTAAGCTTATAAATAAGTAGCAATAGAAAGACGCTACTTATTTATAAGCATAGCAATTGAAAAACAAAGGCTTCAGTCGTCTTGTAGCTGATGATCCAATTCAAATTATATTTATACATAAAATTACATTCAAACATCAAATTCAAATAATATTTGTCAGCAAATAAATAAGCAACATTTAAAAAACCATAGCATGTCAATAATGTAGTCTAAATTTATAACATATAGAAACTTTCCTGACTTAACAATAGATGGTATAAACATGGATAGTTTCATTGTTCAAGGCATAAATCGCACTAAAACAGATCATCCGATTCCACATTATCAATGGATACTTCTTCTACTTCGGTTCTACAGCCTAGGGCAGGCCAAGACCGTCCCAAGAAGTTTCCGCCATCTTGGTCTATTAGACGCCATGGCTCTCCAGTTTGTGGTGCCAACAGTTTTTAGGTCTTTTTCGACGCTGTCCAGCCATCGAGTAGGAGGGCGACCTCTTTTCCTAACTCCGTCTGGTTTAGTGAACGTTATCTTTTTTGTCGGATTTGGATACTTATCAATTATCAGAAAATAATGGGTAGCAGTAAGATCACAGTTGTCGAGAATAAAGCCTTAACTCTTTAGGTTTGGTTTGGTTTGGTTTGGAGCGCTAAGGTCAACTTTTAGCTACACGAGGCCTAATTAGACCGGGACCTACAGTTTAAAGCCGATTCCGAGCGGCTAGCGGCTACAAACATCCATACCAACATTGGGACTCGAACCCACAGGATCTGAACCTTAACTCTTTAGGAACATTATAAATAAATTAAATAATTCAACAAAGCAAGATAATTATTAGCAGGAAGAATGTAGACAAAAATAAACAGAAATCACGCGCTTAGGACTCAACGTACCATAATGCAAGATTCTGTAGCAGTAACAGAACTAAACCATATCGAGGTAACCGACTGGTCTCGTCATCACGAGACCTAACCAAATCAGTTACCTCAAAGGGGAACGTTCTGAATAGGATGCAGGTCTAACCAAAAGACATTCCAACACCCCGAGACCCCCATTGAAACAGATAGTCAAATCAAATGAAAATAGACAGACATCCTGCACTGAGGGCTAAGCGCACCATAAATGCAAGTACACATACAATCCTAAAGAACACAAATAAAAAGACAGAAATGCAAAAAGGCGCACTCACCCTAATGCAGTGAGTAGCGGTTATAGTCAAATAGCAGCCATCATCTGATTCCACATTATCAATGGATACTTATCAGTTATTAGAAAATAATGGGTAACAGTAAGATCACAGCTGTCGAGAATAAAGCCTTAACTTTTTAGAAACGGCTCTGGCTTTACATCAGACGATATAAAAGCTGTTAGTTTCATAATCTAGGGCAGGGATTCCCAATTTTTTTCGTCTCCGGCAACCTTGGGAATAAGATTAGAACTTTGGGCACCTTTGTTAGAACTTCAATTTTTTTTCGATTTTTTTTTAAAATACTGAAGCAAAATGGAATGTATGTCAGGAACAAGGTTAAATTATGTTCGAATAAACACTTGCTTCATCGCTGATTTTATTCGTTTATCAAAAGATAATAAGTAACAAACACCAGAACAATACTAATTGCATATATTAAACAATTTCAAAAACAGTTATCAGATTCAGAATAATAATACTCTAAAGCAGTGGTTCCCAACCTTTTTCAGCTGACGACCCACCTTTCCTTATCGGAATACCTCCACGGTCCATCGGTCCATGGTGCAGTAAAAAACCTTATTTGTATCGTATCCATTCCTTAGGTATACATAATTTACCATCAAATATTTCAAATATATATATATATATATATATATATATATATATATATATATATATATATATATATATATATATATATATATATATATATATATATATATCTGTATATATAAAAGAGCTCGACTGTTGGTTTGTCCGCTATAGAATCATAGACTGTTTCACCCATCGGGACCAAATTCGGCACAGTTAATGTTTAAGACCCTAGAAACTTAAATAAGGAAAAACGAAATTTGGGGCTCAATTAGTTTTTTAAAATTAATTTTTTAATGATTTTTGTGCCTCTAAGAGGTGCGCGACCACCTGTGGAGCCCCTTCACCACAACCAGCTGCGTTAAGAGAGATGGTTTGGGGGTGACGGGGGGGGGGTCAAATTCCAATGCGCGGGAGGAACAGGGTGGGAAGGACCTTTGGCCCTGCCTCCCCAAATAAACACAACTGGCCAGATGAACATGAAGAGCGGGGGTGCAGCCCAGTATTTTTTTGATGGAATGCATGAAAAATTTTATATCTATATATCTACCCGGGCAACGCCGGGCAATAATGCTAGTATATATATATATATATATATATATATATGTGTGTGTGTGTGTGTGTGTGCTTTTTTGAAGATACAGTTTGATTATTGATAAACAATTTGTGTTCTGATTTGAAAATGGTTGACAAAATATAAGCACTTTGCAGCAAAACAGTTATTTATTTAACAATAGATGTATGTTTGCAATATATGCAAGAAGTGGTTTCATACTCACTAACAAGTGTTCCTAGGTGAAGATAAAAACTACAATTATAAAAGTACACAAAGACCATTTCAATTTTTCAGGCAAAAAAAATCATACAGCTTTGATATAATTACAGTTAAGAAAATTGTTATCACAATCTATCAATATGTAAAATTGCTGTTTTTAAGTAAGTTTCGATTTTTCTTATCTTTTCTGATGGTTTATTCGATGGTTTCTGATAGTTTTAGGATCGAGTCGCGACCCACCTGTAACCCTTCCGCGACCCACCGGTTGGGAACCGCTGCTCTAAAGGACTGCTATGGAAAACGCTAAAGTGAGTTATATCTTATTGTGAGACTTGCAATTTGTGCTAAGAGCACAAATGTTTGATATCAGGCCTAAGAATTGTGGGCGTAAGAGTAGCTAATTCATCCTTAGGTACGGGTGCATTGATCTGTGTAACAATCTACAGGGCATGAGAGTAATTAATTCAACTTAATATATATTTTAAGTGGGCTCTACTAATATTTCTTTCTTACTTTTATTATTTTACTACACCAATGTTATTGTTAGTATCGTCAAGAACTCAGTTTAAAGGGGGGTCCAGGACACAGAATTCTTCAAAAAATTTTTTTTTAAATTTATTGCATTAAAAAATTTTGTGTTTTTTCTGTTTAAAATGACGTTTAAATAATGTTTCTATCTTAATTAGAACAGGCGATATTATTATTATTATTTTTTCTCTTTTTTTTTTGTCAAGATTCTAATAGCAGCCAATCTTAGTTTAAACCTGTAAATGCGTTTTCTGCATGATGGGTTTTTTCAACATTTCTCTTCTTTAAATTGTTATGAGTCAAGAACTGTTAAAGATAAATGGTTCAAACTTGGAACATGTCTTTTTCAATTATTTTACTTTAATTTTGGTTCAGCAAATTTGAAAACAATATTTACTTTTGAAAATATGGCTTTTTAAAAGTAAGTTACATAATTTTTTTGGGGGGAGGGGAATTTTTAATCGAAATATTTTTTAAAAATTAATATTTTAAAAAACTCTGAATTGAAATAAAAACTTATATATTTCTGTTTAATTAAATAAAAAAATTTTGAAATTCGACGAATATTATTTCGACTTATAAGAATTTTAAATTACCCCCCTTTTTTTAAAAGTTAAATTTAAAAATTTTTTTAAAACTTTATGAGAAGTTTTATGATGTGATTTTGTTTACAAATTTTATGGTTAAGTATCACAGAAAAATTCAAAATTTTAACTCAATAAATAAAAAAAATTTAAATGTGTCCTGGACCCCCTTAAAAAATTGAATTTCTAATGAAATTGCAACCCGTTATTAGGAATGTTACCACCTGTGTAACACCTCAAAGTAATTCCAAACTGAATGTTGTTTAATTTTCAGGTACCCCTTCTCTTCTCTGATCTAAACTTCGCATATTGCATTTGAAATTCTGCATCTGCATATTCTCTACCTCTGTCTTCAGAGAGACTCCTGAGCAACGGCACCTCTAACTCGACGATTGCTTCGAGTATCTCTGGTTCTTCCTCTTCCTTATCCTCCTTTTCCTCATCTTCGTCTTCCTCCTCCTCCTCTTTAGACTCTTCCTCGTCGTCTTCACCCTCTTCGCTCTTTTCTAATTTCATTGGTGTGCAGCGCCCCTAGAGTTCAGATTAAAAATGTTACTTGGAAAAGTTTCATACCCCAGATACGCCAATACTCATTGTAAGCAGCTAAAATATTGCTTCATACTTAGAGTGGAATGGATAAAAACAGCAACAACAACAAAAAAGTTTTAAGTGCAATTAACTTTACAAAAAAGATCCAGGGAAAATTCAAAAAGAGAATAAGTGGCATTCTAGACTGGGACTTTTGAGTCATGGGCTTTGTTGTTGTTTCTAATGCTCCTCTCCAGAAACATTCCAGACCATGTCCATACAGGCTAGCGTGCTGAGTGAAGCGGCTCCGGCCTATAATGGCACCTCATGGGTCGGAGTACGATTAAGCTAGCTGCCACCTCAATTTTGACTGATCATCCATAGGGGTGACATCTGGGGTGATCGTACTTTCTCCACCCGCTGACGTCATAGAGGGACTTTACGGTCTACGGATTTAACGTGCTTATATCCGGCCTAGACACAGAGGTATTTAATGGCGCTTGCCGGGATTCGATCGGACCATCCCCAGCACCGAAAGCCGACGCGCTACCACTAGGCTACCTCGAGTCCTGAGTTACTGGTATCAGCAACAACTACTTAGCCTTCCCGATCTATTTTCCCGCCTTCACTATTTTTTCCGGCTTATCTGTTAGCTTTGTTAACGGGTGTGTTCCGTGTGGGGTGTGGTGGTCATAAAACTTCGTCCCCTACCTTTCCCTTCCACGAGTCCCCCCCCCCTCGGCGTGACGATGAAATACAAAGTAATTCAAAACATTCGACCATCCTTTTTATTATACAGGATATTTCAGAAAATTTGACATCATTTCCCGATATAATAACTTTGCCAATTTTCGTTCAAATGACCTAATATTTTAATATCATGTGTGGAAACACGTCAAATTTTTTATCTCGATATTTTACATAACATTTAAAAAAAATTTCAAATTGCCCACCATGTTCGCCAGATCTGACGCCTTCCTCTTTTTCTGGAAATAAATTAAGGACATTTTTATGTACCCCCGCTTCCTTCAAATGTAGAACTCAAGCAGAGAATAAGTGCAATTTTGGTAATTGTTACCAGTGACATGCTACAGCGTGTTTGGCAGGAAATCGAATACCGACGCGTGCCGTGTCACAGGTGGCACGCATATTGAACATTTGTAAAATTGTTCATGTAATCCACATGCATTTGTATTTCTCATTCATACTTTGGTTGATAAACATTTAATTACTCAACAATAAGCCTCTCCAGTTTCATTAGATTAGCCAACGAAGTTGCTGAGATATTTATATCTCAAATGATGTCAAATTTTCTGAAACACCTTGTGCTGGATCAATAAGAAGTCATTTTGTTCCATGTAATATATAGTCTAGACTTCATATACTGAATCCATGCTTTTAAATCAACTGATTGGTGTAATTTTGAGTTTAAGGTATCTGCCTACGTTGAAATGGCTGTATTGGTGAAATATTTCGAATTTTTTTTATTACTCTATTTCAAAAGGGCTCCGGGTTGCCCAATAGTCGGCGGATCTGTACCGTCCGACTGGCGCCCAGGCCCATAATAATGACATTTCACCGGACTTGGGAAATTAACCTTCTTCTGCGTATAATTTAAAAATTAATAAGTTAATATAATTAATTAATTAATTAATATAATACCATATAATATACCATATAATTAATTAATTAATTTTTAATTTTCTGCTTATAATTTTTTTTCCTCAGACTTTGTCAAGTAAGGTCACATGAAATGAGTTCCTGATGTATGGACATTTCTTTGAGAGTCTGCAGGGAAAATGTTACACTTTTCGGCATTTTTTATTCAGCATTTACGGCAAGAGTTTCTGTATATATTTATCCACGTATTCACTCAATTGTAGTAAAAATTAATAAAAAATTCCCTATATTTTAAAGTGTTATGAAATTTCTACCAAAATTACATTTGTTTTCATGATATTATACCACAGTTGTGTCAAACTCGCGGCCCGTAGGCCGCATGCGGCCCGCGACGAACATTTTTGCGGCCCAGCCAATATATTGGCACACAATATATATTAAAATACCGACGCAGAATTATAATAAAATAGGAAGAATTCGCTAAATGTTTTCTTAATTATACTTTTTTTTTGCTATTATTAAACAAAATGCGTATATTTATGTTGAATATACTGTAATTAGGTAAATAAACATACGTTTGTATAAATATTGATTTTTTTGCGGCCCACCCAAAGTTAAACCTTGTTTGTTTGGCCCAAGTTAGCCTTTGAGCTTGACACCCCTGTTATACCACATATGAACTAAAAATCTATTTATTTAATCAGTATTGTGTATTTTTGAAAAAAAAAGTGCTCAGAACGTAGGTAGATACCTTAATAGTACAAAATCTACAATCAAATTGATTTTGTTTTAGCTCTGGTTTCTTTCTCATCAGCATTTTCAGAAATCGACGTTTGTCATAAACCTGTAAGCTCTTTAAATCGAATAATCAACCACGCTATGTTTCCTAATCTCTATATATAAAACAGTTCCGTAACTGAATGACTGACTGACATATAACGCACAGACCAAACCGCTGGACCTAAAGTGCTGAAATTTTGTATGATGATTCTTCTTATAGTGTAAGGGTGCACTAAGAAAGATTTTTGAAAAATTCTTCTTATATTTTTTTTAATTAAATTTTTAAGCTGTTTTAGTAACTTTTTTTAAGTTTGCATTTAAAATAATGATCTGAGGGTTATAAAATTTATATCACGAGAAAGATCATAAAAATTCCTTTAAAATGAAATCTTTTTCGAATCTTTACCTCCATTTTCTGATTTTTCGTGAATTTTTAAATATTAATTTTTAGAATTTAATTTATTAAATGCTGATCACGTGGTTTCGTTTCTTTTTGTCATAATTTACACTAATTTTGCGTCACGTGCATAACAACGAAATAGACAAAAAAATATTTTTTTTCTTGCTAAGGCGGCAGACGATTGGACATATCCAAAAAAATATTTAAATACAGTAAAATATATGTTCCTCAAACTGTACTATATTAACTGTATTATATTCTTTAGTATGTTCTATTAGATTTAATTTGAATATTTTCTTCTACATTATTTTGTCTGTAAAAATATCCGTTACGATTTTTTTATAAATTTTCTTTTGTTTTTTTTTACATCAATTGCATACATTGATCGTTGTATTTATTTTATATATATATATATATATATATATATATATATATATATATATATATATATATATATATATTGAAATTAATTGCATCCATTGACCGTTGTATATAATTTGAATGTACTCCGATGCGAAGTACGCGGTATTCAGCTAGTTAAGTATATAATACCTGATCAAGAACAGCTCTTCTATAATGAACCCATGCACTTAAGCCACTCGAATAAATATATTTTGTTGCTCGTGGCACAAACTCTGCGTTCAGAACTATGTTGTTCCTATCTTTTTCCTCTTCCTCTTCCTCTTCATCTTCGCCTTTCTCTTCATCGTCATCATCATTTTTTTTACCTGAAAGACAAAGAGAGTTATTTTTAAGCATTTTCAAAAAATTGTAACTTAAGAGACATTTCAAAATATAGTTCCTTTTATACCTACCAGGAAGAAGAAAAAAACGATAAATCGGATCCATTGTGTATGTCAGATTAAATGTACAGCCTCTAAGTTTGCGCCCCACTACAATAGATAATGGTTTAAACCAGCGGTTCTCAACCGATAGCCATGTTACACCCTGGGGTCTTAGGATATTCCAAGGGGAGTACAGCGGAAAATCGTGATAGAGGAGGGAGGGGCACGGCACAAAACTAGGGAGTCACAGAAGGAAGCAAAAATGAATCACAGGGTATTATACAAATGTTGAATATGCCCAGTTTTCATTTTTGGGAGCAGTTAGTGATGAACTGAAACATGATGAATAATTGTGTACGTGAATAATTTTAAGCAGCTTTATCATGACATCCAAATTCGTTTCTGCGATCTACTGGACATAGATATTCCAGCCTGGGTAATTGATCCTTTAGCTGTGCTGCTGATGTTGATGTTTCTTTGAACGAAGTGCTCATACAGCTGCAGAGCGCCACCATAGTAACTTTCAGTCCAGAAAAACTATATTTTCAGTAAAAGAGTTAAAATCGAAAAACATTTCCACAGCTTTGGGTTAAAGCAAAATTGTTTATTATTGTATTTCTTATTTCTTATCCGGTAGAATCCTGTTTCAGTCCGGTGAGTTTTTACCTAGCAAATGCGAAATCGCAATAACATGATGGACGGAGGGTGTAGTATCACGCGCCCTTAGTTAGAGGCTGTGCCCAATAGAAAGGTTTAATGAATAATAAAGGCCACAAAGAACAAAAGAGAGAAAACGGCTGTCAGAGATTGCAGGTCATCGCGTTGTGTGGCCTAGATGGAAATTTCGGAGAAACAGGTGCGATCCCCAACGGACGTTGGATATCGAAAAAGGAGTTGAGAGTCAGTTGAGAATTGAGAGTAACTCCAGCGACTTAGGTTGGAGAGTTTCAACGAAGCTTCTGTGTGAAGATTCTCAGTGAGACAGGACCACTCTCAGTAAGTAGGCTAGAGCAGGAGTCCCCTACCTTTTTGTATCTAAGAGCACATTCTAGAATACCGGTCGGACGGTGGAAACCATTTGATTTTTCAAGGGGAATTTATAGTTGGACATAGTTAATAATACATGCACATAATATACAAAAAAACATATAATTCCAGAAATATAATTAAACATAAAAAATTATTGTTAATATTCTTGTGTAAAATAAATGATTACTAAATAATGCATACAAAATCTACAAAGTATAAAAAAATTTTATAAAAAAAACACCATTTCTACTTTTGTGTGGTTAATCATTAAAAATAAGAAAACTTTTACATAGCATTTTATTCAAAACTGAAATATTTTTATCGTGGTCGCACAGCGGTGGGCACACGTAAAACGGTCGGCGGGCGCCATGGTGCCCGCGGGCATAGGGTTGAGGACCCCTGGGCTAGAGTATCAAAGAGATTCATCTGTGTGCAAATTATTTTTTTTATATGTTTGTGTTGTGTGGCGAGTTTAATAAATGTCTTTCGTCTGGCAGTTCTGTTTTTCTTCGTTGAGTGAAAGAACGGCAAAGAGCACTAGATACAACAACAGAACTCAATATTAAAAAGTTTATATTTGGTCATGAAGCGCAAAGGTCACACTGATAGAGAAATACTTGAAATATAAATTTTTATGCAATTATATTTTGTATAAATTAAAAAAAAATAAATTACCTGTGAAAAAAAATTAATAGAGCGATCTTACTCCCCGTAGAACGGGGGGGGGGGGGAGGGGAGGCGTTTGAACGGGGAAAAAATAAGGTTGGTTCAAACAACCTCCGAATAAAAAACCTTTAAAACATACCAGCCAATTTGTAGTAATCCGTTGGAGCAATATACGTTGTTCCGGTTATCCGGGCTATCTGAGCTCTCAGGTAATGAGCCTCTTTCCCAGGGTAAGGAACACAGCCTCGAATCTGGAATTCATTAAAATCAGTGGAAAGTTCTATAAAGAAAGTCTTAAAAAATGTAAGAAGCTTTAAAATTCTTCTACCTTGTACACAAACACATACGGTATAATGCATGCATGCACACACACAGATATATATATATATATATATATATATATATATATATATATATATATATATATATATATATATATATATAATGAAACTTCTCTATCCGACCACCCCTCAAAAAGGCCACTTTTTTAGAAAATAAGATTCATGACAAAATACATTTAAATTCCATGTTTGAGAAACTTCAAACACCTTGATAAAAAAAAAAATTCAGGTAGTCTCTTCTAACGAAACTACCGAGGGATATTAAAGTAGGATAACTTATTGTTGCTTACCTCTGTTGTATGTATATGTGTATGTATGTGTTATGTATATATGTTATGTATATATGTATCTATATATATGTACGTATGCATGCCTATATATATGTGTGTGTCAAAATTTTGACGCATTTTGGTACTTTTCTATTTAACTGCTTATTGCTTATCCAAACGATACAGACTGTGTTTGGCGCGCTGCCAAAATTATAACTCGCGAGGTACGGAACGACGCTTTTAGTGTCTGAAATTTTGCTTTCCGGAGGACCGTTATGGAGGAATGTCATCCTTCGTTAAAACCTTGAGTGTTATTGTTATCACTTTGCAGATGTGCGCATCTGCCTTTATAAATTTCGCCAAAATTTCCACTAAAACAAGTAAATAGCAATGTGTTGGCAACGTTTAGACAAAGAAAAAAAATTGCAGTACTTCCATTCCCTTTAATTAATATTATTTTCCTTTAAAGAAAACTATTTAAAAAAAAAAGAAAAACCCGATTCGAGATTTCAAGTACACATCAAAGTGTTATTGATTATATTCATTATTTGTTCTTGGTATGTTAAACATAGCCAAGACATTGCTATTTTGTTTTTTTTTCTTTCTCTGTAAAACGTCACCAAGGCATTACTTTATCCCATGCTTTTGTTTCTTCATATGTTAAACGTTGCCAAGACATTGCTATATTACTTGTTGTTGCTGCTGCTGCTGTTGTTGTTGTTGTTGTTGTTGTTGTGTGTGTGTATGTGTTTGTTTGTTTTATCCTCTGAAACGTCACCGAGGCATTTCTGTATCCACTTTTTCTTCCTCTTTCTTATGTTAATCGTAGCCAAGGCATTGCTATATTACTTTTTTTAATCCTCTGAAACGTCACCAAGGCCAAACCCAGTAGCAGAAAACAGTTAAGCAGAAAAGTACCAAAATGCGTTTAAAAAAAATAGTATGGAAACGATAAGTAATCCTACGTTAATAACCCGTGGTAGTTTCGTTGGAAGATATTACCTGAAATATTTTTTTTCTTTTCTTTTATAGAGCCACATATCCGACCTCGCTATATGTTTCAGAAAATAAGATAATTTTGACCCGAACAGAATATTCGTCCTTCAGCAGACACGGCTGAAATTAAATTTGAAACGAGCCCAACTTTTCCATCGATTTAATTATTAATAAACAACGGAACATTACTTTTAAAAAGCTGCAATTCCTACATGCTACCTTTCTCGCCGCATCGGGCTCACTTTAAACTTCATTTTACTTTAATTTTTTTATTCGGAATGATCTATGGTGGTATCTTTCATCAGGTATTCGCCTATAGTTAAAGCAAACAAGAAAAATCGCCAAGTTCTTCATTAGAACTGGAGTTTGAAAAACATTCATAATTCGGCAAAAACTGGCGTCATTTTAATTTTTCTAATTATATGTTTTTGCTCATTTCTAGGCTATCGATTTTTGCCATGATGAAATATAGATACTCAGAGTTTTAGTCAGTTTATATAGAACTGTTAACACGGAACAAAGCATTTTCCTTTCATATTTTTAAATTCTTTTATAAACTGAAAATGCACTGTACTAAACAAATAAAATTTTCTATATGTAAAAAGTTAATTTCCTTCTCACTATATGATGGTCCCATTTCAGGACTTTTGATACATTTACAAACATTGCACTATCGATTTGCGCCATTTTTGCCCTAATGAAATATAGATAGAGTGTTAATCAGTTTTTATAGAATTATTAACATAAAACAAAGCATTTTACTTTCATGTTTTTAAAAGGCTTTTATAAATTCAAAATGCACTATACTAAACAAAGATGATTTTCTATAGCTGAAAAGCGAATTTTCTTTTCGCTATGCTAACCTAATTTTAGGACTGTTGATCAATTTACAAACATTGCGATATCGATTTGAGCCATTTTTGCCTGTATGAAACATATATACTCAGTTTTAGTCAATTTTTATAGAACTGTTAACACGAAACAAAGCCTTTTCCTTTCATATTTTTAATGCTTTTATAAATTGAAAATGTACTGTACTAAACAAAGAAAATTTTCTATAGGTGAAAAGTGAATTTTCTTTTCACTATACTGATCTAATTTCAGGACTGTTGATGCATTTACAAGCATTTCGCTATCGATTTGAGCCATTTTTGCCCTAATGAAAATAAATGCTCAGAGTTTTAGTCAGTTTTTATAGCATTGATAACACGACACTGAGAATTTTCCTTTCATGATAAAAAAAAAAAAAAAGCTTTTATGAATTAAAAATGCTGTACGAAACAAAGAAAATTTTCTATAGGTGAAAAGTGAATTTTCTTTTCACAAAGCTGATCTAATTTCAGGAATGTTGATGCATTTACAAGCCTTGCGCTATCGATTTGGGCCATTTTTGCCCTATGAGCATCTATATTTCGATGAAGTATAGATACTCAGAGTTTTCGTCAGTTTTTATAGAATTGTTAACACAAAACAAAACATTTTCTTTCATAATTTAAAAATAAAATGCTTTTAGAAATTAAAAATACTCTCTACGAAACAAAGAAAATTTTCTATAGATGAGAAGGAAATTTTCTTTTCACTATACTGATCTAATATCAGGACTGTTGATGCATTTACAAACATTGCGCTATCGATTTGCGCCATTTTTGCCCAAATGAAAAATTGATTCTCAGAGTTTTAGTCAGTTTTTATAGAATTTATAACACGACACAGAGCATTTTCCTTTCCTGATTTAAAATAAAAGCTTTTATGAATTAAAAATGCTCTGTACGAAACAAAGAAAATTCACTTTTCACCTATAGAAAATTTTCTTTAGGTGAAAATTTTCTATAGGTGAAAATTGAATTTTCTTTTTACAATGCTGGTCTAATTTCAGGACTGTTGATGCATTTACAAGCCTTGCGCTATCGATTTGAGCCTTTTTTGCCCCCCATGAAATATAGATACTCAGAGTTTTCGACAGTTTATATAGAATTGTTAACACAAAACAAAGCATTTTCTTTCATAATTTAAAATAAAATGCTTTTATAAATTAAAAATACTCTCTACGAAACAAAGAAAATTTACTATAGGTGAAAATGAAATTTTCATTTCACTATGTTGATCTAATTTCAGTACTGTTGATGCAAGAGGGGGAAAGCTGGATCCGAAAAGCTGCTTTACATCCCAGGCCCACCGTTCTTCATGCAAGTATATAAATAAATGCCGAAGCGATTTTCAGTGTTGTTCCTCTGAGATTGCATCGCCATGGGGAGTTGCCATAGCAACCGGAGAGGAGAAAGCAAGAAACAGAATTTATTTGGCATTTTAATAGGGAGGTAAAGAACGGGAAAAAAATAATATATCTTTGTGGTTTTCATATTTCATGGTGTTTACTTAATTTGGAAAATGTTTTGATAGTCAGGAAAGAATATATGGCTAGACATACAACGAGGGGCTATTATGGAGATATACAGAAAGCCTTGTTCCATGTTTTTCTATAAATTACTAATGTTAACGTTATTTTTTTCGTTGTCTTTATAAATGAAAGCAGTACTATATTTAGTGATGCAACGACGCGATGCATTATTTATCCATATGATTTATCAGGAAATATATATTCATGTGGGTTTCAATTTTACATGATGTTTACTTATTTTGGGAAAGGTTTTGATAGGTAGCAAGGAATAATGCAATGTCTGATGATGTACGGCAGCCTAAAATTGGTGTTTGTTGACAACTTTTTACTGATAACGGAATAGAGAATAAGCGATGCTACTTCTCTATTCCGTTGACATTAACAGTAAACCCATAGTAACAGTGTATCTATGTAATATGCATTATTCCTGTGAAATAGATCTAAGGGGTTTTCACTTTTTTGACGTTCCTTTAAAGTGGAAAATGACTTAATATATAAGATACGGTGCAATATGAATTTTAATAAATACATTGCTGTAAATTCTCACTGAATTTTTGTTTATATTAGCCTTTTTTCCTTCGAAATAAATCTTGGAACAAGGCACTAAATTTTAGAAGTCACAGATTTATCTTTACTGTTGTGGGTGCTAGCAATATTATCAAAACCAGATGCATTGCCCATTCTAAAATAAATCAATAAATCTTGTAACAATCAATAAATCTTGGAACAAGGCACTAAATTTTAGAAGTCACAGATTTATCTTTACTGTTGTGGGTGCTAGCAATATTATCAAAACCAGATGCATTGCCCATTCTGTTAGCGAATAGACATACACAAACAAACAAACACACACACACACACACACACACACACACATACATACATACATATATATATATATATATATATATATATATATATATATATATATATATATATATATTGTGATAACTTCAGACTCCGGGTAGCTAAAAATGTTCAGAGTCAATCTACTACATTAAATTACAGTTTTATTAAATTTAAGTCGGAAACTTTTTACACTATTTACAATGTTGATCTACCTCTAGACATAGAGGGAACTGGCCTTTGTAATAGCCAAATAATTTCGATGAGAAGATGCAAGTACAGTCACAGCTGAACTAGAAGGTCGGTACACAGCCTCTAGAGCATACAGCTCTGAAAATAGAATAACTTCGTAAGAAAAGTTATGAATCACGAGAAGCTTATAGAGCGGCTGCTCTGAAATATGAAGATAACTTCTTGATGAAGTAACGAGCTAACAGAAGCCTGTAGAGCAGGATGCTCTGAGATAGCTATACTTCAGGGTGAAGTATTAGTTGACGAGAAGCTTCGAGCGGGCTGCTCTGAAAATAAAGTTCAGGATGAAGTCGGTCGCTCCAGGACAACGTAGACGAAAGGGGCTCTCTAGATGATAGTCAATTAAGTCTGTCCAAAAAAACTGGATTTTTTCTCCCGGCGTTGGCAATCGTGCTTCCGGTCACGTGACTGCAAATGTTTAGGTTGGCTGGCACAATTTGTGACGTCATGTCCGTTGGCTGTGATTCGCTTGACAACGAAGCCATGTGGTCGGCTCTTATAAATCAGCTGATCTAAAAATCATTAGTTCACGTCGAAATAGTCATTAGTTTATGTCCTCCCAGGGGCCGGCAGATAGGAGCAACCCCATTCTCTGCTTCCAGACACCTTGACGCTGATCTATCGAACTGTTCGTAGGTCACCTGCTGTGGGAGGTCCGGCTGTCTGGGTGATTTATTCGGAAAGGTCGTAACGGATTCTTACAATATATACCGGGTGCGTCATAAATTCGTGCGAAGTTCAAAAATTCGTAATAAAAGTAATATTGCTCTGAAAATGCGCGAATAGGATCAAACGGGCATTGAATTTTTTTCCATGTATAAAATTCCATGTATTACAAAAGTAACCGAAAGAGCGCGCTTTTGAGTGACCACATTAAGTCTGCATTGCAGGAAAGATATGCGTTACCTGTTGTCACCTTCATGCAGGATGGTTGTCCCGCCCCACATTTCACGTCATATCAAGACGTTCCTGTTGGAATCTTTCACTGAAGACCGAGTTCTATAAGTCGCGGTTGTAAGGTTCAGTGGCCCTCACGGTCATCAGATTTGACCCCGGCAAATTGTTAGTTGGAGGGATACTTAAAGTCTGATGTGCACCGGGGCTACCCAACCACTTTCGTGGAATTGAAAAATGTCATTCGACAGACAGTCTCTGCCATCGATGCTACAATCCGCTGTAATGGGCTTAGTGACGCGCCTCGCTTGCCTATTACCTTGTGCTGGTAGTAATGTTGAACATCTGTTACTTTAAAATAGATGCACAGTCTCATGTTATTGTGATCTGTTTGATTTTATGTTTGAGATTGCCTGATTTGCATAAAACGTCCCAGTATGAAGTGTGAGCGCCCTCTTTCGGTTAATTTTAGAAATTTTATTTTTTTACATGGAAAAAAATCCAATGTCCCTCTGATCTTATTGGCGGAAACAGAAAATTTTTCCGAGCATTGCTTCTTTTATTATGAATTTTTGAACTTTGCACGAATTTATGACGCACCCGGTATACACACACACACACACACACACACACACACACACACATATATATATATATATATATATATATATATATGCATTTATTCGAATATACACAATATATTTACATATATACGTAAATTCGAATTTCTGAAGGGGTGAACTTAAAGGTTTGAGTTTAAAAGGTTCAACATTAATAATAGAAAGTCTGTTTTTGCGCATTTTCCTCAGTACATCGTGTTTTGAAATTTCAAAAAAAAAAAAAAAAATTAGGTAATAGCAAGAAATTTAGTCCCATTTGTTTCGTAAAGTATCTGCTTATTTCGATGATTATTTAAGAAAATTTATGAAAAGAGCACCGAAAAAAAGCTCCTTTCAAACTGCATCTTAACATAAGCAAGCATAATTTTACCATATGCATCATTTTGTAACATATGCAAGCATTTTTTTTTGTCAACAAAAATTAGTAACTATGGTTTTGAATGAAATAGTACCTGTGATTCCAGATCTCCTGTTAAAAAGCGTTTGAGGTAACGTGCTTCCGATACATGGGATGGCAACATGAATGGTAACACTCGCCATGGCTCTCCAACTGGAAAAATGTTTCGAAAATTACAAAAAATAGAAAATTTCGTCTTTTTATTGCATCTGATAGAAACGTATTTTATGTTATCAATCTCTTCTGGTGACAAAACTATATCAACAGAAAAAGTTGCATTAATAGACGAGTTATACAGGATGTCTCAAAAAACCTTAACACATTTTAAAAATGTATATTTTTTAAAAAAGTACTCATGGTAGGAACTAGAAATTCACATACGTGTTACCTTATATATTACAGATTTTACCATGTTTTTATTAACTTGCTTTCTTGTTTGTGTGTTTGTCAAGTACAAATCTTGCAATCGATTTTTAACTAACTTCCCGACTAGCTATACATTTGAAACTTTTAGAATAGCTGAGAACACGATGACAAAGCATTTTTTAAATACTTTTAGCCATCTTTAAGCAGAATTAAATTCGTTTTCAGTTATTTTCAGTTAATTTTGTTTTGTAGACTGGTGCAGCCATCTACTGGCCGAGACTGGAACGAAAAGTTAAACGCAAGTTAACTTCCAATTAACTTCATTTTCTTTCAAGTTGATGGGATAATTCATCAAAAAAATTTTTTAAAGTATTTATTACTACATAGAATTGTCAAGTTTATATGACTCAACAGAAAATTTTAAAAAATGGTGTATAAAAAGTTCTTTTTATCTTGTAATTATTTTAGTATAGTCAATAAATTTCATTATGTTCTACTCTTGTGGCACGGAGAATATCCAGTCGGTAATCCATTTCAGCCCATGCGCGTTCCAAAATGGATTCCGTAACTCAGGAAATCGAAACAATTATGCGTTTTTGAGTTCTTTAAGACTGTTCACTTTTGTTGAATGAACTGTCTCTTTGACAAATCCCCAAAGAAAAAAGTCAAGAAGTGTAATGTCTGGAGATCGAGGCGGCCATTGGATGGGACCATCTCGTCCAATCCATCTGACCCGGCGGGAGCCATGTGTTCAAATCTTCGGATTAAAGTTCAGGAAATATAAAAACGACGACTGCAAATAATCATCTGGCGTGACGACACAAAGACAAAGTACTTTATTTTCACACATAAACGTAGATCGAAATCAGAAGAACATCGCAATGCTAATCTTGGCACGAAGCTAAATAGAACACAACCGTCTTACATTGAATCAAAATTAACTCTGCTGAAAGACAAAACATTACTATGAGTTGCCAATCTATGAATATAAAAACTATTCAAAATACGATTACATTTGGCTGACATCTAGGGGCGAAAGAATAAACTAAAAACTTTCAAACACCATCTGTTTGGAAATTCTTCATTGAAAGTCTCGTACAATCATACCCCAATGAGGTGGTGCACCGTCTTGTTGCTAAATGATTTTGGGTGTAAACAAGAAATTTGTGGGACAGCAAAATAGCTATTTACAACTTTAGCCATTTTACAACTTTCGCTTTCACGGAACAACAAGTGCCCTATGTTGAACTGTTTTGAAGCAGAAAAACTCTATATGCGGTAACACATCTGTGATTTCAAGTTCCTACCTTGTATACTATTTTTTTTTTAATTTTTAAAATATGTCAAGGTTTTTTGAGAAACCCTGTATTAGTCTGTTAAGCCAATATCACGCAGGAGATTCAGGGTCTGTTCACACAGAATCCGTCAGTGTCAGCGTTACTCGTACTGAAATATATTTAACCAATTACAAACCTCCAAACGATTAGCAACGAAATTCTTAAGGCCTGTGATTGGTTTAAAATGTGTCAATACGAGTAACGCTGACGCTGACGGATTCTATGTGAACAGGTCCTAAAGGCCGCTATGTACCTATTGGAGAGTGAATCCTATTGGATTCGCTCTCCTCAATGTTAACCTATGGAGGAAATAGAATTCGCTCTCCTCGATGCTAACCTATGGAGGAAATGTGTCCAATGATTCCCGACTTAGATTGAAAGATTTTTTTTTTTTTAAATTGTACTCCGTGATAAAGCACGAAATTTTACATCTTGGGGCAATTTTCGTTTTACTGTAGGGTTACGTTCCTTCATAATGATCCTGCGGAAAGGAAAATTTCGCCCGCTAAAACTATCCTTTCATCCATCCTCGCGAGTTATAGATTCGGGTTATAGACTGGGTTTAGCAACGCACCAAACCCAGTCTGTATCGCTTGGACACGCAGTAAACAGTTAAACAGAAAAGTACCAAAAATGCGTCAAAATACTTACTTACACACACACACACACATATATATATATATATATATATATATACACTAGCTGAAAATTAGCACTTCGCTACGGAGTACATTCAAATTAAATACAACGGTCAATGTATGCAATTAATGCCAAAAAAAAATAAATATATATATTTATAATAAATGCGACGATCAATGTATACAATTGATGAAAATATATATATATATATATATATATATATATATATATATATATTTATAAAAAAAATCGTAAGGGATATTTATTTTTTTGGATAATATCCAATCGTCTGCTACATTAGAAAGAAAAAAAATATTTTTTTTGTCTATTTAGTTGTTATGCACGTGACGATAAATTTATTTCAAGTACCAGGAAAAAAAATCACGTGATCAGCATTTAATAAATTAAATTCTAAAAATGAATCTTTAAAAATTCACCAAAAATCAGAAAATTGAGGTAGATATTCGGAAAAGATTTCATTTTAAAGGAATTTTTATAATCTTTCTCAGGATATAAATTTCATAACCCTCTAAATTATTATTTTAAATGCAAACTTAAAAAAAGTTACAAAAACAGCTTAAAAATTTAATTTTAAAAAATCTAAGAAGAATTTTTCAAAAATCTTTCTTAGTGCATCCCTTCACCATAAGAAGAATCGCCATGCAAAATTTCAGCTTTTTAAGTCCAGAGGTTTGGTCTGTGCGTTGTATGTCAGTGAGTCAGTCAGTCAGTCAGTTACGGAACTGTTATATATATATATATATATATATATATATATATATATATATATATATATATATATATATTATATATACATACGTACATATATAAAGATACATAATATATACAAAACACATACAGAAGAGATAAGCAACGATAAGTAATCCTACGTTAATAACCGGCGGTAATTTCGTTAGAAGAGACTACCTGAATTTTTTTTAAATGCAAATAATATTTCTTAATTTAAATTATTCGGGGAAAAATCTGGTGTAGTGTGTTTTAAACACTCCTGAATTCCTTTGGTGGACGAAATTTATGAAATGTGTCCTGTTACAAGAGGCAGAAAAGTTCACGCTATCTGAAGATACCATTTTTACTGGGTTATCAGTAGTTATGTAGCTGTAAATATTAGACACATTTTCTCCATAGGTTAACATTGAGGTGTTCGAATCCAACAGCATTGTTCACATCGTATCCAGAGTGTAACGTAGCGTCAGCGATAAAAAGTTTACCCAATCACAGAACCCAACACAATGACCACGTGATATGTCAAACCGGTCTCAGGGGAACAATCTCGGCGCCAACGGGGGAAATGCTACGAAAGTAATGTGAACAAAGCCTCACACTCTAATCTCTGTACAGATAACTCATTCTTCGAACGAGTCTTGGATGATTTTGATCCGGAAATTAGTATTGTTTTGTATTTATAAAAGTGGAGGAAGTCAGATTCATTTATTTAATACTCTTAGTACATGCATTTGTAGCGATCGCAAGTCTGCAACCGAATCCCGCTGCAGACGACATTTAAAAATATTTGTATTTCACGTTTTGAAGAAGTTGAGTGGCAACTGCGATGACCCGGTACGAGAGTAGCAAAAGAAAAAATAATTCTTCCGAATTCGTTGTTAATTTTTTCGCTTCGTAATTTTTGGTATCCATGTAATTCTTTGATTTTCCCGAGTCGTATTTTCAATGTTATATTCATGCAATATATATTTTATTTATCATATTTAACCTGTGATAATGTGCTTTGGTTTTCTGGTATAAAAATACTCCTTAAATTCACTGCTAGCCAGTGACGACCACAAACTGGCGACTCCTACACACATACACAGGCTGTTCGCACATTTTTTAGACGATTTTGGTAAGCGGTAATAAAAAATCGTTTGCTGCAAAAGAAATAATTGCAATTCTACTATGTTTTTAAAAGTCAAAATTATCGTCTGCGGCTTGAAAGTTTTGTTTTTATTCAAAACGGCGTTTTTAACAAAGCAGTGGTTCGAAGGCTACATTTATGCTCTTTCCGTAGAGAAATATGCATACTCCGTTATCCTAAACGATGTGAGAGTCATGGTTTTGTGATATCTAAAGCGTCGATAGGTAATATCGTCAACAAGAAAGGAAAAAAACGTCAAATTGGAGCCTCAAGTGGGACAAAAATTCCAAACAAGTATCCAAGGAAAAAACGGACGACTATTGCAAAGGTACGTTGTTTAATGTTAAAAGAAAATCCCCCTAGTCAAAGGACAGTTGCAAAATCATTAAAATGTTCGGTGTCCACTGTAAACAAAATGATAAACGTTGAATTAAATCTTCAGAAAGTGAAAAAACGCAATGTGCATCGTCGTCTTCCAAATCATATCGCTGAACGCAGGACACGCTGCAGAATTCTATATGAGAAACACTTATCCAAAGAAAAATGGAAAACAATTGTCACAATAGATGAATCATGAGTGTATTTAAATGATTGCAACAAAAAAAGAGCCATTTATTATCGTAAAAAGGGAGAAAAAAATTTAAGTACATGGTTCAAAGAATCGAAAGAAAGTTTTTCTAAGGGATTAATGATTGTTGCTGGTTTTTCTTATAATGGCATGTTAAAAATGAAGAGAGTGGAAAAAAATGTCAAGATTAACTCCAAATACTATCAGGAACATATTTTATCGACAATTTTTCTGAATGAAATACCATCGCTTTACCCACAGTGCCATCAATCTGTGAGACTCCATCAGGACAAAGCTAGCAGTCACACATCAAAATCCACTGTAAATTTCCTAAAAGAAATTTAACAAAAAATTGGTATCAAGGCCATACCCTTCACTGATATCCCTACTAAATCTTCCGATGTATCACCTATGGATTTTTCTGCTTTCGGACTTTTAAAATCTGCATTATCCAAACGTCGTCCCAAAACCCTTACAGGACTCTGGAAAGCTGTTCAGGAGGAATGGGATAGAATACCTCTTCTGACACTTCAAAAGGCATTATTATCCTGGAAATTGCTGTGTCGAAAGATAGTTCAGAATGTCAAATAGAACATTTAAAACACAAGAATTTTATGTAATTTAGTTTTGTGAATACAATATACATCGTCTAAAAAATGTGTGAACAGCCTCTGTAGTGATATTTCCAGAAAAGGTGATAAGTCTAGACTAGGAGCTCTGTTCTGAGGTTATTAGGATATATGTCAATATTGGGAGGAGCATGAAACATGAAAATAAAATTTCTCAGAGTAAAAAGAATTTTGAGCTTCACATAATACTCACTTTTTGTACAGACGAAATACACGTATTCATTGACTCCTGTTCCATTCGCTTCAGATGGTATCTTTTTCCGAACCTTAGACTTCGCTTCGGGTATTGGAGGTATCTTCACAGCCTCTGGTTCTTAAAATTAAAAAAAATATTTCAATGTATGTGCGAGTACATATATAACATATACATATCATACCGTGTTAAAAATATTCATGAACGGTACTTATATGTTACTAAAAAATCGTTGATATTGTAGAGATTTACAAAGTGGCCATTTTGAGGGGTGGCCGGCTAGAGAAGTTGCACTGTGTGTGTGTGTGTGTGTGAGTGTGTGCAAGGCCGTAATGGTTCCGAAAAGAAGTGGCCGTGGAAAATAGTTTCTTCTAATACATTGCCTCTATGGAGTCTTTAATCGGTTCTGAACAAAATATGGTCGTTTAGTCGAGCGTCGTTGAATAAGGTTGGCCGGCTAGAGAAGTTTCACTGAATATACATATGTAATGTCTAGGAGCGTGAACTATAATTAAATAGATTACTTAAGGTTAAAATTAGGCAAATTAGCGTTAAACGGTAATTTATTATTCGACATCCACTAGTTATTAACGAAAATGCCAATAGATGGCGGTACGCTGTCTACTTCTCGGGTTAAGAGCAACTTAGAGGCTACTAGCGCAGGATAGAACGTCAACAAAAGTACATGTAGTAAGAGCGCGTGATTCTGATTTTCACCGAGTCATAGGATGTTGAGTCATGCATCACGAGATGTTTTTCGCGCCCGCGTAATTTTAGAGCGGAAAGAACAAAGCATATTAGAATCGTTCGTCGTTCGCTGTGGACGCGCGTGTCGTAAGCTGAGTGATGAAGGAAATAGCAACTTGGCAGATTAAATTGGGTTTTAATTAATATTGATTAATAAAGTTCTTGGATGGGATTTAAATAGTCTATCTTTGCCACAGGCTTATTGCTTATGACTGCTAGTTAGATTAATTAATTAGATAAAGAGTAACGAGGTGTAAGCACCGTGTCTCATATATATATATATATATATATATAGAGAGAGAGAGAGAGAGAGAGAGAGAGAGAGAGAGTGGGTGGGGTGTCTGTAAGCAGTGAAAGGGTGTGGATTCCCATCTCCCTCCAGAAAAAAGAGGAAGGATGTGACAATTTTTTTGTTTTCTCTGTTTAGTGAGCATTTCAATAGGGCAAAAAACCAATATGTTTCGTCATTTCTTGGAACCGAGCTGCAGAGATCGAAAATAAAACATATTAGACTTCCAATTGAAAAGATAATACATGAAGTGGCAGTATACATATGTATCCGGACTTTCTGGTTGCTAAAAACTTAGGTTATGCTCAATTATCTAAGATAATCTCAATTTTCTTAGACTATCGTCAATATCGACACTGTCGAGTAATTAGGATTATTCAACAATTCTATATTTGAGAACTGCTCTTCCAAACTTATTCATGATACTTACCCGGTTGTTGTTCTTCTTCTTCTCCTTCGGGCTCTTCGTTCTTTTCTTCATCATCCACATCTTCATCCTCCTAAAGCAGCAAGAATTTTTTTTAATTTGTATAGTGAAAAAATCTGTAGATTCAGTGTAACGTAACAATAAACGTATTTAGCAATTATAAAACTCTCAGCTAAACTAAAAGGTTTTAACAGAAGAGTTTATATTTTAATTTATTCGGCAAGTTTAGTACAATATGCAGATTTCTGAGAACTTATACCCGAAATTCAATACAATGGGTTTGCCGTCGTGACAAATTCCAACCTGTCCAGGATTCGATTTGGAAACCAAAGTAATGGAAAAAAAAATAATTTTAGCTCAGTAATCGAGCAAAAAATAAAAACGGGAGAAAGTAAAATAAATATAAAAACCTGACTTGTTAACAATAATGTTTTACATTTATATGCCATGAAATTACATACTTATAAAAAAAACACTACGTCTTCTATTAGACAGAAAATTAAAAAATTTAAGACCATAGTAGCTGTGACCTCTCATTATAAGCATGTTACCCCTGTCAACTTCCAATTATCGTTCTCGTCTGGGTCATCATTAGGGGAGGGAAGAATATTTTGGGTTAGTAAAATTCCCGCTCACTCCACAAATGATCTTGAATACAGTTTCACAGCGTGGACAGATTCCCAGGGGAAACAGAAGTAGTTCCCAGTTCCTAAATCAAACTGGACCAGGGCTCGAATTGGAAATCAAATCGAATAGAAAAGGAAATAAATTTAGAACAGTAACAGAAAAAAATAATCTTCGTTAAGTCAAAAGAAATCACACATAAGGCGTGCTTAAAAATTATATTACATACGGCCTAAAAAAAATCCATACTTACCTTTTCCTCCAATTCTTTTTCGCCTTCTGGTTCAACCTCTGGCTCTTTATCAACTTCCCAACCAAAGTTCTCTTGAGCAATGCCTTCTTGGTACGGTGCTTCGGCTATGTAATAATCCCTCTCTATTCCGAACACTTTGCCCCAGAACCTCACCTTCCGGAGTTTGAACTGTAGAGCCAAATCTTTTAGGGCGATAGGCAATTCGTAGACCTCCTCTACACTCATCCCGATGCCTGCTTGTCTGAATCTACCCATAATGTAATGAACGTCCGGCAGGACCTCAGAGAGATCGGGAGCAACATCGATAGCCGATTCTTTAGACTCCTCGTCAAGCGTAGTTTCCTCGTCTTCGTCTGAGGCCTCTTCGTCCTCGTCCTCGTCCTCATCAGCAGTTTTGATGGTTTGGGATATGTCAGGTGCTGTTACGAACTGCAATAAGTAGAATGATACTAAAATGAGATGGTTGGTTGTTTCTGGAGTAAGATCCAGAAAGTGTTGTATCTAAACTAAATGTTCCCCAGAATTTCACTTTTGTCTAATGTATGCCAACGTGATGACGTCATATATTCGCTTGTAAGTAATCACTGTGGGGGAATAAATGGCCTGGTGAAACGACGTCATCATGTGATACCGCCTCATAAGTGTTATATAAAGGTGGGCGGTATTCGGTCTCTGGCTAAGACGAAGGCGATAAAAATAGTTCGACTGCTGCTACAATGTACAGGAACGATGTATCTATCTAACTGACACAGTGTGGAGACATGACCAGTATAGCTAGCTTCAATAAACTTGTCATATATCTTCCTTCTGTGAGGTACATCTACAGTGGATTCCTTCTCAAGTGGACCTTGCAGGAAACAACGTGGCAGAAAATTTGCCAAAGAAGGGTGCTGATGAGCGATTATCCACCGCTCACTTTTTGATGTTTCTCGAACTATTAGAAAAAATCTTGATAGGCAGGCATGGATTATGTCCCCTGAATACTCTCGGTATTGTGGTGATGGTCCCAGAAGATCTCTTGCTCCCATCTGCGACATACCCACTCAGACGACACTCTCTCGTTTTTTCAGTGGCCATCTGAGGAGTCTCACAAACAACTGTGGTCGCAAGATTCATCCCGTTCCTGCTTTAAATGCCATTCGGACCAGGCATCCCCAGCGCACATTCTCGAGTGCCTGGGGTTGCCTCTCGGCGACCTTTTTTCAGATCCTCTTTTGGTCTGGGCGGGTGAATGGACTCGAGGATTAGGTTTAGCTGGGGCTAGACGTGGAGAATAGCAACAACAACAACAATTGGACCGATGTACAAATGTCTGCAATATCCCATTGTACTTCCGTAAGTTAAGCAGCGTATTTTTGTTAAGTTTTGTAACTCCTTTATTTCATGCCTTGAGTAAAGGCATTTTATATGTATGCTGGTCATTTTTTCTTATATCGATCCACGGACAAAAACCGAACGCACCAACATAAAGAAGAAACTGCGTAAAACACACGACCAGAGAATAACTAATATCTATACTTATATATAAAGAGAGAGCGATTTTGTACGTGGAGGGTAATCTTCAGAACCACTGTACCTATTTGAAAAATTCTTTCACTGTTTGAAAGGTACATTATTCCAAATGGACATAGGCTATATATTATGTATATCTAATCAGTAGAAATAAAGTTAGGGGCTTAATCCTAACAATCTCCATTGTTACCGCTACTGTCTTCTACCGCTTTTTGTTCCGAAGATTTCAACGATACTTATCGTGGTGCTATCGTGGTGTGCTTCTGTTCTGACGCTAGCGGTTCGAACCTAGCCGTTCTCCGGCACGCCTTTTTCTTTTAAAAAATTTATTTTAATTATTAACTAACATAAAATTAATTTAAGGTATTATTTAGGTTATTATTAAGGTAAAAAAAGATTTACAATTTATTGGCTATCAACTGGAAATTATTGGTATAATATTTTGTTCAACCCGGACAAAGTCGGGACGGGCCGCTAGTACACATATAAATTAACAAGTAAAGGTGATCAACAACAACGGTATAAAAAGTGATAATGATAATGAAGATAATAGGAACAGTGTTATATAGAAGGTGATAAAAACGGTCAAGCATAATGATAAAATGAAATATAAAGGTGTAAAAGCAATAATATATAAAAGTGATAAGAACAAATATAAAAAAGTTGGTAAAAGTAGTTAAATATAAAAGGGATAAAAAACAAGTGATAAAATAACCCTTGAAACATGAGTGTGATAAAAATAGTAATGTACAAGTATGATAAAACGTCAATAAAGATAGTGATAACAGAGGTGAAATTAAAAACCAGAAAAACTCTGGATGGGGCTACACTACTGAAATGAGAAACTGACTGTTCTTGATACACGTTAGCTACTAAATACTGAATCTCGGCTATACGGACTGTTCACACTGAATCAAGAGAGTTATGTAGGGTCAGCGTTAAAAATTTTAACCAATCACAGAGCTCAGTTCCTTCACCAAGTGACACGTCAAGCCAATCACAGATCATTTCAAAAACGTAGCCAACGTAGTAACGCAACGTATCGCAACGCAACGCTCCGAATTCAATGTCAACAGGCTTGCCAAGGCACAAAATGGGACCAGCCATGAATACGTGAGCGGCCTTCCGGTTATGGAAAGTGAACAGGCTTATTATATCTCTCAGTCGTACGTCGATATTTTGTTGACTTAGTCTCCCAGTTATCCGCATAGGTCATTTTGTTGCCCACTGACGCCAAATGAAGTCGCCATTTTGATCTGCTTATAGAGCTCTTCTGTCTTTTAAATATTTCTTTAAATGGTTCGTTTGAAAAGAACTGATGTATTAGAATTCCAGCACTCACAGGAGAAAGAAATTCAAATCTATTTGCCATTCCATAACCTAAAGTTATAATAGAGTGTTCTCAAAAAAATTAATTACGTTTAGATACAGTTTTTCATACAGTCTTTCAAGTTTATATTTTCAGGTATTTTGTCGCTATGAATTCAACGCATTACTTTAGCCAAATGAATAACTGAATTTGTATAGAAGACCCTCTCAAAAATAAGTTTAAATTGATTTTTTTTATGTATATTAGTGATAAACTTTGAACAAAGATATTCCCAGACATGCATATAGGTAAGAAAGGAAAACAAAATGGATGATCATGGGATGACCTGGATATTTAGGAGCTCAAAATATATTCATGACGTCATATAGATATCGTCACATATGTATTTTTATTACCAAGACACCATTTTTTCCATAGTTAACGTTTAAGGTTAGACTTACTGGCTTTAGTCTCGGAGCCTAAGAAAATTTCGCAGAGCGAAAATGGCATCACTGTGACGTATTTTTGTAAAATCTATCAATGAGTATTATTGCCGAATAAGAATATACGTCACGATGACGTCATTTCCGCACGGTGAAATTTCCGTATGCCCACTGCGTTGCTAACCGTATTAACAAGTCTGATATATAATCTCTCTCTTCTAAAAAAAAGTAACTGGCGCGGCCGCTGTCAAAAGCTTGTCACGCTATCTCCTCTGAAACCGCTGGGGGTATGGAGTCGAGACAGATACCAATAGATGCAGAAAAATGCGGGGAAGAAAGTAAGACATGTCTCATCTTCGTCGGACTTTAAGGTTTTTTTTATTTTATGTTTTGTGGGAAAATATTGACTTTTTCATGTTCAGATTACGATAACTCGCCAAAAATTAATCGTAGAATTTTGATCTTTTTACAATCTAAGACTACAGACATTTCTCCTTCAAACAAGACCTCATTTGTTTAAAAATAATTTAAAACAGACTAATATTTTCATCAAAATATTAAACCCACTTTTTCGAGAAATATCGTCACATATGTGGATGCAATATCGATGCTCCTCGAGTTTTTATCTTACAAAGAAAATATTTACATCATCTGGAAGATGAAAGCTTTCTCATTCATATAAATTTCTCATTCATATAAGCTTTCTCATTTCACGTCTCTATCTTAAAATTTCGATTTTTAATTGAACTTTAAAGCTGAAACAGTGATTCCCCTTCAACAGCAAATGGATGGAAGCTGTTGCATTGCCCGAGAATCACCCCTATGTATCTTGCTATAAGCAACTTATTCCTTCAACTTGCTGTGCCATGATTGGCGCTGTGCTTGAGTGCGCTGCTCGTATGCGATAGTCCCCGGTTCGATCCCGGTGGGCGCTAAATATTTAAATTTTATACTTTTAATTCTTATTATATTTTTTATTTTACTTATCTGAAGAGGGCTTAATTTTTATTTTACTGCTGAGCACATATTTTCTGATGTACATATCTTGCTACTGGAGGTAAAGTCGTAAGACCATGGCATTCCAACAAACTCAATATACCTTGACCTTGACCCTAACAGAGGAGCGAGAGTAGCGAGCCTAGGGGCGAAGCCCCTAGTTATTATACTATGATAATACGTAACAAAGCTATATTTAAGGGGACAAGAGACCTTCGCCATCGAATTTATTAATTCTCAATTTTTAACTCAATATGCAGAATGAGAATAATTAATATTCTTTTTAACTACATTGAAGACCCTTAGAATTCAAAATAAGTATATTTTGCAGAATAATGCTCATTTTTCAAAAAATTTTCAAAAATTCTAGCATTTTTCAAAATGTTTATTATGCATCTCAAATCATTTTAAAAGCTTCAATTTTTTAATACAGGGTTTACCATATATATTTAAATATAATTGTGCATTGAATTAGCTTTTTGTATAAATCAAAAGTCAAAAATATATTTTATAATTCTATTTTTTTACGTTTGCCCTTTTTTTTGTTTTTTTACTTTATTTCATGGTCTATAAATTTAAAAAATATTCATGGTTTCAAAAAATGATGAACAGTTTTGTGACAAACATTTTAATTAACAATCGTGAAAATTTTGGAAGACATCAGAAAAAAATTAAGGCTTATGGAGCATTTTGAAAAATTCTAGCAATTTTGAAGAATTGTTTTAAAAGGAGTTGTTATTATTCCACAGAATACTTATTTGTGAATTCGAAGTGACTTCAGTGTAATAAAAAAACAATAGTAATCATTCTCATTCTGTATATAGAGTAAAATATTGAAAAAATTTTTTAAAAAGAAGAGGTTGAAGTCCTTTGTCTCCTTAAGAGTTATTTCATCCTGCAACAGTTCATAAAATTTCTAAGAAATACTACGATTCATTCCCCCGAGCATGCTTCCTTTGTAATGAGGCAAAAAGGATGACCAGATTCCCAGAAAATACAGCCATCTTTATCCTGGTTAATATTTATTCATTATCCAATCGTCCATTAAACGAACCTTCATACTGAACACGGCTAGAAATTACAAGAGACAAAGCAATGTTGAAAATACATCAAAACATGGACGACTAACGCCCTCTACACTAGAAAAACACAACTAATTTCTGTTACATGCAGCTAACATTAATTTTCCCTATCGTTATTACTTTTAAAAATACTAGGGGTTTCACCCCTAGGCTCGCTACGCTTGCTCCTCTGTTATGGCTAATGGCGAGATACATAGGGGTGATTCTCGGGCAATGTAACAGCTTCCATCCATTTACTGTTGCCACCCTTAATGCGAAAGGCGTTTCATCACTGTTGAATTATCAGCTTTAAAATTCAATTAAAAATCGAAAATTTAAGATATAGACTTGAAATGAGATTTATATGAATAAGAAAGATTTAAGCTTCCAGATTATGTAAATATTTTCTTTGTAAGATAAAAACTCGAGGAGCATCGATATAACATCCACATAGAAGACGATATTTCTTGAAAAACTGTGTTTCATTTTTTGATGAAAATATTAGTCTGTTTTAAAATATTTTTAAACAAATGAGGTCTAGTTTGAAAGAGAAATGTCTGTTGTCTTAGATTGTAAAAAGATCAAAATTCTACGATCATTTTTGGCGAGTTATCGTAATCTGAAGATGAAGAAGTCAATATTTTCCCACAAAACATACAATTAAAAAAATAAAAACTTAAAGTTCGACGAAGATGAGAAATGTCTTACTTTGGTCCCCCCATTTTTCTGCATTCATTGGAATCGCTCTCGACCCCATACCCCCAATGGTTTCGGAGGAGATAGCGTGACAGGCTTTTGACAGCAGCAGCGGGAGTTATTTTTTTTTTAGAACTAGGGGCTTCACCCCTAGGGGTCAAGGTCAAGGTATATTGAGTTTGTTGGAGTGCCATGGTCTTACGACTTTACCTCCAGTAGCAAGATATGTACATCAGAAAATATGTGCTCAGCAGTAAAATAAAAATATAAAAATTAAGCCCTATTCAGATAAGTAAAATGAAAAATATAATAAGAATTAAAAGAATAAAATTCAAATATTTAGTGTCCACCGAGTTCGAACCGGGGACTATCGCATACGAGCAGCGAGCTCAAGCACAGAGCCAATCATGACACAGCATGTGGAAGGAATAAGTTGCTAATAGCGAGATACATAGGGGTGATTCTCGGGGAATGCAACAGCTTCCATCCATTTACTGTTGAAGGGGAATCACTGGGAAGAGGAATCACTGTTTCAGCTTTAAAATTCAATTAAAAATGGAAATTTTAAGATATAGACTAGAAATGAGGTTTATATGAATGAGAAAGCTTTCATCTTCCAGGTGATGTAAATATTTTCTTTGTAAGATAAAAACTCGAGGAGCATCGATATTGCATCCACATATGTGGCGATATTTCTCGAAAAAGTAGGTTTAATATTTTGATGAAAATATTAGTCTGTTTTAAATTATTTTTAAACAAATGAGGTCTTGTTTGAAGGAGAAATGTCTGTAGTCTTAGATTGTAAAAAGATCAAAATTCTACGATTAATTTTTGGCGAGTTATAGTAATCTGAACATGAAAAAGTCAATATTTTTCCACAAAACATAAAATTTAAAAAAAATTTAAAGTCCGACGAAGATGAGACATGTCTTACTTTCTTCCCCACATTTTTCTGCATCTATAGGTATCGGTCTCGACCCCAAACCCCCAGCGGTTTCAGAGGAGATAGCGTGACAAGCTTTTGACAGCTGCGTCAGCTACTTTTTTTTAGAATACTAGGGGCTTGCCCCTAGGCTCGCTACGCTCGCTCCTCTGGTGAATCAAGTGAATGAATGACTCAATAGTTGTTTACAGCGATTGAGTCATTCATTTGTTTACAGTTGAAGCTTCGCCCCCCTCCCGGCGAAATGGATGAAGCCCGCCTATGGGTGAAAATTGGATCTTCTTTCATGTCCTTCTGCAAAGGAAGCGAATGAGAAGATTTTTTTGAAGTATTTCTTTAAAATTCAATTAAAAATCGAAATTTTAAGATAGAGACTTGAAATGAAGTTTATATGAATGAGAAAGCTTTCATCTTCCAGTTGATATAAATATTTTCTTTGTAACATAATAAGTCTGAGAGCATCGAATTTATATATCTCGAAACGCATAAATTTTTCCAAAAAGTGGGTTTTCAATTTTAATCAAAATATCAGTCTGTTTTAAATTATTTTTAAACAAATGAGGTCTTGTTTGAAGGAGAAATGTCTGTAGTCTTAAATTGTAAAAAAAAAAATTCTACGATCCTTTTTTGGCGAGTTATCGTAATCTGAACATGAAAAAGTCAATATTTTCTCACAAAACATAAAATAAAAAAAAAACTTACAGTCCGACGAATATGAGACATGTCTTACTTTCTTTCCCACATTGTTCTGCATCGATTGGTATCGGTCTCGACCCCATACCCCCAGCGGTTTCGGAGGAGATAGCATGACAAGCTTTTGACAGCGGCGTTGACGGAAGCGGCAGCGCCAGTTACTGTTTTTTAGAATAGAGAGATAGAGATAGAGAAATATTAAATTAATTTTTCCATCATTTTTGCGAACCTCTCACTTATCGCATTACGTACTGTTATCACGTTTAACAATTCTGATAATGTCCCACTGTGACGTGTTAAGTTCCCTCACGTTTTCTCAACATTCGTCCTAGATTCAAAACTCAGTGGCTTATACATTTTTTTTATTACTACAGTCCCCGCCGCTTTATAAAATCCTGAAGGATTTGATTTCATTAAGCGGCTGATTTTAAAAACCGGCGATTCGTTTAAAATAAGTTTTATGTTTCCTACGTACTACAGAGGCTGTTCACACATTTTTAGACGATGTATATTGTATTCACAAAACTAAATTACATAAAATTCTTGTGTTTTAAATGTTCTATTTGACATCCCTTATTCTGAACTATCTTTCGACACCGCAATTTCCAGGATAATAATGCCTTTTGAAGTGTCAGAAGAGGTATTCTATCCCATTCCTCCTGAACAGCTTTCCAGAGTCCTGTAAGGGTTTTGGGACGACGTTTGGATAATGCAGATTTTAAAAGTCCGAAAGCACAAAAATCCATAGGTCATACATCGGGAGATTTAGTAGGAATATCAGTGAAGGGTATGGCCTTGATACCAGTTTTTTGTTCCATTTCTTTTAGGAAATTTACAGTGGATTTTGATGTGTGACTGCTAGCTTTGTCCTGATGGAGTCTCCCAGATTGATGGCACTGTGGGTAAAGCGATGGTATTTCAATCAGAAAAATTGGCGATAAAGTATGTTCCTGATAGTATTTGGAGTTAATCTTGACATTTTTTTCCACTCTCTTTATTTTTAACTTGCCATTATAAGAAAACCAGCAACAATCATGAATCCCTTAGAAAAACTTTCTTTCGATTCTTTGAACCATGTACTTAAATTTTTTTCTCCCTTTTATGATAATAAATGGTTCTTTTTTTGTTGCAATCATTTAAATACACCCATGATTCATCTATTGTGACAATTGTTTTCCATTTTTCTTTGGATAAGTGTTTTTCATATAGAATACTGCACCGTGTCCTGCGTTCAACGATATGATTCGGAAGAAGACGATGCACATTGCGTTTTTTCGCTTACTTAAGATTTAAATCAACGTTTATCATTTTGTATACAGTGGACACCGAGCATTTTAATGATTTTGCAACTGTCCTTTGACTAAGGGGATTTTCTTTTAACATTAAACAACGTACCTTTGCAATAGTCGAAGATGTCCGTTTTTTCCTTGGATACTTGTTTGGAATTTTTGTCCCACTTGAGGCTCCAATTCGACGTTTTTTCCCTTTCTTGTTGACGATATTACCTATCGACGCTTTAGATATAAAAAACCATGACTCTCACATCGTTTTTGTATAACGGAGTATGCATATTTCTCTTCGGAAAGAGCATAAATGTAGCCTTCGAACTACTGCTTTGTTAAAAACGCCATTTTGAATAAAAATAAAACTTTCAAGCCTCAGACTATAATTTTGACTTTTAAAAACATAGTACAATTGCAATTATTTCTTTTGCAGCAAACGCTTTTTTATTACCTCTTACCAAAATCGTCTAAAAAATGTGCGAACAGCCTCTGTAGAATTAGTTCCATAAATGAAAGTGAAAAAAGAAATCAGACACTTAAATTTAATACATTATATATTTAGATCCTTTATTTAATAGTTTGATTATAATTTTTTAAAATACTGACTAATTGCGGTTTAATTATCTAAATTTTAAAATAATATTTGTATTTTTTTTAAAAAACTTAAAATGCCCCAAGGTGTAAAATTTCTTTCTCTAATGCGGAGTACAATTTTTTTTTTTAAAAATCTTTAAATCCAAGTCAGCAATCCTTGGACACATTTTCTCCATAGGTTAACACTGAGGTGAGCAAATCCAATAGGGTTAACACACAGCTGCCTTAATGACTGGACATAAAGTCTTTGACCGTGGAGCTGCTAAAATTTTAAATTCCTTGATCCTTGATCCTTATTTAAGAGTGATACCAATCGCATATTTTTTTCAATATATCATATATCGCGAATTACAATAAAGACATTTCATCTTCAACGGATTTTGATTGTATAGTTATGGTACAGTTCACAACTGTCTTTTGGGGCACACTTGACGAAAACCACTGCCCTCTATCATCTTTACTTATATAAAAGCCTAGAGTAGAAAAAGTGTAGGTAACCATTCCGGGACGGACCAAGTCGGGAACATCTTAACATTGCGACGCCATTTTCTGAAATTTTTCTTGAAAAATAATACCACAAAAGTTACATATTTTGAAAGCCCTTTAAAAAATATGAAAATTTCAAGTGAACACCCTAGCTCAAAACCGTTTAGTTTTTGAAATATCTTCAAATTAAAATATCCATTGAAAAGAATCATTTATTCAATTGAGCCATTCACTTGAATTTCGAATTCATTCTACTCCATAGTTTTTCATATTCCCTTTAAATAACTACATTTTTAATGTTTAATTTTAATGTTAATTAAATTGAGTTTCACGTTTTATTTTATTGTTGTTTACTGCTGTTAAATGCCTGCTGTGTGGTGAGTCATTCACTTTTGAAACAGTTTTGGTTTAGTTTTGTTTTGTTGTTTACTGCTGTTTAAGTACAGTTTTCAGCAATGCCCGATGAAAATGATGAATCACCTCTTGAAACGCTGATCAACATTCTGTTATTTTTGACGGGGGTTATATACAGTGATTTCCGCATATAAGAATCACGTTTGTTATGACTGTTTTTGATTCTTATAAGCGGTTTATTCTTATAGCCGAAATTTAGGTTTTTGGACAGGCACACACACACACCTATATGTACAAATATTAGATAATTTACCGTAAAATACTCTTTAATTTACGTTAATTATCTTTTATTAAAATTATTTTTTATAATTTTAAAAATACAACTTAATTTCTAGACCTATAAGTAGATACACATGATTATAGCAAGAGAAGAAAAAAATCCAATATTTGGTACAACATACCTGCTTAACAGTTTTAACATTTCAACTACAGGAAGGGAGCAAGAAAAAGTTTTCTATGGTAGTTTGACGTAATGAAGTTTTCAGAAGGCTGTTTATACCTCTTTCAATACTAATAGTCTCAGACGAAGATTCACCTTCTAGCTTACTACGATTTGATAACGTGCTGAATCTACTAATGTCACGTTTGCCCAAGTAATAGTGGATACTTCGCCGAAGATTTATGTGTTTCAGGGTCCAGGAAGCCGCAACTAGGATGTGAGAGGTGGGAAAAAAGAGTCCCTATTTTTGTTTGTCAGTGGAGAAAAGTGAAATCGGACCCGGACGAGTAAAGATGCCCCCGGGTCAAGCTAATAGAACAGTGTTGTGCTAAAGCGTTTAAGGGGAAGCTATTATGTTATGTCTAACAAAGAAAGGGATGAATTTTACGACTATAATATATGCCATCTTATTAATCTTTCTTTTTAAAAAAAAAAGAAAGAAAGAACTTCATGACTTTTGAGGGTTTAAGTGGCTTTTTTGGAAAAATGAAAGGAAATCGAAGAGTGTAAACTGATTCTTAAAACCGGTGGATTGATTCTTAAAAGCGAAAATTTTAACATGAAAATAATACATTTGTTTTTGTTTTCGAGATATTGATTCTTATAAACTGTTGATTCTTATAAGCACTGATCACTATAAGCTGTTGCTGGTAAAATTCAAAATAATTTTGAAATCGCTTGATAGATTGACTACCTTATAAAAAATCTGTTTCTCCTTTATGAACGCTTGAAGGTCATCGCCGATGTCAAACACTTCAGTCAAGCCGCTGTCCGGTGTCTGCCTAACTTTCTTCACGTGAAGACTCAATTCCTCGAATTTATCGACTGCGTCTGGAATCTTAGACCTCAGTATTGTTGATAAAACATCAGCCAGGTGGTCGTATCTGAAGTGAAAACAAAAATTAAATAAAAATTACATCCCAAGTTTTCAAAAGTTTAATGAATTTTCCGTTCATTTTGTTTTCTGCGTATAGAACGATCTTTAAATGCAAGTGTTTTAGAAAAAATATTTTTAAATTGTTAATAAAACTGTTTCCGGCAATAATTTTAATTTTTTAGCGATCGGCATCGAATTATTTAATACCCTCTAACTATTAACTGGAACTATATCTAACTCTAACTGGAGAATTTAAAACTTTAAAAGTTATGCGTCCTTTGTGTAAACTTCTGTCTTCATATGTAATGTCTATCTTCGTATAATTACTAGGCAGAAAATTTACGTAATTATTGATATGACGATATAGGGCAAGGCAATCATTAGCACCCAAGGATGTACACCGGTTTGCTGATAATTAAAATTTGACCGATATATTAAAATTTGACCGATTGTTGTTAACAAATACAGTCGAACCTCCATATATCGAACTTCCACATATCGAAATTTTCTATATATCGAACTCTTAGCAAATCGCCATGTTCATTACATAGAAAAATTGTTTCTATATATCGAAAAAATCTCTATATATCAAAATTTTTTTCAAGACAAATTGGGAGATTTATTCCACTTTAGAATAAAATCTCCCAATTTTTGGCATTTGAAACAATATGTCGTGGACTTCAATTCGCGGAAAATGTCCCTGATTAAGTTTTTAGTGGACTGAATAAATACATTTCTTTGAACTTTCCGCAAAACTGGCTGTTCAGCAAGATATTCATAGTTTTTTTTTTTTTTTAAAGAATGTAACTGTGATCATTGTAACCACTGTCTGGATTATTGTTTTTTTTAAGGTATGTAGTACTCAATAAATCTTTCATATTAATTCATTTTTTAGTTATTAACTTTCATTTAATGGGATTCGCATATAAATTAGAAATGGAGTTTCGTATACGAAAATTAGCTTTAATTTTTTTTAGGAGAATTATGATAAAACTAAGCTCAATTCTATACATCGAAATTTCTATATATCGAATTTTTTTCCGGCAATTAGCTACTTCGATATATGGAGGTTCGACTGTAAACGTCTTTCACCCACCTAAAAATTTGCCTCATTTTTAAGTGAGAAAGCGTGAAACATGATTAAAATTGATAAAATCACGAACAGTAGCTAATCATAATAACAATAAACCTTCAATTATATTTCTTCCTGAATTCATCATTAAGTTTAGAAGAAATATGCAAAATTTCATTTCTGTCTTTTGTGGACTTAAAGAGTTTTTTTTTTTTCCTCACGGCAAAGCTGTTTTATATATAGAAAAATAGCACGTTATAGCTCTCTTAGCCGAAAATAATCATAGGAAAATTTCTGAGTAATTTTGGTTGGTTGGGTTTCATGGCGCCAGGTCCAAAATAGGACATAAAGCGCCAAATACAAGGTATGAAATCCATAAGGCTTAAACCCGAAAGGCATAAAACTAAAGAAACATAGAGAAACAAAAGCAAAAGTAAAAATAGAAGCAAACCAGTAGAAAACTAGCAGAAAACAAGAAAGGCAAACAGAGAAGGTTAGAGGGAAGTCTCCCCCAGCAGATCAGACGGACTGCGTGAACTGAAACCAAAAATATAAATAATTTTTGAAAGAAGGCAAAATACGGCCGCGTCTAGAGTATTTCGGGCCCTAGGCCTACAAATGAAAGTCGGAGTCCTTCTGATATAAACAAATATGAGAGTGATATTTGTTTTGCTTTTCTTCTTTAAATCCCAATTTTTGAACTCAGAAACCGCGCCAAATCGCAGTTATAACAACATACTTAAGCGATGCCATTTTCTCTGTCACTTAAGCTTAAAACAAAAAAAAAATTATTAAAGACACCCAAAAAGAATGAAAAACCAGTGCATATTATACACATGTAGGTATATAATTTTTTTAAATATACCACTGTATATAAAGAAATCAAACTAAATTGAAGGACATTTTAAAACTAAAAACATAAAAACTTACTGGTACACTAAAGGTGTACCAGTAAGCCCGGTCGCCAAATTACCGGTTTTCGTCAGCAAGTCGCACGTTTTGGCTTATATATTTGGCACGTTAGCCCATAATCTGGCAACCTTGAGTAACCCTTAGATGCGCGCGCATTTTTGTAGTAACCCTGGAGTAGAATTCAACAATTTTGCGGGCTTTCGCCATTTCTCCGTGTGACTTTTGAGTATGGTGTTCGGTTCTGGGGATTTCGTTGCATATAGTATCAGGTTTTATCTTTTTTTGTTTTATTAATTTTTTATGTGTTATTATGGTTCCTGTAATTAGTGTTCCCATTTTGACGTTGTTTCTAAGTAGCAGGGTGTTTTACAAAGTAACGTAAAATTTAATGTTTCAGGTAATAGGCTTATGTCAGGGAAAATTGGTTTTGCAAGCCGGCTTTTCATTTTTACCATGTTTTTATTAACTCGCTTTCTTGTTTGTTTGTGTGTTTGTCCCGTACAAATCTTGCAATCGATTTTTAACTAACTTCCCGACTAGCTAGACATTTGAAACTTTTAAAATAGCTCAGAACACGATGACAATGCATTATTTTAATACTTTTAGCCATCTTTAAGCAGAATTAAATTCATTTTCAATTATTTTCAGTTAATTTTGTTTTGTAGACTGGTGCAGCCATTTATTGGCCGGGTCGGGAACGAAAAGTTAAACGCAAGTTAACTTCCAATTAACTTCATTTTCTTTCAAGTTGATGGGAGAATTCCTCAAAAAAAAATTTTTTAAGTATTTATTAATACATAGAATTGTCAAGTTTATATGATTCAACAGAAAATTTAAAAACATGGTATATAAAAAGTTCTTTTTATCTTGTAATTATTATTGAATTATGTAGGGAAAGGGAAATTTTTTTATTTCGTAAGGGAATGTGGTTTAATTAATTCAGAATTAGTTTGTGTTAAATGTAATGGGAAAATGAAATTGAGGGCTAAAAAAGTTTCAGATGGGTATGTTTGGGTTTGCCGTACTAGTGTTCTAAAGGAAAGGGTAAAAAAGGAATGCAGGAGTCAGAAAACAGTACGGTTTGGCTCTTGGTTTAGCACAAGTAAATTGACTGTCGACGAAATTTTTTTACTGACATATGAACTCATTATAAGTACAAAAACTAAAGATCTCTTAGAGCAGTATCAGTTTTCTTCTTTCACGTTGGTCGATTGGAGGCAGTTCGTCAATGAACAAATTTTACAGTACTTAGAATGTAATTCTGAACAAGTAATATACAAAAAAGAATTTTTAAAGTCAATTCCTACTTAGGTCAACAAAGAAAAATTTGAGTGTGAACTAATAGTAGGAATTGAAAAAAAGGATTGCCTGCCAGAACCTTGCCTACTGTGCGAGATTAGGAGGGGGGAAAAGAGAGAGAAAAAGTTTGTCAGGTTGGGGATTCGATCTCGCAACCTACAGGACGGGAGAAGCCCGCGATACCGCAGTGCTACCGTTTACACAGTAACAAGAGGGAAATTACTATTCACGAGCAAGAGACGCTCTAGGTCTAAAACTAAAATTGATTAATTAAATTTAATTAATGAATTAATATTTGAAAAAATTGTATTAACATCAAGTGTCATCCACTACAAGTTTAAAAAAATGTATTTGAACTTGAGTCGATGAATAAAAAGTACTTTTATTAACGATTGAAAATTTGAACAAGATATATATAGAGAGAGTGTGAACTAATAGTAGGAATTGAAAAAAACTGTATTAACATCAAGTGTCATCCACTACAACTTTAAAAAAATGTATTTGAACTTGAGTGGATGAATAAAAAGTACTTTTATTAACGATTGAAAATTTGAACAAGATATATATAGAGAGAGTGTGAACTAATAGTAGGAATTGAAAAAAACTGTATTAACATCAAGTGTCATCCACTACAACTTTAAAAAAATGTATTTGAACTTGAGTGGATGAATAAAAAGTACTTTTATTAACGATTGAAAATTTGAACAACATATATATAGAGAGAGTGTGAACTAATAGTAGGAATTGAAAAAATAGAGGGGGGGGGGGGAATTGTTGAAATTGATGAATCGAATAAGAGGAAATACAACAAAGGGCATCCTGTTGACGAAGAATGGGGTTTTGGAGGCACTGAACGCGAATCTGGTCGGTTCTTCCTTGTGGCCGTCCACGATAGGACGAAAGAAACTCTTTTAGGTGCTATCCAACAGTGGATCGATCCCGGTACAACAATTTACAGTTATTACTGGAAGTCTTATGAATGCTTAGAAAAGGAAGGTTTTGAACATCTAACAGTTAATCACAGCATAACTTTTGTCAATCCCGATACAGGATGCCATACAAATAGTATTGAAAGCATCTGGCGGCTCCACGTGAAATCCACTGGTGTGCTGACACACAATCGGCAAGTGGATTTACCTTTTTATTTGGCATTCTATATGTTAAAAAAATCGTGTATCCGAAAAAACGTTGACATTTTTTGCAAATTTTTAGAAATTTTGAGGGAGGTTAATTAGGAAAATTTTAAGTATTCTATTTAAATAGCATATTTGCTTTAATTTGAGTTGAGATGATGCTTTCAATACTTTTTGTGAGATAGACAAAAAAAAATGTAAAAAATTATGAAAAAGACGAAAAACATTATTTCTTTCTATTATCATTTGTGTTTCATTTATAATTATATATTGACTTTTCAATTTTTTTTCAAGATAGCCGCTAAAGTTAAAGTAGTAGTCTAGTAATTTTACTATTTTTTTATATTACAGCAGGGGTCCCCCCCCCCCAAGAAGATTAAAATTAACACTCCTTGTGACTTTAGTCGCCATCTTGGAAAAGTGGAACTCTGCCAAACCCGGAGATTTGGCGACGAAATGAAAAACAAAATGGCGCCAAACCCCGGGCGTACACCAAAGCTGTTCCAAATTACTAAATAAAATAACAAATAAGTTAAATAAGAAAAAATAGAATTTTATAACTTACCAGGAAGCTACGTTTGGAATAATCAAGGATGGGACGGATCTCGGGTAGTCTCAATTGCAGCTGCCATTAAACCAAAAATGGGGATCTCCAAAAATGCCAAAATTAGAATTTATTTTTCGAAAATCAGAATCGCTAGAAAGTAAACCTTCTCCTCTGAATTAATTATGGAAAACAATGTAAAAATAGAAAAGTTCAAAAGTGACGAATGCATGGCGATAAAAAAAAAAATATTATTGGCTAAAACTGAATTGATTGGCCTTTAGATAAACCACATGATCACCATGTCCCCAAAACAGCTATAAAACAACTCAACTACGAAACAACACAACAGAAACGAATGAGGAACCACCATATTGAAATATTTATCGCCAAAAAATAATCGCTAAATTTCCGGCATAGTATATAGAACTTCTCTCAGTTTTTCATACGATTTATTTTGATTTATTGAAGTTTTTTTCCAGTTCCTATAGTAATGAAATACGTTGGAAACATACAAACAGAATTCATATAATAGCACTAGACAGCTAAGCAGGAATCACTTCACAATACTTACAGAGAAATGTTTAGCTTCGAATTTACAGTAGATAAAAAACCTTTGGCCTTTTCAAAATCATTCTTTTGAATCGGTTGAATATCTTCAGACTCCTTAACCTTTTCGTAAATATCGCTGTCTTCTAAAGTGTCCCTCACTAATTCCTCTCCTAAAGTTTCAAAATCCATTCTAAAAATTTGCTTTCAAAAACTTTTTTTTCAGAAAACAGACTTTTATTTACTCAAGCAGGATTCATAGCTTCTCATTTCAAGTCATATAAAAACAAAAAAAACCCTGCAATTTCAGTTTGGTAAATTATTTTTTACTTTCTTATCGTAGAAAAAAATGTTTATTTTAGTTGTTAACATCGTAATAAGTCATGTAATAATGCTTCCAACAAAATTTTATAAGAGTAATAAATTTTTAAAGCACCTTTGATCCACCTGCGTTAACAAGTAACGTTCACATGATGCCACGTGATCTTACAGGAATGTCAAACATATGAGAAGGAGCACCTGACGTCATGGGTGTCACAACACAACCGCAGTATATCTTTTGATGCTGTAAAAATCTACTGCGACTGCGCAGTAACCACCAAAACAATGAATTGTTTACAAGCAGGTCCGTGTTCTATACCTCTTAGGGCCTGTTCACATAGGAGTTCGTTGCGTTGCGTTAAGGAAAAGATGACGTTGAGACGAAAATAAACCAGTCATAGGCCTCCAAACGATTAGCAGTGAAATTTTTAACGCCTACGATTGGTTTATTTTCGTCTCAACGTCATATTTTCCTTAACGCTACGCAACTGACTCCTATGTGAACAGGTCCTTAGGAGGCAAGAATGACGTAGCGTGAATTTTGAAATGTGTAAAAGATGAATCGGAACACCTATGGGCCTGTTCACATAGGAGTCCGTTGCGTTGCGTTAAGGAAAAGATGACGTTGAGACGAAAATAAACCAATCATATGCCTCCAAACGATTAGCAATGAAATTTTTAACGCCTATGATTGGTTTATTTTCGTCTCAACGTCATCTTTTCCTTAACGCAACGAACACGCCGGTCCGTCGTACCCTCCTGCATCCAACGATCACATATCCGCATTACAGTTGCTTGGTTTCGTCCAACACGACTACCGATTTCCCTGAAAGATAATCCACAATCTCGGTAGGCCACTATCCTTCCTCTGTCGAACTCGGATACTTGATCAAAAGATGATCGCTGTTTTCGACGAGGCTTAATTGATCGTTTTTTTTAAACCACAAGAAAAACACAATTGCCGAACTTGAAATCGTCGAAATCTCCCAGCCTTAAATAGCGCTTTGAAGTGGCGCACAGGCGCGCGTGAGGTGCGTCTGCGCTGAAATTCTAATCATTTGCATATCTCACCTCCGCTAATGCATGTTGTAAATTTCATGTTATTTGCATGTTTCCTTCAGGTTGTTGCATTTACAGTGGCCAGCAGTGTATTTCACATGACTGGCCAAGCCACAGGTCAAAAAGTGTTGAAATTAATGGAGGTACGGTTAATTTTTTTCATGTCCTGATAAACGATTCATAAATTAGAATCCATAACTGATTTATACCTCATTTATATTTTTAGAATTTAACTTCTTACTTCTGTTTTAACTTTCCTTTCTATTTTACCATCATGTTTTATTTTGCTTTTATTGAAGTGTGTAAAATGTTTTTCATTGATTACTACGATTTAAAATAATTTTTTGTATTATTGGCCTGAGCGTATCTGGGCACAGCCTGTACGTTTTATTTATACTGTTATTTTTTCTACGTTATTTATACTGTATTTAGTTTTTAAATTGATTTGGTTTTCTTTACTTTTCAGCTTTTTCTGAATGAATAAATCATGTAGAGGTGGCTACTGCAACATGTGGACAGACACAGTTGTTTTGTGACAACTGACTGAAGTGGTGTATTACATGGTTAACTGGAGTTACTCATTTTGTTCCATTTTAAAGGAATTAGGCTGTGGTTCATATGGGAATGGCGTTTAGAAACATACGCCATATGAGGCAGATATTACAGATCAAATAATAGCCAAAGATGACACTACTTCAGTCAGTTGTCCGACATAATTGCAGTTTTGGCTTCAAATCGTTCAATTTTATAATGAATTCTGTAGCATAAAAATTACGCCCTGATACGCTGGGGCTAATAATAATACAAATAATTATTTAAAATGTACTAACTAATGCATGTTACTAACTAATGCATGAATGCATGCAACTAACTCACTGACTCACTCAACTCAACAAACAACACAACGCCACTGAAGAAAATGACTGGTGTTATTACCAAAAGCAATTTGTAGTTTAGGCGGAGGACCTGGGTCACACATAATTGCAGTTTTGGCTGCTTTAAACTCTGTCTTCTCACATTTTGATGCCCCTGTAGCAGTAGTGTATTACATTGTTAACTAGAGTTACTCATTTTGTTCCATTTTAAAGGAATTAGGCTGTGGTTCATCTATATAAATAAAGTATGGGAATAAATGTAACGAGGAATTCGTTCCAGAAATAATGAATTTGGTTGGGCTGGTAACGCACGTTAAATTAATATAAAATCTCTAATTCTGAATAGTTGTTCCTTAAAATAAAATAGTGTAATTTCTATACCGTTCCCTCGACGTGTGTGTTGTTGAGAATTTAGCCGTTGCCCATTTCTCTTAAACCGTAAAAGCTTCAACCGTAATTTGCTTAGCCAGGTGTTAGTCTCAGGATTCCCTTGTTAAGTTTGACTAAAATGCACTTTTTATGGCTGGTAATTGCAGGGTGTGTCATGTGAACATCCAATTAGCTTTTGTCCACGCATGTCGTGTTACGTTTGCTCCCTAAATTGGACCATAAAATCGGTTTAAAGTAGAGATAAAAGTGTGTTCTCTCACCCTCCCTTTGTCCGAAAGATTTGTTCCCACGAATGTACTTCGCGTCAGCTTGGCATGAAAGCACTCTCCGAGTAGGTCTTTCTCCCCTGGTTCGACCAATCGAGCTGAGGCGCAATGTTAGCAATATCGGAGCTAAACCATTCACGGGCCTCAGTTTAACGGCGCACTAAGTTTTTTCTCTTCTTGGCGAGGTTTCGGCAAGGCCGGGTTTCTTTTGTTGGCCATTAAGCGCTCGCGTTGTTGTTACGGTAATATTGCGTACGCCGTGCACGTGTGTCCGTTATTTGTTAAATTGGCGCATTTCTAGCTATTGTAACCCTCGTTTTCCTCGTTTTCCGCGCAGGCCTGTCCAGTGATGCTCACCAACACCCTCGTGCCGACTGCATCTCCGATAAGTTCTGCGCATCAATTCCCTTGTGCTAAATTTTGTGATTATTATCACATATGCAGTCGGCACGAGGGTGTTGATCATACAGTAAATCGCTGCGCACAAATTGGAGAGATGCAGTCGGGCGTAGTGTTGATCCAGGGAAGCACTTACGAAATTTAGGAGATAAACACATGGATCCAGAGAAGAGGAACACAGATTTTAGTCGATATCCAGGAAAATCACCTTTATTCAATCAGTAGGCATTACGAAGGTATTAGCTGCAGTGGCCATATGACTTGTCCGGCGTCCATGCCAGGACGGGACATGTTAACAGCAGTGTTTACATGCCAGAGTTAAGAGAAAAGCGTTGTAACCACCGGACTGTGGACAGTAGGTCCGACAGCAACAAGAGTTAGAAACGAAGAGAGAAAAGTCTTCTGTTCATACAATATTAAATGGGTGTTTTGCGATATTTACGCCAGAGGGCCTAAACTACTTATTTTTTAATTGGGCGACTTTAGATTCGTGGAGTTCACGTGTCCACTTAAGTTTATCGGGGACTTTACTGCTAGATCCCGCGCTTGTTAAAACCGCGAACTGTTGACCTGGGCGTAGGATAAGTGGCCATAAAGTTCTTGCAAAGTGGGGTTTTTGACGTTATACAAGACATAAATTCAGAGTGGTTCGAGGGCTCTTCAAGAATTTTGATACTCTGCTGACATTCGGAATCTCATAACTTCTAACACTCATATCTAGGGATGGTATTGAGTTCAGATACTTCACATGCCTGCGTCATGATCTGCAGGGCTAATATAAATTATCTTATTTTACTTTTAGGTCGCAATTTTGGAAAAGGGGTCGTACTTTATTAACAATAGAATATGCCTTAAAGTAAAGTAATTTAGGAAAACGCGTTTTCTTGTTACATATATATATATATATATATGTATATATATATATATATATATATTTTTATATATATATATATATATATATATATATATATATATATATATATATATATATATATATATATATACACAAGGTGATATTTTTAAAAGTGACAGTACTCAGAGACATCTGAGCGCGATCTACCAGCCGAAATTCCACCAAAATTGATAGAGGGACTAAGGACGACATGGGAAAGAGTTTCCGTGAAAAAAAAATAGTTCCAAAACTCGCCGGTAGGGGAAGATATGACACTCTTGTTGTCGGCGCACCCGAGAATTTGTATAAAAGGCAAGTAAAACATCAAAAATACAAATTCACGACTATGTAGTCGACAGCAGCGCTAGTATTTCGGGCTATAAATATTAGGGATGAATACCGAAAAAGTTGTAAGCAGACAAATGAATAACAAAGAAATTTCACTGCAACACCACTTTATGCAGCAAATTCACTTCTCCCTCCTTCAATGTGACCACAATCCTGGTGGACGACACATTGCATCCTGAACACTACGTTCTCAACGGCCGAGCGTAGTATGTCACCAGGAATGCTCCTCAAAGTCCGGGATATGTTGAAGAAATTTAACTACTATGATCTACTAGAAACTAAACTAAAGAGTGAGAAACTTCAAAACGAAAGTGGTGCAAAGTTTAAATCATTTTTGCATGTTTTTTAATGAATTTAATATATTTACATATTTACAAGAAGATGATAACAGGCTGGAAAGCCTCAAAATTGACTAAATACAAAGGTATAGACATATTATGGGATCTTAATCCCCTTCAAAGAAAACTACATTCTAAAACTGATTCATCACTCTAGCAACAACAAGAGAGAAAACGAAATTCTAAATTGCAAACATTTGAGAATAAAATCAAACGATGGGCTTGCAGCGCCATCTCTTGACATAATATTTCTCTATACACTCTCCACTTGAACTCTGATAGGAGTTCATCTACTCAAATACAATCATAAAGAAAAAAATTCACATTTCTAAAAAGCAAAATTTCTAATCAATCAGATTTTTCAAAAATGCAGTACAAAAAAGAGGAAAATAAACAATAGGTTAATACTTGAATTAAATCACATCAATACCAACAATACTTTTCAATATCTAGAGTATATAATAGGCATAAAGTTCTATCTAAAAAAATACGAAAGCGTTTAACAAATTAATAATTAATAGGAATTATTATTAAAATAAATGCAAATATAAAGAAAGTAAATTATTAAACAAATTCAAATAGTGAAGTTTGAAACTTCAAACTTAAAAGAATAATAAACTAAAGAACATTTCAAATTATTCAATTCAATATTTAAGTAAAATAAAAAAAGGATATATAAAAACGTTAGAGTTCAATATAGTTCAAGAGGATATAAGTGTTGTGCAGTTCGTTTCAAAGTCCCATTTCCAGTTTTTAATTCATAATATCGGACTTTACCATCACGTTCAGGAACGGCTTTAATGATTTTGCCTAGTTTCCATAACAGTATGTTTTTTCTATCTCCTTGAATCAGCACAACATCACCAAAATTTAGTTCGGGTTGAAAGTCAGGATTTTTAAAAGAATGAGCAGTTCTAAGGTCTAACAAATATTGCTGTTTCCATTTACTCCAGAACTGTTTTAACAGCAATTCTTGATAGCGTTTTCTTTTTAAGAGAGTCTTTCTTGTTGTTTCGCTACCGATGATTTCAGCGAAAGTCAAAGGGTACTTAGGATCAGTTTGTCCAAAGTTTAGAAAACACATTGGAGTCAAGGGTGGCTCATCATTTTCATTATAAACGTAGCTCAAAGGTCGTGAATTAAGAACAGTTTCTACCTCGACGAGTAGAGTAGACATTTCTTCGAAAGTCAACAACGCTTTTCCTACAACTTTTCTCAAACAGTTTTTGACGGATCTTACGAGTCTTTCATAAAACCCTCCCCACCATGCGCCTCGCTCGATGATAAACTTCCACTGAGTTCTCTCTTTGGCAATGAAAGTTTTAAACACATCATCTTCTAAAATTCTAGAAAAGTTTTCAACTTCTTTTTTAGCCTTCTTGAAGGTTTTTGCGTTATCAGAATAAATGATTTTACAGTTTCCCCTTCTACTCAAAAATCTGCGAAATGCAAGTAAAAATGATTCTGTCGACATGTTTGAAACTAGTTCCAGGTGTATAGCTCGGGTTACAGCACATGTGAATAATGTGATGTATGATTTTTGAGTATCCTTTGAATTCTTTACGTAAACCGGTTCAGCAAAATCAACCCCACAAACAGCAAATGGAGGTGATTCAAGGATTCTGTCTTTAGGTAAGGGCGCTGTCATCTGGTCTGCAGGTTTGGCTGAATATTTTTGGCAAATTAAACAACTTTTTATAGTCTTTTTGACTAACTGACGTCCTTTCGGGACCCAGAAGCGAGATCTAACTTTAGCCAAAGTTGCAGCAGTCCTTCCATGCATTATCTTCTCGTGTTGTTTACGTACAACTAAGTAGGTCAATCTAGAATTTTTAGGTAGAATTATTGGATGCTTATTATCTAGTGTAAAGTCAGAAAATTCTAATCTTCCTACTAATCTCATGATTCCCTTTTCATCAATATATGGGACAAAATTGTACAGAGGGGAATTCTTGTCAATCGGTTTACCTTCTTTTAAAGATTTATATTCTTCGGCAAAAAATGTTTTTTGTTCAGACAGAATCCAGAAATTTTCAGCTTCTAGTAGTTCTTCTGTTTTTAGAGTTCCCTCAACACTGCTACATTTTCTCAATTTTGAAACGAAGCGTTTTATCCAAGCGGTGACCCTCAACAGTTTCTCTAAATTACTATATTTTGATAAGTCAAAGAGGTCATCAATATTTTCGGTAGTACATTCAAGCTGATGTACATCAGTAGATTTTTTCCGACATTCAAGTTTGGCTTCGTCAATTGTGTCTGTAATGTCTAATTTTGGCCAAAGATCAGGAGAGAGCTGAAGCCACCGTGGACCTTGGGTCCAAATGGGTTCATTCGTTAATTTAGATATTTTCGATCCCCGAGATACGAGATCTGCAGGATTGTCCACGCCTGGACAGTAATGCCAATTTTGAGGCGAGGTCAATTTTTGAATTTTCTCGACACGATTCTTTACGAAGGGTTTGAAAGTTTCCGGTTGTTTTCTGATCCAAAAATAAACAATTGTCGAGTCTGTCCAAAAAATTAAGGTATATTTAACTTTATCGATTTCAAAATATTGTTATTTAACTTTGCTGACAATAATGGTCCCATCAACTCCAATCTAGGCAAAGTGAGAGCTTTTAGTGGAGCTACCCTATTTTTAGAAGCAACGAAGGCAGTTTTAATTTCATTATTGTTTGTTGTGAAACGTAAGTAGGCGACTGTACCATAGGCTTTCGTGCTTGCGTCTGAGAAACAATGTAATTCAATATTTTGGACATCAAAGTTCGAGAATTTGAAAAAGTAATGACGAGGGATGGAAAATTCGGCCATTTGAGGAATCTCCTCACACCAGTTTCTCCATTGGGAGGTCAAATCTTCTGGTAGTGGTTCATCCCAATCTATACGCGATGACCAAATCCTTTGTATCAAACACTTTATTCTAACAGTGAAGGGTCCTAAAATTCCTAGAGGGGCGAAAATCCGACCCAACACCTGTAGGATAAATCTTTTTGTTTCTATAGGTTTAGACAAAAATGACAACAAACTTCGAACATCAAAATACAACAGATCGTTAGAATTATCCCACGCCATACCAAAGACTTTAAATGGAAGATTTTCTTTATCAAAAGTTTCGGGATCTTCATCTGAAACGATACCTTCCTTTATCCACCGTTCATGTAATTCTTCCGAGTTAGTACGAAACTTATGCAAATGCATACTAGCTTCTTTGAAAATTTTGATCGATTCTAGAGTCGTAGTTAAAGTTTCTCTGACTGTCAGCTGACTTCCGATTGCGTCACCTACGTAAATATTGTCATCTAAAAGGTCCACAGTTGTAGGATAGACTTCTCTATATTTTTTCAGGTGGTATCTAATTGTCGCTGCCAACAGAAACGGAGAACAGTTCATCCCAAATAACACTCGAGTAAATCTATATATTTTAGGGGGGTAGTTTCATCAGAGGGAAATTCGGAGAATAGAAATCTAGTTACACCTCGGTCTCTTTCATCTATGAGAATTTGCAAAAAGGCCTGTCTGATGTCTGCAGTGAATGCAATAGGATTATATCTAAACCTTAATAGGATGTCGAATCTCTCAGGGTATAAATTAGGTCCAACATGAAGACAGTCATTTAAAGAATTCGAGCCTGGGGGATGCGATGACGCATCAAAAACGATACGTGATTTGCTCGTGGTTCGATCCTCGCGTATTACTTCCCTATGTGGCAAGTAAAATGTAACGTTTTCTTCACCTTGAACATCTGTTACTCGTTCTATATTTTGATTTAAGTAATCTTGTATTACATTTTGATATTCAAAAAATAAATCTGGATTTCTTTTAAACCGTTTTTTAAGTCGATCGAACCTATGTTCTGCGATTTCCCAATTATCATTCAAATCTGAAGTGTCATGTTTCCAAGGCAATCTAACTTTGTAGCGAAAATTTTCGTATGTTATATTGGGTTCGAAATGTTTAAGTGCTTCATTTTCGGTTGAATCTAAATTTTCTTTTTCACTAATAAGTCCTGAATTTTCTAGACTCCAAAATTTTGTTATTTGTTTAGAAATTAAATCTTCCCCTACAACAACATTGAATGATAGAGAGACTTCATTCTGACTCCCCCTTCCTTGTAAACACCAACCGAAAATAGTCTCTACTGCGACAAGATTTTTATTCAAACGTTTAATGTGTCATGTTTCCAAGGCAATCTAACTTTGTAGCGAGAATTTTCGTATGTTATATTGGATTCGAAATGTTTAAGTGCTTCATTTTCGGTTGAATCTAAATTTTCTTTTTCACTAATAAGTCCTGAGTTTTCTAGACTCCAAAATTTTGTTATTTGTTCAAAAATTAAATCTTCCACTACAACAACATTGAATGATAGAGAGACTTCATTCTGACTCTCCCTTCCTTGTAAACACCAACCGAAAATAGTCTCTAATGCGACAAGGTTTTTATTCAAACGTTTAATGTGTCCCATGACAATGTCATAATCTGCTCCGATTAAAATGCCAATTGATTCTTCACTATCGAGCGAATCTGCGAGTATCAAATTCTTTAGTTGTCGAATTTGTCCAATTCCTTCTAATCTAGGAGTCGGAACGTTTGAGCCTGAAATTTGATCCGTTACTAATAATTCAACTTCTATTCTAGAGTCAGAACTTTTATGTTCCAAACTCAATTTAACCACGTCATAATTTCTTTGAAGAGGGGTGGTGTTCCCAAATGTGTAAACAGTTAATTTTTCTTTCCTAGTTACTTCGAGATTTAATTTGTTACCTAATTCGCGTGTGACAAAACTTTTCATGGATCCCGTATCAAGGAGCCTGGCAAACATTTTTTCTTTTCCTGCTTTAATTTTTATCGTGCAGGTCTGCAGAAGTATCACATTGTTAACATGCGAAACGGCGGAAACAATTTTTTCACTTCGTGGTTCAACTTGTGTTTCAATTTTTGAAATTGAAGAAACTTCACATTTATCAGCTTCCGAATTTTTGACTGCCGTGTTTGATTTAAAACATATACCTTCATAGTGCTTGCCCCCACAGATCCTACAGGCCTTTGTTTGTCGATAGGGGCAAAATGCAATTTTATGTTTCAAAGACGTGCACAAAAAACATCTATTGCTGTTTTAAAATGTCTCTTTTTTCATTTACTGTAAACACTGCGCAGTTTTCCGATAAGTGTTCCTGAGAACAAAAAATACTATTCCGGTTTGGTAATGTCGTAGCAATAAATTCATGTGTGGTAACCGACGGTTTTTGTTTTGAATACTTGTTAAAGTCTTTTCTTTTAACATTAGAATTCCCCGTATACTTTGAGTCAAATTTGTTATATGTGTTCTTGGACTCCGGAAGTTGTTTTGATTTGTGAGAAAGTGACAAACAGATTTTTCCCGGGATACTATCTCAGTCCGTAAGAATTTGAGAAAATTGTCTAAATCAAAAGTTGAACTATCTATATTAGTACGGTGGAACTCCAAAGCAATATCGTTGGGAATGGTTTTCATCAAAACCTGAATTAACATGTTAGAATAGGATTCTGGTTTTACATCGAGAGAGGAAAAACTTCAAATTTGAACATTTATTGTGTCATACAATTTTCTTAATTTGTTACATCATTCGAGTTTTGTACAGGGTTTAAATTCAAGAGATTTGACATGTGCGTATTGATTATCAATTGGGTTTTACCAAATCTTTTGGTAAAAATCTCTACAGCCGAATCATAATTGGATTCTGAAATCGAAAATCCATCAATAGAACTTGCTGCATTTCCACCTAAATACGATTTTAAATAGTTGAACTTCTCTACTTTTGAAAACGTTGAATTGTCGTGAATTGTAATTACAAATCAATTCGAAAAGTTGCTCCATTCATTACAATCGCCATAAAACTTTTGTATTGACATTTTGGGTAATTTAACATTACTTTCAAATTCTTTTTCTTTTTTACTTCCGATTTCTGAATGCGAGTCGCTAGAAATATTTTTAGAAATATTTAAGTTCAATTTTTGAGATTCGACGCTCTTGAAATAACGTTTGATTTTTGATTTCGTTATTATTATTTTATCACTATATTCCATGGAATTTTCAATATCTAATTCTAGTTTACTATCCTCATCTTTAATCAAACTTTGGATTTTTTCATTTAAATCCCGAATTTCTAATTCTTTCGAATTTAACAGTTCAAAACAATCGTCCAATTCTACTTTATTCTGATCTTCAATCAATTTATCAACATTTTTAACAATATTCGTGATGGAAGAACGTAAAATAGCTCTTTTTCGTTTAATGCTTTGGAATCCATAATAAATAAAGTATTAAAAAACTTTACCTTTGGAAGTTTTCGCATAAAATGCTATCCAATTGCTTGAAATATTAACGAACTCTCGAACGATTACTAAATATTTTTACTCTATACTAAACTATTAGGTTACTTCTCGGAACCGATGCACCATGAAGGAATTTAACTACTATGATCTACTAGAAACTAAACTAAAGAGTGAGAAACTTCAAAACGAAAGTGGATGCACTTTCAAAATGGCCAGAAATATTTCAACAAAGAAATCTCCAACTATTTCAAGCACTATTTTCTTCCTTGAAGAAATTTTCAGCCGATATGGACTACCCGAAATCCTAGTGTCTGATAATGCTTCAATTTTCAAATTCAAAGAGTTCAAGGATTATTGTAAAACTAATGGTATCCAACAACGTCTCATTGCACCAGGCTACCCAGCAACTAATGGACAGGCAGAAAGATACGTCCAAATTCTTAAAACAAAATTGAAATGTATGAAATTTTACCCAGGCACGCTTCATAGTAAGTTGTGTAAACTCCTTTTCGATTCAGAATAACTCCATTCAACAACGGTCATACTCCATCGGAACTGTTATTGGGGAGAAATTTACGATCAGAACTTGATCTAATTAAACCAACATCAAGATTGAAGAATAATGCCTCATAGCCAGATTTTAACAAAAGTTACAGGCTCGGAGAAAGGGTTCAATCTCGAAATTATATATCATGTAACAAATGGAGATATGGCACCGTCGTTGAGAAACTTGGACGACTTCATTACCTCAAACAGATGGATGACGGATACGTGCTTAAACGGCACTTCAACCAGCTAAGATCCTGTCAAGTTGAAAAGGCATTAACCCCTTCTTTAGATTTTTCTTGGCCCAAGAGAGTTCACTTCTCGCTGGCAGCAGCCAGTCATCACAATGGTATTTCCTCGCAACAGCACGGCCAAGTTCCTCCACATCAACCTCCAATGAATGTTACTTCCCGAAGTGTAAAACTCAATGATCCGAATTCTTTGCTCCAGTTACCCTCAAGCTCCACAGTACCACAAAAGAACAGTGTTAAAACATCTGACTCCAGCATTACAGATCATCCAGTCCCATTCAGAAGATCAACTCGTCAACGAAAACCAGTCGTGAAGCTTAACCTCTAACAACAACAAAAAATTATTCGATGTAATTTAATCTTTATTTCAATTTCCTTCACTAATTACAATTTGAATATAGGTAAATATTTAACGTTTTAAATAAGCATCGGAGAATTGTTATGTATTAACTACTGCTACTTTCACTACTACTATTTTCTACTTCCCCATCTATCCACTTTTGTGTTGTTCTGTTCTTGTTGTTGATGTCGTTCAATAAAACGTATAGTTGATAATGTAGGTCATTCGTCTCCTCAATGATTTAACAAAATAATTATATCAATATCAAATAAATATTTAACAACCTGTAACTTCAGCTTTTTTGCTGCAATGTCAGGCTGAATCTAGCTGAACTGTGAGGAGTTTATTATAAAGTTATATATTTTTATATTGGGTTTTCAAATTATTGATGTGTATGACATTTCCCATGCTTTTTTATACTGTGTTTAATTTTTCATGCAGAGTTCACAAGGCCAAAAGACAATTTGACATTTTTACTTTTCAGCACTTAGTGGTACAATGATGAAAAGCTAAATCTACCTAAATTCTGAGATGTGTATAACATTTCACATGTATATTTCCTATGTTATTTACACTGTGTTTAGTTTTTAGATTGAGTTTGGTTAACAAACATTCATATTGAACCCTAAATGAAGAAACGAGAAACGTAGTTTATGAAGCTACTTTGAGATAATATGTGGATCAGTTTAATTGAACAGATTTATATAGAGTTTAGTAAGGAGAGGATGTTTCTATCATTGGTACAGAATCCTACATTTATGGTGCCTGGAGTCCATATTGCAGATTTCTATTAATTTTTTTCGTTTGTCAGTGCCTTCTACTTATAATTTAATACTTTAATTTTTTTGCTACAGAATCTTCCATTTATGAAGGTATTTAATATGGAGATATTTATATGGACAATTCGACATTTTTCCTTTTCAGTTTTTAGTGATTTTTTATAAATATATAAATTTTATATTATATATTTATTATTACTGTTATTAATTATGTTATTTATACTGTGCTTAGTTTTTAAATTGATTTTTATTAACAATCATTAGACAATTTGACATTTTTACTTTTAAACTTTTAGTGGTAGAATGATGAAAGGCTGAATCTACTAAAATCCTGAGATGTGTATAACAATTCACATGTTTTTTAAAAATATTATTGATGCTGTGTTTACTTATTTAATATATTTTGGTTACAAACATTCGACAATTTCTATGTTATTTATACTATGTTTAGTTTTTTAATTGATTTTGGTTAACAAACATTTGACAAATTGACATTTTTACTTTTCAGCTTTACTTTTTAAAATTCTTTTCTTTCCAAAAGACAATTTGACATTTTTCCTTTTCAGCTTTTTTTGCTCCAAAGATGAAAGGCTAAATCTAGCTGAATTCTGAGGATTTATTATAAATTTATATTTTATATTGGGTTTTCTTTTTATTCGTGTATATAACATTTCACATGCTTTTATTTCTATGTTATTTATACTGTGTTCAGTTTTTAGATTGATTTTGGTTAACAAACGTTCCACAGTTTGACATTTTTACTTTACAGTTTTTAGTGGTACAATAATGAAAGGCTGCATCTACCTAAGTTCTGAGATGTTTATAATATTTCACATGCCTTTTTTTACTATGTAATTTATACTGTGTTTAGTTTTAAAATTGATTTAAGTTAACAAACATTCTTGAAATTCCGAGAAACGCCGGGTACTTCAGGTAGCCTAATATATAAGTATAATTAAATGCTCCATGTGTTAAATATTATTTTGGCTCCATAGAACAAACAAAAAATCCAAATAAGATAACAAAAGCTAAATTAGAATAATTAAAGAAACAAAAGCAAAAATTTATCCAGTATTCATATGAAGCCATAAAATATATAATTACATATCATTATACATACTTATTTCCTCATTTGGAGAACAAAGCAGTTACATCCTAAAAATTATAATTTCATATTAGTCAAAAACAAAAACCAGATGTATGACTTAAGTGACATTTCCTGCAGTATAAAAAAGTATAGTGATCGGTTTTTTTTACTTCAGTCACTTTGATGGGTCAAGATGGTGGTCCTATGAAGGATTGTAGATCATGAGAGGTATCGCATTGATACCTTTAAAAAACATTTCAAAAGAAAAAGAATGTTATAAAACACTAAATCAATTCGAAAACATAACTACATGAGATATCATCTTTAAATAAACTGTGAAACTCGAGATTGAATTCGATTTTCAAAGGTATTTTACTCAAAGTGTGAGAAACATGCTTCTTTTCGCCAAAAGATCCACTTTCACACAATAGTAGGGAGTTGGTTACATCACTCAATTGGCAGTCGAATTTTTGTCGAATTTCGTGTTTTCAAGCTATAAACCTATCTCTCATACCCAGCAGACGAAAGGGGATTTGTTTATAAATTACCTTCAGCGAAAAATCCTTTTTCACATATAAGTGTAATTGCAAGGTTTCTCTTCTGTATGGGTACGGAGATGTCTTTTAAAATCACCCAGTAAAGAAAATCCTTTCTTACAAAGAGGGCAGGCGTCAGTTTTCTTCCCTGTGTGGGTGCAAAGATGTGTTTGCTGGCGAAGTTTCTCTCCTGCGTGGGTGCAGAGATACTTTTTTAAATGACATTGATAAGAAAATCTCTACTTACATCCACTGCTTAAGAAAGGTTTCGCGTCCGTGTAGATGCAGACATGTGTTTTTAAACTATCCTATTCAGAAAATCTTTTCTCAGATACAGTGCACAAGAAAGGTTTCTCTCCTGTGTGGATGTGGAGATGTGTATTTAAATGATGCAGCCGAGAAAATCTTTTCTCACACACAGTACATGCGAAAGGTTTCTCTCCCGTGTGTGTGCGGAGATGCATTTTTAAACTACTCTGTGTAGAAAATCTTTTCTTACATAAAGTGCAGGCAACAGGTTTCTCCCCAGTGTGGATGCGGAGATGGGTTTTTAAATACCCCTGTACAGAAAACCTTTTCTCACATACAGTGCATGCGAAAGGTTTCTCTCCCGTGTGGCTGCGGAGATGTACTTTTAAATTACCCTGTTGAGAAAATTTTTTCTTACATACACTACAGGCGAAGGGTTTCTCTCCTGAGTGTGTGCGGAGATGTGTTTTTAAACTACTCTGTTCGCAAAATCTTTTTTTACATACAGTACAAACAAAAGGTTTCTCTCCTGTGTGGGTGCGGATATGTGTTTTTAAATGAACCTGTTGAAAGAATCCTTTCTCACATACAGTGCATCTGAAAGATTTCTCTCCCGTGTGTATGCGGAGATGTGTTTTTAAACTACTCAGTGTGGAAAATCTTTTCTTACACACGGTACAGGCAACAGGTTTCTCACAAGTGTGGGTCCGGAGGTGGGTTTTTAAATATCCCCGTACAGAAAACCTTTTCTCACATACAGTGCATGCGAAAGGTTCCTCTCCCACGTGGGTGCGGAGATGGCTTTTCAAACTACTCTGTGCAGAAAACCTTTTCTCACATTCAGTGCAGGCAAAAGGTTTCTCACCAGTGTGGGTGCAGAGATGTCTTCTTAAATCACCTTGTTCAGAAAATCTTTTCTTACATTTAGTGCAGGTGAAAGGTTTCTCTCCTGTGTGGATTCGGAAATGGGTTTTTAAACTACTCTTTTGAAAAAAACTTTTTTCACATACAGTGCAGGCGAAAGGTTTTTCTCCCGTGTGGATGCGGAGATGCCTTTTTAAATCACCTTGATCAAAAAACCTTTTCTCACAACTAATGCAGGCGAAAGGTTTCTCTCCCTTGTGGGTCTGGAGATGTCTTTTTAAATGACCTTGTTGAGAAAATCTTTTCTTACATTCAGTGCAGGCGAAAGGTTTCTCTCCTGTGTGGACACGGAGATGGGTTTTCAAAGTACTCTGTACAGAAAATCTTTTCTCACATACAGTGCATTCAAAAGGTTTCTCTCCTGTGGGGGTGTAGCGATGGCTTTTTAATTGTTGCCGTTCAGAAAATCTTTTTTTGCATTCAGTGCAGGCGAAAGGTTTCTCTCCTGTGTGGGTGCGGAGATGTGAATTTAAATGATGCTGCCGAGAAAATTTTTTCTCACATATAGTGCATGCGAAAAGTTTCTCACCTGTGTGTGTGCGGAGATGTACTTTCAAACTACTTTTTACAGAAAACCTTTTCTCACATGCAGTGCAGGCGAATGGTTTCTCTCCTGTATGGGTACGGAAATGAATTTTTAAATCACCCTGTTTAGGAAATCTTTTCTTACATACAGTGCAGGCAAAGGGTTTCTCTTCTGTGTGGGTGCGAAGATGTATTTTTAAACCACTCTGTCCAGAAAACGTTTTAGGACATACAGAGCATGCGAAAGGTTTCTCTCCTGTGTGGGTACGGAGATGAGTTTGTAAATTGCCCTTTTGAGAAAATGTTTTCTTACATACAGTGCAGGCGAAAGGTTTGTCCCCCGTGTGGGTGTGGATATGCCTTTTTAAATTACTCTCTTCATAAAATCTCTTCTCACACATAGTGCAGGGGAAAGGTTTCTCTCCTGTGTGGATGCGGAGATGTCTTTTAAAAGTAGCATGTATTGAAAATCTTTTCTCACATACAGTGCAGGTGAAACGTTTTTCTGTGCGGGTAGAACGAGGATTATCAATAATGTGGTAAGAATGATGCATATTTAAGGTCTCCAACTGTGAAAATGTACCATTACAAAAATTAAATTTGAAAATTTCATTGGCGCGAGTGGGAATATGTGCACCGGAACTTTTTACATTTATACTAATTTCACACGTCTGATATCGAGTGCATTCACATACGGCTTCAAAAAGGTTCTGCTTGCAGGAATGGCATTCATTGGAAAGTCTATTTACACTCGAATACACAACATTTGCTGTTCTGGCATGCCGACGTTTCGTTACACGATTAGAAAACTGCAACTGCCCCAGCAATATGTTGAACTATTGTATTCGCTGCCAACAAACCGCAACGAGCATCTGCAAAGAGAGGAGAAAGTAATTTGAATGCAATATAATAAGACTACATTACGTTTTATTTCGTATTTTTCACGTGCAATCAAAAGCAATATATAAAAGGTCGCGCTAGGAAATGAGATATCGATTAACTGAGATGTTATAAATTAAGTTCTGGATAAAACAAAAACTAGAGAATGTTAAATTTATTATACTTAGGACAAGAGGTACTTTAGCCACTCTTTTTCTTTTGTACCGGTTGATCATAAAGACGAAGAAATTTTATAAGTTTCGATTTGTAGGGATTTACATAAAATTGCTGCTATCGGCTCGAACAATGATGGATAAGGAATATATATTTCCCCCTTTATATTCATTTTGTTTCTCTGTAACTGTAAGCTAAGTTACCACGAGGTCAAACAGTTTATAAATCTAATAAAATATGTGAAATTATTACAGGACGTAATAAAAAATAAACAATATGTGGCTTATGGGTTTGTGTAGGCAAATTTGTCTGGATTATTCTTTGGTGGCGAGATATTTTTCACCACACTGTCTCCCTATTTTATTCTGTATGTCGTGTATATAATAGAATTAGAATTGACAACAGTATAAATTCTTCAAATTTCTTTCCATTTATCTACTGTACAATAGTGCTTTATGGAATTTTTCACATGTGAATCAAACATTTCAAAATAGTTATGTGTGAACTTCTTGCAGTCTGTGAGATATATGACAGGAATACACAGCAGATAAGGTCTTTTTTAGACACCTTTTAAATAGTATTACTAGATTGTAAAATAAATCTACACGGTTATGATGTTCCTTAAAAATTACTTGTGATAACAATTTTAAAGGCTCATAGTCCGAAATATTAATTGAGAACTGCATAAAGAAGTTTTAGCCCTGTTATCTCTCACGCAATTTATTTTTTAGACTGTTCGGATTGTAAATAAAATATGTCGAATGAATGTGGTGTCCGACTTCAATCTCAAACAGTCACATAATAATTTCATATATTGCATACACACACTTCAGTAGAAAAATAATTACACTACATATCTTTTTAATTAAAATCTTGGCTGAAGTACGACACTTATACCGATGCGTATTTTACTAATACCAATGCGTGAAGTGTGTGCTACAAAAATTTCACCGTGTTAACCTCCGACTTTAAGATAACCGCACTCGCTGTGTGTGGTGACCGCACTCGCTGTGTGAAGGTGTTTGTTTATGAACGGCATTTTTTTTGTACTGAAATACCGTCTTTACCGCTTCGTAATAAAAGATGAATGAATTGATAACAAATGTTTTAACATTTTATTTGTACGTTTCAAAGATCTCTTTCTATTGTAAACCTCTATTTTTCTGAATATACAAGTTTTCAAATTGGAATGCTGGGTGATTGCTGCTAATGAAAGTGTAATATAATTAAAGAAATCTAAAAAAAAAATTTTAATATATCTATATTTAAAAATATTGGTAAATTCCAATTTTACCATTTTTCATTCACAATTTTTTTACATTTTTATTATTTCTTGTTTAAATTTATGTAAGGATTTTAATTAAACTTCAATTTTCCCCCCTAAAAAAATTGTTTTTTGCATTTTTGTATTTCTACAAAACTAATTAAAGAAATTTTTTGGGGAAAAAATGGTATTTGTTTATATTTCTGCACTAAAAGAAATATTCTTATTTTCTCAATTTTTTTTACATTTTATGAGTAAATGGGAGGGGGGTTAATTTATTTATAGTTTTTAACTAGAGTTCAATTTTTGAAAAATTGTTTTTGCATGTCTACAAAACTTTGCAAACAATTTTATATACCTTGATTTCCGTACATCATTCTAATTCTCAATGTTTTTTTAAAAATTTTCTCTATTTTACGGGGTATGGATATTCAAGGTTACGTGAGCTTCTTAATTAAATTTATTCTTATAAATGCTCCTTTATGCATTTCCACAGATAAAATGTATTTCTTTTCTTTCGTATTCACAGTGGATATTAGAAAAGTAATTATCAATTAGAAAATTATCAATTAAAATGTAATTGTCAATTTAAATAATTTTTCAAGATAGTGTATGAAATATTTTACTCTTCAGTCATACATGTATGCAGTGAGAGAAACTACGAAAGTTTAATATCATATTTAACAAAACAGTTTAAAGAAACATATGTACACAAAACAGTAATACACAAAGTAATATATTTTAAGGAAATAAGTTAAAAATAAAATCTACAGTCATATAAAGTTCACTACATGATTCAATTTAAACTGTTTAGTTCATACACAAACATGTTATGGTCTTTTTATAAATTACCTTCCATAAACATAACTTCCATAAAAGATAAATAATACAGGGAAAAGTTCCATATCCTGTGCTGTTCTGTGATAACACTGTACAACATGAAAAATGTCCTTCAGATGAAAATGTGTTTCTTGTATAATTATGGGTGAAAATAATGAATCTGTAATTATTTTTTGTTGTGAATTGTTTACCATGCACCATTTTCCACAAAATCCACATTTTAGCAATGGAAATCTATACTGAAGCAGCAAGTGCCACTACACAAAATAAGTTTATTTAGAAGACGACAAAGCCATTTTGTAGACTATTTTGCGAAGAAAGAAGCCATCGTATAATACTCTGATGTGAATGGCCTATTTCAGGTATTGGGACATGAACATAATCCAGCAGAGTGGCACCTGTTTATTGACTCGTCCAAACGTAATCTCAAAGCAGTGCTCCTCCATATAGGCAATGTTTTTCCGTTTGTTCCTGTAGCATATTTATGAAGTTATGGGTGCTATACTGAAGTTAATTGAGTACACTACATTCAAATGGCACATTTTTTGAGATTTGAAAGTCATTGGGATATTAACAGGCATGCAACAGGGATACACTAAATTCTGCTGCTTTCTCTGCGAATGGGACAGCCGTGACAGAAAAAAATCACTACATCCATAAACAGTGGCCTCCAAGAAAAATGTCATTCCTGCACCAAAAACATATCACATGAACCACATGTGAATCCACAATGTGTCTTTCTTCCACCATTGCACATTAAACTCAGTTTGATGAAAATATTTGTAAAAGCTCTGGACAGAGAAGGAGTGGCTTTCTTGCATCTAAGGAACAAATTCAAAAATTTAAGTGAGCCAAAGGTAAAAGAAGGGGATTTTATTGGCCCACAAATTAAAGCAGTATTTCATGATGAAGAATTTAAAAATAACTCTCACAAGCAGAAAAAGAAGCCTGGCTGGTATTCAAAACAGTGTGCTCACGTTTCCTTGGAAATGAGAAAGCTGAAAACTATGAAAATCTTGTTGGTGACATGGTGAAATGCTTTTGTGTTATAGGTTGCTATATGTCTTTAAAACTACACTTTTTACACTCACATCTGGACTTCTTTCCTCAAAACCTTGGTGCAATTAGTGATGAGAATGAGGAAAGGTTTCACCAGGACATCTCTAGGTTTGAAAAGCGTTTCAGTGGACAATGGAATAGAAATATGCTAGCTGAATATTGCTGGTCTGTTATCAGGGACATACCAATAGATGTCTACAAGAGGAAACAGCCAAAAAAATGATTTTAGTGATTGTGTTTTCTATAATCAAGCCTATGTTACACTTGTCTGTGTAACCAATTTGTATAAATATGAGAAGTGGGTCTCCTACAAAAACGGTACATGATGGACCATTTTGGTTTTGATATAAGAATCAAGCACCTTTTGTTTATATAGAATCATATAGTTTCTTCTAAAGGACAGATAAAAGTTCAAATTTGTTGTTCAGTATAATTTGTCAAACTCTACCAAGTGGAGTTCTCCAGATTACAAATTTAGGAAAAAGCTATTTCTTACTGTTTTTAAACTTTTAGCCTGACAGTCAACATAAACTTTGTATGAAAATTCAACAATATGAAACATTAGAATATTTTAATTAAAAAAATTTAATACAGCATTTATCTGGAGTAAATAATTAAAATGGCCCAATTATTATACTGTCCAAAATGTATGAATCGGTTTCAAGTGGGTCAAAATTAATTTTTTTTTTAAATGCATCATACGATAGGGTGTAGAAAGTGTTGTAGGGAAACTATATAAAAGTATAACAACTTTATTTTTTAAATAATCTTTACAACTATAACATAAATGCACCTATAGTGGGTCATGTCCCTATAGTGGGCCTCCCTTTAGAAATGTCGAGAAATTAAGGGTGTGTTCTACGGCAGTAGAAGGGGTGATGGTCATTGGCTACTCCCTGGGAGGGTCCCTTAGCATTCGAATTCAGTTCATTCTTTTATCTTGTCTGAAGTGTAAGGTGTATTCTGCTAGAGCAGGGGTGTCAAACTCAAAGGCTAACTTGGGCCAAACAAACAACGTTTAACTAGGTGGGCCGCAAAAAAAAATCAATATTAATACAAACGTATGTTTATTTACCTAATTACAGTATATTCAACATAAATATACGCATTTTGTTTAATAATAGCAAAAAAAAGAGTATAATTAAGAAAACATTTAGCGAATTCTTCCTATCTTATTATAATTCTGCGTCAGTATTTGAATATATATTGTGTGCCAATATATTGGCCGGGCCTCAAAAATGTTCGTCGTGCGCCGCGAGTTTGACATCCCTGTGCTAGAGAGAAGAAAATTTGTGTTTGTTTTAATGTCTGCTTAAGAAATCTGTTAAGTGAATTTTTCAAAAATTTTATTTAAGTACTATAATGCCTGTTTATTGACTTAACCTATTATTCATTACGATAGTATGTATAATTCAAATTGAACAGTGATTAAATAACAAAAAACTTAGATTCCATTGTCAAAATAGCGTGGCCGATCATAGGATCACGAATTGTTCCACTGTTCCTGTATTGGGCCAGTCCGGTCCAACATAGGAATAGTGTGTTGTGAAAAATAATAATAATTTAGATAGTAACTAATTAACACTAGAACTGCGGGACTTTCGATATACCTAAAACCGCGGAGCGGGTCATTTTGACCCTAGATTGTAAACCTATAAAAATATGCACAAGTGCTTTAAGTTAACTAAAACACTTTATTTTTGTTAGGAAAAACAGTGTTTTTTTTCCACAGTCCTCTCCTATTTACTTAGCAAGCCGTCGAACGATAGCGCCTCGTTAATTGCGCTATAACAACGACTGACGTCAGAGCTAGCAAGAGCAGGTGAAATGACGTCACTACCTTTTAACCAGTAGTGATGGTCGTAACCGTGCCGGTGATGCATAATTTGCATATTCCGGCAGCTCACTGTCGACACCAGAGGGCGCAGAGGCGACGCCTGGCTATATATAAGCCAGTAATACCAAGTAGTGGAGGTAGTGGCAGTTGCATGATGTTAGTGCTATAGGTGCGATATATACGATACATAGAGGCGTGCATGCTGGTGCGTATCCTTGTTTAGTTGCAATACCTTAGCCAAGCAACAGGGTGTTAACCAACTATGGCGGAATAGCAGTCATCGAGCATAAGTCAATTGGAAAGGCCACACGTCACCGGTAGCGGAGTTTAGCCAAGCCGTACATCGTTCCATCACCGCTGGCGGGAGCAACTGATGCTGGTCACCCAACCGACAGTCAACCCTAGTATGCCCGAAGCTCCGGTCTAAAAGCCACCATTTGTTCAGCAAGCCCAATTCCGAGAAAAACCAGTTGAACACCGGTATCGACATTTTTTCCCTTTTTTCCCGGATGAAACCGGTAAAGTGCTTTTAAACTTTTCTCGCCTCTAGCTCAAGCTATAGATATTTATGAGTGTATAATTTTGGGGAAACAAGCTATAATACTTAAGTTAAAGTATATTAAAAATGCATAAACTTTTGTTAATGTTTTTGTAAATACATTTCCGTGTTTTTTCGTTAAATAAATGTGCAGTGTTTATACTTAACTATGGTCGTTTTTACTAAGTTCCAACTCACACACAAGTGAATGCTTCTAGGTGAAAGCTTTATCTGTTTACCTTTTAATTTACTGGCGGGCTTCCAACTGCTATTTAGAACGACTCTGCAATCTTAAGCGATTGTGCAAAGCCATGGGCATCTTATGTTTTGTCGTGATGCATAGTTAGTTTTTGGCCTTACCGGCCAACATCCTAACAATTTTTTAAATAATAATCAATACTTCTCAGAATTTACATTAAATAATTTATATAAATCAAGAGAAATTAACTTAATATTTACAAAATCGTATTATTTAAAATTTTATATCCTTTAGTATAATAACATGTCTCTTTCACAAAATATGACATAAATTTCCTAATTTCAATGGAAAAACAGAGTATCTCTTATCAATAAGTTTAGACATAATTTGTCCGTAGTGACATTTCTACCTTTGTTCTCATATGGACTTATTAGTAGCAGCACTACATGTTCAGAAAGAGAAACGTTGGATGGACTTTGGTTATCTTTTCCAAGATACGGGAATCCATTTATCAGATATTTTCAGTCAACATCTGCAGCCAACCAGAACATAATTCCAAACTTATCTGGTTTGTTTGGCATGTATTGTGTAAACGTACACCTAGCTTTTGTAGGAAATAACTATTCCTCTACAGTTATATTAGGACCTGGTGTATTGTTAGTCTTGCAATTTTCGATGAAACGATTCCAGATATCCGAAATAAGGGCAAATTTGTCTGTGTCTAGACGCTTTGATCTTGTTGATTTTATGTCAAAGCGTAAAAGTCTCATTATTTCACGAAATTGGTCTCTTGACATTGTTTTTTGTTAAAATGGTGGTTCCCAGTCCTTTGACCTCAAGCTATCCAGTTCAAGTCCTTTTCCACAATATATACGAAGTACATATAAAATTGATATAAAAACATCTATTTCTTCTAATGTTATATTCCATTCTCTTTCATGAATCTACTGATGAGCTTCATCTTCACTACATTTCTTTATGTGTTTCAATATCTATTCATCTATAAAAAGTCTCCAAGCACTTGAAAGACTGATGTCGATAAAATTGCGTTGAGCATGTGGTGTTGGGCCCCAACTTCTTTCACAATATTACACTTTGATTTTCTTCCTCTTTCGTTTGTCTCTAATTGAGCGACATTCCACACTGTCCCATCTTTGCCAACTTCATTATTTCCAACTTTGAATGTTACTGTCGATTTCTTTTTCAAATTTATTTGCGTGTGTGTATCTTTTCTTGTAATGTTTGATTTTTTTTTATCAGATAAATTATCATCATTATTGCGATGAGAAGGACCAGCGATTGTTAGAGCACTGCTAGAGTCATCTTCACTTTCATTTTCTTCATCTGAATCAAAATTTTCTTCATTAGAAGGCAGGTATTCATCCTCACTACTCAAAATCGAAACACTTTCATCATTATCTTCACCTTCTGAATCATTTTCAGATAATTGTTTTAAATATTCTAAAACTTCCTGAACAGTAAGATTACGGCGGCGTGACATCTTTTTTATACATATACTAATTACAGAATCAAAGCAACATCAAAAAGTCTTCTAAATATTCACTATAATTTTTCACTGCATTCGAACGTAGTTCGCTTTTCAAACCTAATATTATAATCTGGACTGAAAACCTTCCCTATTCACCCTTCTGGTACAGTCCATTTCAGGAATTCGAGGGTGTGGTAGAAGTAATTTACAGTTACTTCCGAGAAAATGCATCTGTTTTAAGGGAAGTTGTTGTTAAGGACTATGAACGTAGGTCACGTCAAGCTCTGTCCATCATATTTTTAAACTTATCACCTAGCTTTAAAACAATAGTGGAACATTGCACCACACCCCAGCAAGCCTGGAAAACGCTAATAACACATTTTGAGCCCGATAGCCGTAGCAGGCATATGCAGCTGTTTAGTGAACTAGTAAACTGCCGCATTAATCCAAACGAGCCTATAAATATGTTTGCAGCTAGAATTCGAAAAGTTAATGAGAGTTTAAAAGGGATAGGACAAGAACCAAATCAGACGTATTTATGCTTTCAATTAATTAGGTTTTTACCCCGAAAATTTGACCAACTTATACAAAATATTTTACGTTGGGATGACAAGCGGTTTAAGTTCGAAACCATCTTGACCGAACTCGTTATAGAAGAAACAAGATTGAGTGTGCAAAAACTAGATCGAAATTCTTCGCACGAAGCTCAAAATATCGTTTCGAGGCGACGCAGAAAGAAGTTTTCCCCGCGAGTGAAATCTCCTTCCTCCGCGTCAAGGTCACCTTCACCACAGAAGCGCGTAAGTTTCGCCAGCCGGCAGAAGAATAGCTCAACGGAAAAACGAAGTTCGTCGCTAAAGCGCGGTCCTCATAAGTACGAGGAAACGAATTTCACGGTCGAATCGGCGTTAGCGGCAGAAGAATATCGTAATGATTGGGTGGTTGATTCTGCTGCGACCCATCATTTTTGCAAGGACCGATACCTTTTTGATACTCTAGAGCCAGCTCATGATAGAAATTTGGTAGTCGCCACCAAAGGTAACCCAATTCCAATTAAGCAAAGGGGGGAAGTAGAAATACGCTGTGCGGAAGATGGACGAAAAGTTAAATTTAACCGAGCGTTGTATGTTCCATCTCTTCGGCGCAACATAATTTCTCTCGCCCTACTTGATGATCAGGGGTTTTCCTTTGAAGGTGGAAATGACGAACTTTCGGTGTATGACGAAAATGACGAACTTTATTTCACCGCTCATAGGGACCCAACAGGGGTATATTACTTAAAGCATAAACTTACCTCAAAGCAAATAGAAAGGAAGAAAACCTTTGAACAAAACAAACGTAAGCTTTTAAGGAAAAAGAATAAGCGACAACGAAAAACCCAGGTCACTGAAATACAGGCCACCAGACGGGAAGTAAGTAAACCGGCTAAAGAGAGAAAAATCAATTCCCGAGGCAAGCAGACCAAGTCGGCTGATGCGCCAAACCAATTAGGGATATGGCACCAACGGCTGGGGCATATGAACCCGGAATTAATTTTAAACTCTTTTAAAAACAACAGTGTACGTGGAGCTCCCATTTTAAAGCCTGATAGAATATTTTGCGAGGACTGTCGATTGAATAAGGCGAAGCGTATTAGCTTCAAACCCATTGGGGCGACTAGATCTAAGAAACCTCTCGATCTTTTACATCTCGATCTATGGGGCCCTGCGTCGGTAGAAGGTTACGACGGAGAGAGATACTATTTAAGTATATCCGACGACTTCTCTAGGAAGATCGCCATATATCCACTCCAGGAAAAGTCGGAAGCCTTCCCGGTATTTTTAAATCACATTACGCGGGCTGAGAGGTTTTTATCTATAAAACTTAAATCCATTCGCACCGATAATGGGAAAGAATTCGACAACACTCAGTTCCATGAATATTGCAGGAAAAATGGGGTGAAACATGAATTTACAGACGTTTATTCGCCGGAAATGAACGGGGTAGCTGAACGGGTAAACCAAACAATTGGTAATACACTCCGTACAGTTATCAACTCTAGCAAGGTTCCCGCGGAATATTGGCCTGAGGCAGTGAGGTACGCAGCATATTGCTGGAACCGGGTATGCCGTCGAAACCAAAAATTGACACCTTTTGAGAAGTATGGGGGGAATAAGCCATCGATGACCCATCTTAAGCCATTCGGTGCTGTATGCTTTGTCGGGGTGCCGAAACAACATCGCAGCAAGTTCGACACCAGAGCGAGGAAAGGCGTCCTGGTGGGCTACGCCTGCCGTATCAAAGGATACCGTGTACTATTTCCGGAGACTGGCCAGGTGGTCGAAAGCCGGAATGTAAGCTTTGCTGAACACGAATTAAACTCCTATCAACACGAAGCTAAGCAATCTCGCAGTGGAGCAGTGATGGGCGACCATACCCAGTTTAACACTTACCTCATACCTGCACCAGAAGAACTGGAGGTTCCTCATACCTTCACCCCGCCATCCCGAACCTCATACCAGCGTGAGCAAGTACAACCTGGTCCTAGTAATGTCCAGTCTGATTCCGACGACGAGACAGACCCAAACTTATACACTCAGCGCAGACTGAGGATTGCGAAATGGTGGAGAGAAGCCATACCTAGACCCGATGGTTCCCGGACTGACATCTACTACCGAGAGATGAAACCTAAGGGAGGCCAAAGCCGATTGTTGAAAAGCCTTGTCGAGGTCAAGAGGTATTGCAAAAAGAACAATATCGAGTATGAGGAAGGAGTATTTAATTTCAGCGGAAAAATTAAAAGGACTGGGATCGTCCATTCCCAACAGCAGCCAAGTTCAGAATCCGAAAGCAATGACGAGTCTAACGAGTCTGACGAAGAATCGGAAGAGTCGAACATCGAGGAGGCAAATTACTTCTCCGCAAATGACACCTCTGATGATGAGTCGGCGTGACTAGACCCGGTCGATATACCTAGAACCTTTAAGCAAGCCCTGAAAAGTAAGGAAATCCATTTATGGAAGAGAGCTATGGAAGACGAGTTAGAAGTATTACGTGAGAGAAGCGCTTGGTGCCTGGTACCCCCTAACCCCAAATATAAGCCTCTCGGGTGTAGATGGGTTTTTACCACTAAGACTGATGAGCATGGGAAGGTAGTGAGGTACAAGGCAAGACTTGTAGCGCAAGGCTATAAACAAGTAAAAGGCGAGTCATACGATGAAACCTTTTCTCCCGTTGTAAACTTCACTCTGATCCGTTTTTTCTTTTCATTGCTAGTTGCTAAACTAGGGTGGTCTCATTTACAGTTAGATGTGAAGTGTGCATACTTATATGCCCCGCTGACTGAGACGATCACAATCAAGCAACCACCGGGTTTTTCCGAAAAAGGAAAAGAAGACCATCTTTGCCTACTGAAGAAAGCCTTGTATGGGTTACACCAGAGTGGCAGGGTCTGGTTTTACGAGATAGATAGTATTCTGATAAAGAACGGGTTTAAGAAGCTAGACTGGGCGAATTGTGTCTACAGTTTTTCCGGAAATTTAATCCTACTGTTATATGTCGATGACATAGTACTTTTTGGACGAAAGCCAGAACATATTTCGGCTCATTCCCAATACACGGTGCCGCAGCTTGGCGATAAGTTTTTTAGATTTTTTAGATTTTTGCCAATTTGGCGATGAACGCCAAATGTGGTTTGTGTTTGTTAAATGCTTTTAAGGTAACCATTTATTGCTCTCGATTTCAATAAGATGGCGATATTTTTTTGGCGATGTTTTTTAGATTTTTGCCAAGTTGACGATAAAATGCCAAATGTGGTTTGTGTTGTTAAATACTTTTAAGTTAAAGCTTCCGATAGTATAGTTCCGTTTCGTATAGCTTCCGATTTGAATAATTAGCAGCCAATCAGAGCTTGTGATTTACTTGTAAACGAGGGTTATCTGGATTTTATATAACGCGCCTGTTTCAAAAAATTAAACCGTTCTTTTCGGGATTGCAGTTCCAGCGTTCGGATGTACATTTATTTGCGAGGTATGGCTTCTTTTACGAATGGGAGGGTTGATTTGGATTTTTTTCGAGATTTACAAAATGCGGGTAAGAGAACTATTATAGATTATTGTATTTATGTTGAGTTAATAGCTAATATTTATTATTGTCTTAATTGTAATTTGCAAATGACTATAACTGAGAGGAAAGATCTGAACATTGCGTTAAAAGATCCATTAGATGTGGTTCCCGGTTCGAAGCGAGTAAATTAGATTTAATTATGGTTTTAAAATTAACTTATTTATGGGTAAAAAAAACACCGTGTTCTTGGATTACAGACGAATTGGGTGTATCGAAAAACACCGAAAAATCAACAAAACGTAAAAGAAGCTATACCGAAAGTAAATAACCGGTAAGTGGTTTTTTTTAAAATTTTAACATGAAATAATATAAATGACAACAAGCAGAACTTTCATTTTTTTACTTGCTGATATATTTAACCAAGATGTATTTTATATTTGTTTAAATGAATTATTTGCAATATACTGACTTTTTTAGCGGGGGGTTGGGGGGGCGGCAGCCCCCCCACACATAACAAATTTCTCATCATTTTTTGTATTTGTGTATTTTTGTGCTTTTTCTGTGGTTGTATAGTTTTAAAAATGCGTAATTTTGGGACTTTTCGGACTTTCCCGTTCCAAAAACACGCGTTCTGGTTGGGCGACAAAAATTTAAAAAAAATAAAATCGACTATTTAAATGAATTATTTGTAATATACCGACTTTTTTTTTAGCGGGGGGTTGGGGGGGCGGCAGCCCCCCCACACACAATAAATTTCTCATTATTTATCAGCTTTCATTTTTTGTATTTGTGTGTTTTTGTGCTTTATTGTGGTCGTACAGTTTAAAAAATGTATATTTTTGGGACTTTTCGGACTTTCCCGTTCCAAAAATACGCGTTCGGCTTGGGCGACAAAAAAATTTTAAAAAATAAAATCGACTGCCCTTATTTAACTTCATTTTTTCATTTTCTGTATAAATTTTCAATGAAAGTTCTGCATGTTGTCATTTATATTATTTCACTGCATTGGAACCGCCATCTTGGTTCCGTCTCCCATCGCCAAATTGGCGACGGGAGACGGAACCAAGATGGCGGTTCCAATGCAGTGAAATACAAGGGGCACCGTATATTGGGAATTAACCCATATTTCAGCAGCGGTGAAAACCCTGCGGAGATGTTTCGACCTCAAAATTTTGGGGAAAACTACAAAATTATTGGGGGTGGAATTTGAGACGCAAGCTAATGAAGTCTTCATCCACCAGGCCCTGTATATCGATCAGGTAGCCAAGCGATTTGAAACCTTTTGCTTTCCTATCGTTTCCCTTCCTATAACAAAAGGAACTATATATTCGAAACAACAATGTCCAACCACTGAGCCTGAACTGACAGAGATGTCTAAGCTCCCTTACAGGAACGTTCTCGGTTGTCTAGCGTTTATAGCAAGTCGGACAAGACCCGATATAGCCTACGCTGTCAACATTTTTAGTCAGTTTCAAGCTAATCCAGGTTTTCAACATTGGCATGGACTACTTAAGCTATTAGGTTATGTCATCGGAACCAAAAATTTGAAACTTAACCTTTCCTGCAATTCGGATAGGCTTTTAGCGTACAGCGACAGTGATTATGCCGCGAATCGAGATGACCGCACCTCTCTGTCTGGTCAACTCATTCTGCTAGGTAAATCCCCTGTTTACTGGCGAACTGGTAAGCAGAAAGCAATTGCGCTGTCGACGATGGAGGCCGAATTCATGGCCATAACAGAGACATGTAAAGAGATCCTGTGGCTCCACCGAATTATGCAAGAATGTGTCAAGTTACATATTATTAAGCCAAGTCAATGTAAACCATTAATTTTAACAGATAATATATCGGCGATAGATTTTCTGAAGTCACCGATCGAAAACAGTGGCACTAAGCATATCCATGTGAAGTTGCTATTTGTGCGCGATCTTCTACAGAAAGACGTTTTCGAAATCAAATTTGTTCCTAGTAAAAGAAATCTCGCCGACCCCTTTACCAAGCCACAAACTAAAAATGACCTTACAATGTTTAAGCAAACCCTATTTAATCCAAAACTTTAAACATTTAAACCAGATAAACTAAGCCAGAAAATTAACTAAATCATTACACTCTAACTAAACCAAACCACATTAAACTATGAAGCTAAGGCTAAGGTTTTTGTTATGAGTTATATTAATTTTCCATTTTCTTTCGTTTACGGAACTAAAACCATTGCTTCGGTTTTGTTCTATGAGAACCTTCTTTCTCCCATTTAATTCGGGAGGGGTTCGATCATACGTATTTTGAAGGCCACCTTGGGTCAAACTTTTACCACTTACGAGTGGTGTGTGTTTTTGCCTTGTATATTGTGTTTTTCATCCTGCTTAGGCGAGACCAGTTTAATTTTCCGCTGGAATCCGGTAAGTACCCTCAGGAAAGGGATCCTGAGAGCGAGCGGCCCCCTGTTACGTCTCGTTGGGGGTGAAAATGTAATCTGCCAGAGCTCTTGGGGGAAATTTTCTGGGGGAGTACTACTGGAGGGAGGCCAATTTTGTGTGCATTATTTTTTCTTTTGTTTGTAAGTCCCCAATTTGCATAACAAGAATGCCACTAGGTCCCGGACTCACCTGAGCAGAATGAATTTTCTTTTTGTCTTGAAACTTTGTATGCCTAGTATCGTGTTTATACTTTGTTGTACTGTACATGTTTACACCAAGCAAAAATTATTCTGTGGCATTATGTTTTTACAGCAATTTAATTGAAACGGCATATATTTTTTCAGTTTTGCATCTGTGTTTATACTGCTATGAATTTGTGTAACTGTAAAATGCATAAGTAATTTGTTTTTAAAACATGCTCACCGTAGGGTATACTATACGCTGCTTGTATTGTATATATATGAAAGAATGTGTGAAAGCGGGCCCGCAAATGGACGATATGAATGTGAATACTGGATGCGTATATTCTACTTTACTGTATTACGAATTGTTTTATTTATACACATATTACTTTGTTTACATTGTTTGCAGAATCGTGTAGCTATGAGAGAATGTACCAGATGTTTTAGCATGTATGAAATGTGCCAAAAAATTTTTTTCCTTACACGAACTATGTAATGTGTAGAATGTCTAGCAATTTTATATGATGTCTTGGAATACAGCTATGTCAAAAAATGTCTATTTCTTGAGATAGAGGCGATAGCTTGAATTTTGAAAGAAATTTCTGGGTACTCCCATGTGCTTATCGTCGAGTAAATAATCTCCTTAAGAAATCTAGACGCTCACTTTCGTAAAGGGGGGGCACTTGTTAGGAAAAACAGTGTTTTTTTTCCACAGTCCTCTCCTATTTACTTAGCAAGCCGTCGAACGATAGCGCCTCGTTAATTGCGTTATAACAACGACTGACGTCAGAGCTAGCAAGAGCAGGTGAAATGACGTCACTACCTTTTAACCAGTAGTGATGGTCGTAACCGTGCCGGTGATGCATAATTTGCATATTCCGGCAGCTCACTGTCGACACCAGAGGGCGCAGAGGCGACGCCTGGCTATATAGAAGCCAGTAATACCAAGTAGTGGAGGTAGCGGCAGTTGCATGATGTTAGTGCTATAGGTGCGATATATACGATACATAGAGGCGTGCATGCTGGTGCGTATCCTTGTTTAGTTGCAATACCTTAGCCAAGCAACAGGGTGTTAACCAACTATGGCGGAATAGCAGTCATCGAGCATAAGTCAATTGGAAAGGCCACACGTCACCGGTAGCGGAGTTTAGCCAAGCCGTACATCGTTCCATCACCGCTGGCGGGAGCAACTGATGCTGGTCACCCAACCGACAGTCAACCCTAGTATGCCCGAAGCTCCGGTCTAAAAGCCGCCATTTGTTCAGCAAGCCCAATTCCGAGAAAAACCAGTTGAACACCGGTATCGACATTTTTTCCCTTTTTTCCCGGATGAAACCGGTAAAGTGCTTTTAAACTTTTCTCGCCTCTAGCTCAAGCTATAGATATTTATGAGTGTATAATTTTGGGGAAACAAGCTATAATACTTAAGTTAAAGTATATTAAAAATGCATAAACTTTTGTTAATGTTTTTGTAAATACATTTCCGTGTTTTTTCGTTAAATAAATGTGCAGTGTTTATACTTAACTATGGTCGTTTTTACTAAGTTCCAACTCACACACAAGTGAATGCTTCTAGGTGAAAGCTTTATCTGTTTACCTTTTAATTTACTGACGGGCTTCCAACTGCTATTTAGAACGACTGTGCAATCTTAAGCGATTGTGCAAAGCCATGGGCATCTTATGTTTTGTCGTGATGCATAGTTAGTTTTTGGCCTTACCGGCCAACATCCTAACAATTTTTTAAATAATAATCAATACTTCTCAGAATTTACATTAAATAATTTATATAAATCAAAAGAAATTAACTTAATATTTACAAAATCGTATTATTTAAAATTTTATATTCTTTAGTATAATAACATGTCTCTTTCACAAAATATGACATAAATTTCCTAATTTCAATGGAAAAACAGAGTATCTCTTATCAATAAGTTTAGACATAATTTGTCCGTAGTGACATTTCTACCTTTGTTCTCATATGGACTTATTAGTAGCAGCACTACATGTTCAGAAAGAGAAACGTTGGATGGACTTTGGTTATCTTTTCCAAGATACGGGAATCCATTTATCAGATATTTTCAGTCAACATCTGCAGCCAACCAGAACATAATTCCAAACTTATCTGGTTTGTTTTGGCATGTATTGTGTAAACGTACACCTAGCTTTTGTAGGAAATAACTATTCCTCTACAGTTATATTAGGACCTGGTGTATTGTTAGTCTTGCAATTTTCGATGAAACGATTCCAGATATCCGAAATAAGGGCAAATTTGTCTGTGTCTAGACGCTTTGATCTTGTTGATTTTATGTCAAAGCGTAAAAGTCTCATTATTTCACGAAATTGGTCTCTTGACATTGTTTTTTGTTAAAATGGTGGTTCCCAGTCCTTTGACCTCAAGCTATCCAGTTCAAGTCCTTTTCCACAATATATACGACGTACATATAAAATTGATATAAAAGCATCTATTTCTTCTAGTGTTATATTCCATTCTCTTTCATGAATCTACTGATGAGCTTCATCTTCACTACATTTCTTTATGTGTTTCAATATCTATTCATCTATAAAAAGTCTCCAAGCACTTGAAAGACTGATGTCGATAAAATTGCGTTGAGCATGTGGTGTTGGGCCCCAACTTCTTTCACAATATTACAATTTGATTTTCTTCCTCTTTCGTTTGTCTCTAATTGAGCGACATTCCACACTGTCCCATCTTTGCCAACTTCATTATTTCCAACTTTGAATGTTACTGTCGATTTCTTTTTCAAATTTATTTGCGTGTGTGTATCTTTTCTTGTAATGTTTGATTTTTTTTTTTATCAGATAAATTATCATCATTATTGCGATGAGAAGGACCAGCGATTGTTAGAGCACTGCTAGAGTCATCTTCACTTTCATTTTCTTCATCTGAATCAAAATTTTCTTCATTAGAAGGCAGGTATTCATCCTCACTACTCAAAATCGAAACACTTTCATCATTATCTTCACCTTCTGAATCATTTTCAGATAACTGTTTTAAATATTCTAAAACTTCCTGAACAGTAAGATTACGGCGGCGTGACATCTTTTTTATACATATACTAATTACAGAATCAAAGCAACATCAAAAAGTCTTCTAAATATTCACTATAATTTTTCACTGCATTCGAACGTAGTTCGCTTTTCAAACCTAATATTATAATCTGGACTGAAAACCTTCCCTATTCACCCTTCTGGTACAGTCCATTTCAGGAATTCGAGGGTGTGGTAGAAGTAATTTACAGTTACTTCCGAGAAAATGCATCTGTTTTTCGTCATTTGTGCATTACGGGTCAAATTGACCCGCTCCGCGGTTCTAGGTATAATTGTTAATAATCGGAAAAATATTTATGTTACGAATTTTTACATTTGGTAAATTGTTGTTCACCTTAAATTATTAAAAGTCATAAAAGGAATTTTTTTTTCAATCGATACTTTTCGCGTAGTGATAAATTAATCATCGTTTTGAGTCAAATTGACCCGCTCCGCAGTTCTAGTGTTAAGTGTTATTTCTAAGTAAATTTATATTTCATTTATATTTCAGTTTTATATATTTAGCGTAGTAGCACTGTAGTTATAAAATGAATAAACCGGTTTAAAAATATACATCATGTTTTTAGTTCCTTTTCTTTCCAATTTTATGATATTGTAGAATTGATTTTTGTTCCATAACAGATTAAATAGATAGCCCATTTATGTTGTGATGGACGATATTGATGGCCCATTATGAGTACATCGGATAAAATAATGGGCCCTTATAGGTGCACCAGGTTGGTTATTATTTATGTATATATATTTTTTATGAATGCAGTTAGTGCACTTCAATTGCTACTACAGATGTAAGACAGTTATTAAAATGGCAGGTAAAAATTTGGACCAGTTTGCTTTATCTATAGCTGTGAAAGTTCAGATTTACTTCAATTTTTCTCTTAACTGGCTCATTACTGGTGCATTTACCTTAAATTAAACATGTAAATACTTCAAGACAGACACATAACACAAAAATTGTAAAAAAAGTAAATAAAGTACAAAAAACTTGAAAGTTTTTAGCAAGATAATTTCAAATATAACAAAATTTAACAGAGTTAGATAATTATAAGAAGAATGTGGACAAAAACAATACAGAAATCAAGCACTCAAGGCTCCCCACACCAGAGGCAAGATTCTGTAATAGTGCCAGAGCTAAACCAGAAGTACGAGGTAACCGACTGGTCTCGTCATCAGGGAGCCTAACCAAAAAACATCCCAAGGCCCCGAGTTTCCCAATGAAACAGTTAGTCAAAAGAAAATGAAAAGACTCAGACAACTTACAGTAAGGGCTCTACACACCATATATGCAAGTACACATAAAATCCTAATGAAAAGACAAAGATGCACACATATCGTAATTCAGTAGGTGACAGTTATAGCGAAACAGCAGCCTAACTTTACCCTAGTAATTACATCAATGTGGCAAAACCATAGCGCTACACCCCATTGAAGTTTAAAAAATATGAAACCAGAAATGCTATCCTAAATGTCTTTAAAATATACCTTAGTCTAAATGCCATTATTTTAAAAAATTTAGATTGCCGAAATTTTTAGGGAAATTGTTCTTACTTAGGTCTTCCTCGAAAATGGCATTTAGGTTTTTAAAAAATACCATTTAGACTCAGGTATATTTTAAAGACGTTTAGGATAGCATTTCTGGTTTCATATTTTTTAAACTTCAATGGGGTGTAGCGCTGTGGTTTTGCCACATTGATGTAATTACTAGGGTAAAAATGGGCTGCTGTTTCGCCATAATCGTCACCTACTGAATTAGGCTATGTTTGCATCTTTGTCTTTTTATTAGGATTGTATGTGTACTTACATGTATGGTGCGTTGAGCCCTTACTGTAAGCTGTCCGAGTCTTTTCATTTTCTTTTGATTAACTGTTTCATTGGGGAACTCCGGGCCTTGGGATGTTCTTTGGTTATACCTGCATTCTTTTCAGAAAGTTCCCCTTGAGTAACTGATTTGGTTAGGCTCCCTGATGACGAGACCAGTCAGTTACCTTGTACTTCTGGTTTAGTTCCGGCACTATTACAAAATCTTGCCTCTGGTGCATGGAGCCCTCAGTGCTTGATTTCTGCATTGCTTTTGTCTACATTCTTCTTATAATTATCTAGCTCTGTTAAATTTAGTTATATTTGCCTTTTTCAATATAAAGATATGAAGCAACTGCGTAATCTTTTATTGAAAAGTTATTTATGTTTTCATTACTAGGGTAGGTTTTGTGTTATTTTGTTTTGCAGTCTATGCCTGCTTTTTTAATTTTTTTGCTTGTGTTGATTTGTTTATATTTTTAAACATTAAGATACTTTCAACATATACAGTAGAATGACAAAAAAAAAGTTATTGCACTAGTATTACAGGTGAAATTTTAGAACAAAAATTTAAATTTAAAATATTTCCAAAGTATAAATATCAATTTATAAAACTAGAAACATACTGAAAATATTTTAGGAAAGGGTAAAAAATTAAAAACATAAATTTTTAATCTCTATTGAAAAAATTAGAATTCAAAAATACTAACCAAGGTAAAATGATGTACCAGGTACACTGAGGTCTGGAGTAAGACCAATGATCTAGATATGAATTTCTCTTTTTCTTTCTCTCATCATTCAAATTGTATACCTTGAAAAGGAGGAAAATAAAAATGTTATGTAAAGAATTCAAAATATTTTTCATTCACTGAACATGTAATTTTTTATCTAAAGGTAATTTCAAATTTCATTGCCTAAAAACATCTAAATGATCATCATTAAAATTCAATTTGTTGAAATTGACAAAAATACCAAGCGTCATCTCTGATATATAATCATTGATCTTTGGTGATGTAAGAGCGAAGCTTAGCTGGATCACATTTGTAGCATATTAAGATGATATAATGATGATAAAATTAATTTTAATTAAAGTTAATTAAAATTTAAACTTTACAGTAATAAAAATTTTTATCAAATAAAAATATCAATAAAGATTTTCTTCTTTTTACATATATGGGCCTTAAAATCACCCGACCCGCAGATACATTTCAAATTCACAATGCGAACAGCAGTCCTCTCAAGGTTACACATGCCTGTTTTAAAAGATGGTGTACCTTTTTCAGCATTACATATAGGCAGGGCTCCCAGACCTGTGTTTTTAAACACAGATCTGGGTTTTTCTATGACCATTGGTATATGGGTTGTTTTTTTTTCTAGAAAATATGTCAAAATCTGGGTTTTTCTCTTGTCAATTAAACAAAGCATTAAATTATAAGCAGAATTTAAATACAATAAAACAATTTAATAAAAAATGCAGTTTATAGTGATATTAGTATGTGTTTGTATGTAAAATAATTTAAGTGTCATTGCCATTGAATCGTATTATATCTCGCTCTTACAGAACCATCCCAAGATTTTGGTATTTGTTACAAAATATCAAAGATAAATTCAATAATCCCAAATATGAAATCTTATCAAACTTAATGACCCATTGAACTATTTTACCTCCTTCTTCTGCGTGCACAGAAAGCATTCTTACAAGTCAATAGAATCAGAGCAAAAGCCACAAATTTTCTTAAAAAACTGCAACCATAAACTATCATATGGCAGAATAGGCAATAAATATATATCATCGAAATTGTTGTACCTGGATACCTAAAATAGAACTGGTGAAAGATGTAAAGGAGTATGTTATAAATGATACTATGCATGCAATAAAAAACCACAAAAAGAGCTTCAGAAAATTAATTTGGAGGTCCATGATGAAATGGATTAAATTTGATGACAATTAAATAAAAGAACTTTAACTTCAAGTCATCTTAGACAATAGGGTGTGTATTATCTTATTTGTAATTTTTTTCATTTTTATTTAAAAATATATGCATTTCAAAAAGCTAGGGTTTTTTTTTTCATTACAATCTGGGTTTATGACATGACATTTTTCTTTCATTTTTCTTTATTATAAGTTCAGAAAAATGTCCTGGCAACCTTATGAGATCAATCAATTTTGCTCAGAAAAAAAGTGTTCATAAAGCTCTATTGTAGGTACACAAATGCAAATAATTACTGAAATCATTGCTCTAAAGGAAATAGCTTAATCAACAAAAGATGTGCGATACTAACACATACAATGGAATCTCAATGTATCATTTTTCAAAGGACTGACTGAATTGAGCGATAAATGTAAACAAACGATAAATGCAGGAACATAACAAGGCAATATGATAGTTGGACTGAGTGAAATAAACTACACCTACGGGAAAACGATGATTCAGAGAACGATCTGTCGAGATTCCACTGTATAAAAAAGTATAAGTTTTTGATGTTTTTCATATTTTAAATTAAAAATTTACCTGCATTGGCGAAAGTAATTCATTTAATATTTTTGTGGAATGTAACAAGTTATCTGAGAGGGAATTTTATACCTAACATACAATTTTCATTTTATAAATATATTTTAATTTTGTTTGTTGTTCATTTCAATTCTACTCATTCCAGGATAGTGAACTTTTGGAGAAATGGCAAAAAGCAATCCCCAGAAAAGACTAAGTTTTCAATGTTGGTGACGAGCTCTGTGAGTTGCATTTTCAAGAAGAGTATGTAGAAAGGTCACATACAATTACACTGATAGAACAATATTTACTCTTGAGATAGGCAGACCACATTTAAAAGCAGGTTCTACACCAACATTATTCCTTAATTTACCAAAATATTTGTCTGTTAGAACATACAAGAGAAAATCTCCAGCTCCTTGTTATTCTTCACTTGAAAAAAACAAAAGAACTAATATAAGTAAAGGTGTTGAATCTCATATAGAAGCTGAACAACAGGCAATTGAAAAACTAAATTATCTAATAAAAAGGGAGGAATTCACTACAGAGAGAGATTATCAATTCCTATCCAATTCAACAGCTACAGGTCGCAAAGTAACCTTAAAAGGCACACTGGAGATTATGCCGTATTTAACTAAACACTGTTTTTTCCTACTTAATGACAGCTAGACTGAACCAGGATGCTTTAGAAATTGGTTTTTTATTTATTAAAGTTTTTAATTTTGGCTTATGTGTTATAATTATGCTTCCTTGTAAGTATTTTAAAATTTTTAAATGTTAAAATTTTTTAGTATGAAATCAAATTACAGAACATAAAAATAAAGGTAATTTAAAAGTAGAAAACAATGATTTAAAATAATTTAAAAGTACTTTTAAATTCAATGCAATTCTTGGATAATTTATTGGTTCTCATGTTACAAAGTTGTTTTTTCCAGAGATTTTTTAGTACGATGCGTCATGCTTGTGGGAGTAATGATCATCCTGACTCCTTTAAGTTTCTCAAGTTGTATAACCTCTTCAGCACATATTCTTTGGTCAAGCCCCCTAAAGGATCCATTGTTATACTGATCAAAATAAATTTATTTAAAAGTAAAGGTTCCTTATTATACCCTTTAGATTTGTTTTTAATAGTCACTAATATTCTAGGAATTGCAATAATCAAAACACTAAATTTTAATAAACTGAATAACAAATTAATTTTTCAAGTGATAAAAGAAATTTATACTGGTTCTATGTCAGTAATAGGTTGCAATGAGCAACATAACTTTAAGTAAAAAAATTTATTAACTTTTTTCTCATTACACACATGCATTTTATATGTGAACAAGAAAATAAAAATTCTAAACTCTGCACTAATGTTAAAAAATTAAGAAAACAATAAAATTATAAATCTCCTTATTATTAAATTTAAGCTTTTATTTTATATTACTTTTGAATTGAATTACTTTACTCATTTAATAATTTAACTGAATAATATATTTTATTATACCATTAAAATTAACTATGATATTAAATCTAACTGTATTTCTATTCAATTTGTAAAGTAATTCCCTTTTCAATATCAATGAATAATGTTGTCAATATCTGTAAAATCTGTCATGTATAATTTTTTGTTCAAATTTATCTATAGTAAATTGTATATCAAGCATTTAATTTTTATTTTATAATAATGCATTAAGTGTACGTTGTTAATTTCAATTCTTTATAATTGTGAAATATAATACTTTTTCCTATTCAACAAATTTTATGGTTATGGAATATTAAGATAAGTGTCTGAGCTAAAGCCATCATTTTTTTTTTAAATCGTTCACGGAAATAAAATGTTTCCAGTTAACTTTTCTACTTGAAATTAATGTTTTTTCTCTGGTAACTATTAGTCAAAAATATTTAGTATCTGTTAATACTTTTTTTTACTATGAGAACTTCATATAACTGATGAATATGCTGAAGCCTTAATATAGAATTTAATCACTATTAAGTTAAGTTCGAAAAGTAAATAAGTTTTCATTGCATGATAAACAATGTTTTCAATATTAATGCTTATATAAAATCAGTTGTGCATAATTTTTTTTTAAATAATATTTTCAGATATTTTTACTTTGAGAACAATGAAACTCATACTTTGTGAAAATTCAAAAATACAGCTTATTTGTCCTTGTCAATGTGATTTGGGTTTTTTTTTTCTTTTTTATTCACTGAAAAATTTTGTAATTGGCAATTTACTAACTTGAAGGTAATACCTGAATATTCTGGAACCTTAATATTGAATTTAGTCACTATAAAATTAGTTTCGATAAGTAAATAAGTTTTAATTATATGATAAATAATGTTGTCACTATTGTGACATCATAATAGGTAGGTAGGCTATTATTTGGGGCTTTTTAAAAAAATTACTAAATTCGGGACCAAAAAAAGAGTCCTAATTGTAAATGATAAGGCCACACTATAAAAACAAAAACTCAACATTTAATAACAAAGAAAATTAACATTAAACAAGTACAGCATAATTAAATGAAGTTGAAATTAAGGGCAGATTTAGCCGCACGATCCGAGACCCACAAAGTCTCAAAACAGGATCTTAGACAACACGTCTGCCTAGCCAGGCATTACATGAGGGATCTCTTGAAAATCTCTCAAGAGATTTTCAAGTCTCTGATGAATATCAAGTCTCTGACTATATCTCATGGTCCTTTCTTTGTCGGCATGTCTTGAAATTCCCAGAGCGGGGACCGGCAGATTAGTATGTGACAGCAGTTCTTATCGACGAATACCTCCACCATCTTTATTGCGCTCCAGTGTCAAACTCGCATGAAGTTATTGCTAATAAAGACAGTTTTATAATCAGATGGAAGACGCTTCTGTTTTCAACCAGATTTTCCCACAGCTTCCTTGGGAAAACGATATGCCTGGACTTAACTTTCAGGCTAAAAATTCTGGCGGCATTTGCTGGTAACGTTTTTTAATCTGCTCGGAAAGCACACATCTTGGAAACGATGGGAACTTGAAAATGGTATTCCGATAAGCATGCAGCTGTGTGTCGTGCACCCTGTGTTTTGGGAAAAATAACTCCATATTTTCATTACACTACACTATAAATGCTTATGCAAAATCTGTCATGTATAATTTTTTTAAAAGTAATATTTGTAGATCTTTTTACTGTGAGTACAATGAAATCCATAATTTATGAAAATGCAAAAATAGCTGATTTGTCTTTGTCAATGTCATTTGGGTTTTTTCTTTTTAATTCGCTGAAAATTTTCTGCAGAAGCACTTTATAGCACTCAAACGTGAATTTTTCACAAATTTTCTAATTATAAATATCTGATCACGTTTTGTTAACTTTGCCGGACGACCTTTTCTTACCGTGTTTTCGATCCGATTTTCTTCTTTAAAGCATTTTATCACATAGTGCACAGTAGAATGGGATAAATTAAGTAACTTAGCAATATTCCAAACTGATTTACCACTACTATGATGAAAAATAATCAATAAATAAATAATCCAACAGATATAGATAAAAATTATACTAAAAAAGACAAAAAACAAACAGAAATCAAGCACTATGGGCATCCACGCACCAACGGCAAGATTCTGCATAAGAGCCGGAACTGAACCATAAAACGATAGAGGTAATCGACAGGTTCAGTTTTTATGGTTCAGTTCCGGCTCTTATGCAGAATCTTGCCGTTGGTGCGTGGATGCCCATAGTGCTTGATTTCTGTTTGTTTTTTGTCTTTTTTAGTATAATTTTTATTTATATCTGTTGGATTATTTATTTGTTTTTTTCATTATGGGGATATGAAGCTTCTGCGCTATCCTCTATTGAAAATGTTTTCTTTGCAGGATATGTTTTATGTTATAGTGATTTAGCAGTCTATGCTTGTATTTTAATTTTATTTATTTCTATGGTTTACTTTTTAATGAAAAATAATCAATTTTCAAATGCTGTTTGTTGTTTCTTTACGACTACAAGCCATTTTTAAATAATAAATAGAATATTACGGAGTAGGCAAGCAAAAATTAAAGCCAAACGATATTTTAAATGCCACCACAATTCAAACATAAAAATAAAGTGCCAGACAATAATTTTAATTATGAATTTATTCGAAAATATTTCTGTGTACGGTAACTTTTGTGAGATAAAGTTTTTGTTACTTTTTGATTACTGGTTTCTTAAAAATAAAGTTTTACTATGTTTTCAAAATATTTCATGTAGTTTTGTTAAGAATAGATTATAGATCTTATTATTGAATACCCATTCTGAAATATTCTTTTTAATTAACGGAAAGATCCCTATTTAATTGAAAATCTTAAGTGTACAAACACTTTTGGGAGCCACTGTATATCCATACACTCATTCATGCATTTCATCAGAGTATTTAAAGCAATTTTATTCAAATTTTATCTTTATTGACAAACTTCATTTCTTTAGATTTTGAAAATATTCAGAGCCACTGTAAGATATCTCAACTAATTCATCACTTAAAAGTAGATCAGGTGATATAAAAATGTTCAGATGAGGTGCAAAAAAATGCCTCACAACACCATGAATATTCTAATATAAATTTGCATTAAGTTGTGAACACAACTGTATATATAACTATGAATATTTTTAATTACAATGCTCAGGACACGTTAGATTTTCAAGGAGGTACTAGACATAATGTTAAATTATCTGATGACAAAGGATTACTTTTCTTTTTCCTTTCTTTGGTTTTGGTCATGTTTGAGGTCTTCTCTCATCTATATGTATTCTTACAAAACAAAAACGAGAAATAATTCTCACATATTAATGAGAAACCAGGAGATTTATAACATTCGCAAAAATCTAAAAATTGAAATCTACTAAAAAACCTAAATTAATTGGGTGTTGTCTCTGACCCCACATTTTCCTGCTATGCATGAAAAGCACACCTGCAGTGTATAGCTCTGTGCAGAACAAACTTCAGAATTGAAGGGAGAAAAATACCAAAATTGGCACTTTGGAGTGAAATCTCACTTCAACAAAATTATCATTGAACTGCAAACATATTTTTTAACAGATTTGGCGATTTAGAAATCATTGTATCCAGAGAACAACAACAACAAACAAACAAACAAACAAACAAAAAAATGTAGAGACCAGGTCATAAAAATTTTTGAGGCTAAAGAGTTGTTGCTTATTCTTATAGCAAGTAAATATTTAAAACCAAAAGCTGAACTAGAAGGTCTATCTCAGAGATTATCTTGTGAAAAGAGACCTGCAAATTTGGAAAGTCTCTAAGAAACTCCTTTAAATAACTGAATGTTTTAAAAGAGTTAAATACCTGCTAAAACTCTATTTACCAAATAATGATTCAATGAGATAACATTCTTTCTTGCAATGTGAAAGATACTAAATACCCACAAATTTTCTGCCCTGAGAAGATCTACATGTCTAAATCAAGACAACAGATTTTGGCTACTAGTCACTGATCTCTTTATAAAATTTTAAAAAGTGTTTGAAACGAAACTCTCCACAGTTCATGACAGAAAAAAAAATATGAAAAATTATAAGACAGCCCTAGGAACCCTTTGCATAAAAAGATACAAAATATGTAAATAATAAATTATCAAAGGCATGACTGGCTGTAATCCAATTGGATAGAATGGATGCAATTAAGCCCCATGCTTCTATACATCCCCACATGAAGGAAAACTTAAAATATGTCTGACAGGAAGTACTGTGATAGAAACCTTCTATAATGCCTGACAAAACATAGCCACTTTGGTTTCTAAAATTTTTAACCAGACCCACAAAGCTAGCAACTTATTCAGAAGTCACTCCAGAATTTGGGAAACATGTTTACAAGAAAGAAGAAAGATATTTATTTATGTGTATATGGGTGATATTTATTACATGTATATGAATGTACATACCTATATGCTGGTCATAGAAATAGAAGTATTAAAACCTACTGTTACGGAAACCCTATAATAATTCTACAATTGATACAAATGACAGCTCCTGGCATTTCAAATGCATCTATATCTTTAACGCTATTTTTAAAAATTAGTGTAACTGTAGCGTTGGGAAAAAGAATCTTTTCTAGAAAAATATTAATTAAAACATACCTGAGGTCCACAAAATAGTAGGAGAAACCCAACAGCATTGTAATACTGTCTACAGAGCTTGTAGAAACCAGCAAATTAAAATTTCATCAATTTATAAATGATCTTACTGATAAAAAATCTAGCAAAATTTAATTGTCAATAATTTTGTCTTGAGAATAAAATATATACATATTTTAACTACTTTTTAGTTTTTCTTTTCTTATAAATGTACATGACGTGTATCAAAGGTATGAATGACAAGACAGGATGTCAAATTTTTGGGGATACTCTAGATTTGTGTGCACGGCCGCCATCTTGGATTTTTCCGCCAGGGTTTGGCGCATTTCTCATGACGATAATTATTGCGTTCTGGTAAAAATAACCCAATGTCAAATTCTCTAATTTTAAGATCAAACAGTCATTTCTGATTTGATCTTTTAATTACAGTATAATAATTTTAGGTCAGATCTCAGCCTTGACATGGAAATATTTTAAGCAGTGTTTTCAAAACGCTGGACTTGGAATTTTTTTTAGCTTTTTTTAATAAAAATCACCTGTTTAAATTATGAAACTTAGAAAATTTTTTGAAAAATCCTTTAAACATTGGACTTAGATTTATTTTTGGGATTTAATAAAAACAACTTTTTTAAATTATGAAACTTGGAAATTTTTTTGAAAAAATCATTCTCAAATATTGGAAAATTTGGGTTTTTCTTTTAGCTTTTTTAATAAAACCCAATGAAATCAGGACAAGGATTATTTGACCATTTATCCTGCTGTGTTGGAAATAAGGAAATAAAACCCCTTTTCCTGTAAAATCTTAACCTTAACTAACTTCTTAACTTAGGTTCCTGGGGAGAGAGAAGTTGAACTTCAGTTATTTAAATTTATTTAAATAAAAATTTTAAAATAAGATTGTATTTAAAATGTATACTGTATTTTACATTTTACGAAAAAATGATGGCAGATAATTTTTACTTCAAATAAATGAAATGGTGTATCATAACAGTATACTAATTGACAAATCCATTATCAGTTTTTCGTTAACTTAATAAATTTAAGTTGCTTTTAATTTTGTTTATCGATTGTCAATTAGTATACTGTTATGATACACCATTTCATTTATTTGAAGTAAAAATTATCTGCCATCATTTTTTCGTAAAATGTAAAATACAGTATACATTTTAAATACAATCTATTTTAAAAAATTTTATAATTCCAAGTTGTAGTGGATTACAAATAAATTTAAATAACTGAAGTTCAACTTCTCTCTCCCCAGGAACCTAAGTTAAGAAGTTAGTTAAGGTTAAGCTATTGGTTTAGAAAAAGGGTTTTTTTTTTTCCTTATTTCCAACACAGCAGGATAAATGGTCAAATAATCCTTGTCCCGATTTTATTGTATGCACAAAATATTTGGTTAAGGTCAAATCTGAAGTAAAATTTCATTACCACAATGCCATAACAAAAAAATAAATAAATAAATAAATAAAGGAGAATCTGGTTACTCACCATAAATTTATGGGTTCATAATTTTTTTACATTTTTCAAAGCTGAATTTTAGACAATTTTTAAATTGCAAGATATTTAGGTGGTACGAAAATGCTGTATTTTTTTTCTAATTAGCAATATATTAGCATAATATTTTGGTGATTCATTGCTATTTGTCAAAGAGTTAGGGTAAATTGAATACATGGCATTGAAATTTTATCTGTAAGTAAAATCCATTTGACCAAATTTTTTATACGAATCATAATTTGAAAAGGTAGTTTTTAATTAAAAATGAAAAAAAAAATCTAAGTCCAACGATTAAATGATTTTTCAAAAATATTTCTAAGTTTCATAATTTAAAAAAGTGGGTTTTATTAAGAAAGCTAAAAGAAAAACCCAAAATTTCCAATATTTGAGAATGATTTGTTCAAAAAAATTTCCAAGTTTCATAATTTAAAAAAGGGGTTTTTATTAAAAACCCAAAATCTAAGTCCAACATTTAAAGGATTTTTTCAAAATCCTTTAAATGTTGTTTCATAATTTAAAAGTTTCATAATTTAGACAGGTGGTTTTTTATTAAAAAAACTAAAAAAATTCAAAGTCCAGCGTTTTAAAAACACCGCTTAAAACATATTGCCGAGAATTTTTCCACTCCTCAAAACACGGTAAAATCGCCAAGTTGGCGCAAAAAAAATCCAAGATGGCGGCCGTGCACACAAATCTAGAGTAGTCCCAAATTTTTCATTGCAAAGTAATCAACTGTTTATTTACCTTCATATACATTAAGTTAATGTAGAAATTTCCAAATTTTAAAATGTAGAATTCAACCAAAATCTTCAATTTTTTTTATTTATCAGATTTCTATAAATTTTGTATAAAACAAAATTATATGTAACTGTAAACAAAACAGCTAATGAGAAAGAAACTTCACACATGAACTGCAAAGCTATGAAAAATTTTCTGGTAAATGATTGACAAACAGTGTTCATAAAAGAACTTATAGGAAAAATTATACATATTTCTCTCATGTAAAATGGAACTTACCAGCCTATATTTTCATGTTTAGAGTTTACATAGAAGGTTTAATATAATCCTTTAACGTTAGTTTTAACTTTTTTCCATCTAGAAATATAATTTTTTTCATGCATATTCCATCAAAGTATAATTACAGAATACATTTCAAGAGCACCGAGGAAAATAAAGAGAACGAGAATTTTCAAAACTTTATTTTTGACAATTTTACTGCACTTACTTTCTATTAATTAAATATATGGTACTTTTCCGTTATAAGCACTACACTTGGCGCATTTTAAATCTTGGCGACATAGAGATACAACACATCATATTGCCGAAAGAAATAACTCAAAATAAAGCCAGATGTTACTCAAACGCAGTGACGTAGCGAGCATAACTAGCGCCCGGAGCACGATAACTTTTTGGCAGAAAAAATTTTATAACACTGAATGATTACAAAAACAAACAACATAAAAAAAGATTTGAAAAGCAGTCATAAATAATGAAATTTATAACTGAATAAAAATAAAAAGTTCTCAGATAGAAGATTGATACAAGAAAATCCTAAACTGCAGATAACTGCTCATGGTTTGAAGCTGTAAAAACTCTCCAAATTTGGTGCCAGTTCATCATTTATGTGGAAAATTTTATTATTTAATTAGTTCTATCTTTAAGTTTCATATGAAATTAACAATGTGCATCAATTTCAGTATAATTTCCAAAAATTTAAAGAACATAAATGATGGTTTGTTAACTTAAATAAGCTTTATGTTTTTTAACAATTTTAATGTATTTCCAACACAGAATTAAATTAATAAAACCCCAAAAACATGAATGTTGAGGAAAGTGCTGAATTTTTTTATAGCCTTGAATATGGTGATTTTATCAGTGGTTCCTTTGTTTATGTTTTGCTACTGTTGGACTGTACTCTTTGGAATAAATATTTTTCTTCTCCAGTTTCATAGTTTAATATGCTGCAAACATGATCCAGCTAAGCTTCACTCTTAAATCACCAAAGATCAATGATTATATCTCAGAAATGTAGCTTGTTATTTTTCAATTTCAACAAATTGAATTTTAAAGACGATCATTTAGATGTTTTTAGGCAATGAAACTTGAAATTATCTTTAGTTCTGGTACATAATTTCACTTTGGTTAGTGGTTTTGAATTACCCTAATTTTTTTCAATAAGATTCACAATTTATGCTTTTAGTGAATTTTTTGCCCTTTCCTAAAATATTTTCATTATGTTCCTGGTTTTATAAATTGAATTTTCTACTTTGGAAATATTTTAAAGTTTGTTCTAAAAATTCATCTGCAATACTAATGGAATAAATTTTTTTGTCATTCTTCTGTATATGTTGAAATTATCTTACTACAAACTTTATGCACTTTACTTTTTTTACAATTTTTGGATAATGTGTCTATCTTGTAGTATTTACGGGTTTATTTCATAGTTTTGAAGATTATTTAAAAATAAAATTGTTGTACTTTAAATATATCGTTTCCATACAACACTTTCTACACCCTATCCTATGGCGCATTTAAAAAAAACTTGAAGTTTGACCTACTTTTTGAAACCAATTGATACATTTTGGACAGTGCAAATAATTGGGCTTTTTTAATTATTTACTCCAGATGAATGCTGTATTCAATTTTTTTACGCCTATATTGACCAGAATAATCTATTAATTTGCTGAAAACAAGATACAATGGCTGAACATGCAATTTTTAACCGTTTAAGAGTTCTACGTATTGTATTAACATTCAGCTTCACTCATAAAAAAAAATGTAAAATATAGTAATCATATATATCATTTTCATCTTCTTAACAAAACAGCCTGTCATACAATACAGAAAAAAATTACCTTTAAATTAAATTTCTTTGAACGCGTGTTTTTCTTTCTAGCATCTAGATCAAAAGTCTTTCATTCCGTGACCCATTCTAAACGCTGCGAAAATTAGTCGCGAAGGCCAACGCTTTTTTCTTAAGATATTGAATTACTAAGATTACAGAGAACTGTATGAGATAAGCAAAATAAACTACGCGCGTACGTGATATCGATGCCACTGGTGAGTATAAATATGCCGTGGCTTGGAAGGTAGCACAATAAATAACTACCTTATTTTTCTAATTTATATATGTGTTAATTAACTTTATTTAATATTATGGGCATCAATTTTGATTCACGTTTTCTTACTGAATGGCAACGATTTTTAATAAAAAGCTGATTGTAATATTTACTATTCTATATATTATGCTGGGTTTCAACTAGACCAGGCAATAATGTAATGCTTCACTCATCAAAAAAAAAATGTAAAATATAGTAATCATGTATATCATTTTCAACTTCTTAACAAAACAGCCTGTCATACTATGTCCTGTCATCGTGCTATGGTATTGATAGTAGATGTTGAAAAGGTTTTTGTAAAAATTGTAATAAATATTGGATTGTAAAGCAGAATATGTATGAGTTGTCTGTACGAACATAGTAACCAACAAATATATTCCTTTAAATGCACCAGTAGGCTGTGGGTAGACAGCCTTCTCGCCGGTCTGTTAGTAATTCTGACAAGCTGCCGGCCGACGCAGTAATTTCACTGCACGTTTGGAAATTCGAGCAGCCGTCATCTTAGATTTTGGAATTTAATTGCCGGCTGGTTTTACCTGCTGCTTAGCATTAAGGACGTCTGGCCGATTTGGCCTGTTGTTTTAAGGCGTAATTCCACTGAAGCAACTGTTAAAAATATCCTTTAACCATGAAACTTTAACCTGAACTGTTTTGTTTTAGACTGTTCAGGTTAAAGCATGAAGCTACAGCTTCATGGTTATAGCTTCATAGGTTAAAGTTTCTGTGTACTTGTGTTGTTCAGTCAGTAGCTGTAACGTTTAGTAGTATGTGTGTGCTTTGCAAAACCTTTGTATTCTTTGTCGTTATTATATAATCCAGTTTTCCTTTTCTAATAAATGTAGTTTTCGTGTTAATCTGCTAAACTAGTTTTAACAGGTTATGGGTCCATCACGCTACATCTGCGTTATTACAGATGCATCGTGCTACGCTTAATCGTGGCTGTTAGGCCTAAGTGGAAAGTGCACTTGTTTAACTACTTTTATTTTACGGACTCATTTTGCGAATTCTTTTGTCACATATTGTTGATGCAATGGATTTCGAAGCGCAAATTGAGAAACTGGAGGGTTCCAAAAATTAGACCAAATGGAACCCCCAAATCGAATTTTGGTTACGGCATAACGATGTTTTAGACATTGTTACTGGGGATCGTGAGTCGCCGATCGATCTCGGAGAGGCGGCTTCAGAGGACGTAAGAAAATCATATTGTTGTAAATTCAGAAGTTCATTCACGGGCTGCATCTACCCGATGATGGGTGCCTTGGAAATAAAAGACAAAAAGTCAATCAAGAAGCAAAAATATATATATTCAGAAGACAGTAATCCTGCACCAAAGTCAGAGCTCAATCGCTTACAAAAAGACAAAACTCGGGAGCTAATTGGGGTATAAACTGGAGTTCCCTGGTCCGATTGGACTTTATCTCCGGTCAGCACGGTAGACATTTCAAGGTAACAATCGCAGTGATACTCGAAATCGAGTTGTAATTCAGTGCTCGTGAAAAAAAAGAATAAGTACAGCTTACGTTAATGCAGATAGGGGTATGGAGAAAAATAAGAATTTAAGTTAAACAAAATTAACAGATAAAGGAGTAATTAAGTTAATTCAATAAAATTAATTGAATAATTAAGTAAAGTAATTAATACCAGTAGTTAAGAAAATTAAAGTAATAACGAAGAGGTAAGCAAAAGAAGCACGGCATTAGCGTGCCAGAAAAACATTAAGAAAGAGCTAGCCAGAAGTTCCCCGAGCTGGGTTCGAACCCGGGTCGGGGCAGAAGTACTCGCAAAGTATGGAAAAGGCGTTTAGCAGTTTGGCTACGTTGTTGCCGGGCTTTCTGAGAGCCGCGGCGACTTTACTGAGGAGCTGCAGAACGTCAGGGATAGAAAAAATTTGTGAAAATTCTTTCACGTACTTAATAATTTCCGAGAAGTCGGAGAGGCCATTATAATTAGTAGTGTGGTTTTCTGTGGTATGGTGAAAATGAGCGGAATATTTAGAAATTGGTTTTTCGATGTCAATCTTTTTCCTAGGCGCGGTCCTAGCGTACGCTAGTTCTGGAGCACTGGGAGTGTTATTTTGAGTGTCTGTGATGGAGTCAGAGTGGGTATTGCTAGAAGCCTGAGGGTTTGAGTGATTAATGTTTTTGTTCCAAGCAGAAGTGCTTGGGATAGGGGAAGGAATGAAGTTGTTGTTGGTATTATTATTAAATTTACTTGTGTTGGTGTCAGTTTTGGATTTAGCTATGTTTTTGGGGTGTCTAGAACATTTGGTGTAATTGGCAGTGTGGTTGCCTCCACAATTTGCACATTTGAAAAGCTCAGGATTTCCCTTAATGGGACAAATCCTAGCTTGGTGTCTCCCACTTCACAATAGGCATTTGGGTGTTAAATTACATGTGGTGCTCGCATGCCCGAACCGCTGACAGTTGTAGCATTGAGCCGTTCCTGAATTTTTGAAGGGGGTGATAGTGATTTTAAGAAAATTAATATTAGTGAGTTGGTTAATGTTGTTGTTGTTAGGTGATGGTTTTAGGGAGGCCATAAATAGCGGCAAAATAGTTTTGGTTCTCTTATTTGTCAAATAAGCGATTTTAATAGGTTCTATGCCAATGTTAGTTAAAGCGTCATGAATATCTTGCCTATCAGTGTTGGCGGGCAAGCCCTTGATTAAGATCTTACGTGGCCTTTCCGACCTCGGATCGATTATTCTAAATGGGACATTGTTTTTAATTAGTAATTCTTGCGCGTTATTGTAACTCACGACATTCGTGAATACAACGCGGATCAGAGAGCCTGCCATCTCTGGCTCGGCTTCAGGACAAATGCCTTTAATTGACGTAATTAGGTTTTTGTAATTAGGACCAGATTCAAAGTAAATATGATGCTTTTGCAAGCGTTTAGGTTCCGCGGAATCTTGCGTCTCCATAGCAATAGCTTCAGAAGGAGTAGTAACTTCGATGTTATCATTAGTGCCAGCGATCGGCTGTTCAGAATTATGAGTAGTAGTTATAATACTAGGATCCGGGGAGGGGGCAGAGTCTACTCTCTGACGTTTAGCAGTTTTAGCTCTGTAATCTACAGTACCGTTTTCAGTAAGAAATAGTTCCGCGTTAAATTTAGCAAAAATGGTAGTATTCCATCCTAACAAATTACTCTTTAAGAAATCCTCAAGGTGAAAAATGTGGAAAAAGTCCTTAATATCATTAGCCCTATTACTATTGAGCACTGAGTACAACTGATCGAAAGCATCACTTACCTTGTGGCGCTCTTCGACCGGTAAGAAGTAATATCTGCAGTACAGACTGTCGGCAAAGTTCTTCAGCATCTGGGAGAAGCTGAATTGATCCACCGGGTAGTGAGCATCGATAAAATTGCGGAAAGCGACGCGTCTTCCTTCGATTTCCAAGTTCACATTCAACTCTTCACGTGGCGTCTGGTCTATCGGCACTGTATTAATGGCGTCGACTTGCTTCCTGGCGGCAGCACGTTTCTTCTTTTGACCTTTGGAGAGCTTTCTTGGGTCTGTTCCAAGTTCGTTCCTGGCATCCACTGCCATACGCAGCAGAGCGTCGTCATTCTTCGGTTGCGTTGAGTTTTTAAGAAAGTCCAAGCGGGAGAGTGATACTGTAGAAACTAACGAGGCTTCATCCCCAGAATCAGAGTCGGAAGACCGATAAAAACATCCAACAGGGCTTACACCCGCCGATCCAGCTACATTAGCCCGGTCACTCATGAGCAAGCTATAAAAATAGCCCCACAGAATCACCCGACTGAACGTAACTGGGAAACGAGCGAGCAAAAAGCGACGCTGGCTGTAGATCGATAGCACGTGCAAGCACGTGTATAGGTGCGCTAGGCTTACGCAGCAGTTGAAGCACACGTCTGCACACCTCGGTGTGAGTGTCGGTATCTGTGAAGTGAAATGGACCAAAGACAAAACTCAACTGCCAGCCAAGCTTTATATACAGCGGCGTGCAGCGTCAGTTCACTTCACTCCTCGCAGCGCCTATTTCGCTTCACTTCGCAACACCCTCCCCCTCTTGAGACTCAGACTGAATCTCAAGCTCATAACAAACATTATTAAACACATCCAGTCTTTTTGGAGCTCTTAAACATCTTCCAGAGGAGGTGTATCGTTGCATTACTATCTTATCAGGTGCTGATCCACCTTCAAAATTACGAACACCGTCAGAATTAGATTCCTCTACACCCAGTTTCTTATCGCCAATTACGTTTCTTTCATTCGCCTGTATCTCCAAAGGGAAAATACGTTGTATGGGACGTAAAACTTCTCCGTGCTGGGTCTTAAGTTTGACTGTACGACACTTTCCATCGCGTCCTGGAATCAACTCAATAATTTCAGTTATGGGCCAAAATAAACGTTTTTTGTTATTATCTCCCATTAATACAATTTCTCCAACAATGGGCTCACGAGATCGTTTTTGATTATGCTTTTGAACCAGCTGACTAAGATATTCTTTTCTAAAGCGTTGTCGCAGAACATTTAACAATTTACTTCTATATTTAATTCTTTTATTAAGACTCAACGAATTTAATTCATCAATATCCTCAATATTGGAAATCCGATTCTCGATAAGAAACATGGCGGGTGTTAGAGGTACCAATTCCTGCCGATCTTCAGATACATAGGTTAAAAGTCTACAATTAATCATGGATTTACAATCACAAATTACAGTATAGAGTTCTTTATAGGATAATACCGATTTACCTAAAGTGCGTTTTAACAGTTCTTTTACCGTGCGAACCAACCTCTCCCACCAGCCGCCCCACCAACCCGCGGTAGGAGGAATAAATTTCCAAAGTATTTTATCAGTTCTTGTTTCTTTTAATATTTTAGCCCAACTTAATTTCGAAAGATCATTAGATGCACCCCGAAAATTAGTCCCGTTATCGCTATAAATTGTTCTAGGCCGTCCGCGTCAAGCAATATACCGTCGGAGCGCCAGAAGAAAAGCATCTGAAGATAGAGAATTCACAAGTTCTATGTGAATGGCCCGGTACACGGCGCAAGTGATCAGTGCCATCCACACCTTTCCTTCATTTTTAAAAACATTGGTCCAGCCAAATCAATTCCTACAATTTCGAAAGGCGCACAATCCGTAACACGGTCTGGTGGCAAAGGTGTCGGTTCGCTTGACATAGCCTTAACTTTAAATTGTTTACAAGCAATACAGTTAAGGAGGGCATTTTTAATAGCTTTTCTAACCCTAATTATCCGAAACCTTTCTCTTAACAGGCATTGCATCATTTGAATACCCGTATGACAGTTTTTGTTTTGTACATTTCTGATTAATAGCTTGGTGAATTCACATTTTTCTGGTAATAGTATTGGGTACAAAAGTCATAATCTCGGTGAAGTAATCTCGTGTTTACTCTCAGAATACCTTCCTCATCTATGAGAGTTTCAATAAAATTTGAAGATTTAGTATCAGACAGATAATAGCTTTGAACTAAACGAATTAATTTTTTTTTCAGAATTTTCAATTTCAGACTGAGAAAGTTCAGAGTTTTTACTTTTTACGTGACCACCTTTACAGTTATTCACAAATCTAAATATCCATGCAAATACTCGTATCATTTTATCATAATTGGAAAAATTGTTTCGATGCCAAGAGGGTGCGTCTTTTGATAGATCAATGTTCATAATTTTCGTTTTTTTCCTCTCCAACTTTACTGGGGTCGAACAGAGTTTTTCACCAATGGGCCAGTTCTCAGGGGTTTGTCGTAACCACAAAGGGCCTTCCCACCATCTAGACCAGCCATACTCAACCTTTTTCTTGCCTCGGGCCGCATTCACATAATTTCCAAATTGAAAGGGCCGCAATGTTATAGTGATATGACGAAAAAAATTCTTATAGGGAAAAACATTATTGGTTGAACTCCGTTTGATTAAAGATAAGGATGCATACCACCTGATAAATCAACAAATATTTACTAAAATTAAAACAGAATAACAGTACTTATTATTTATCATCATACCAGTCAATACTAGCTCAAATATTAATAACTGCGTATTTATCAATATGATTTTTTCACCGCGTATTTACCAATATGATATTTGTGTACTTCAAAATACATTATTCAAAAAATAAATAAATAAATAAATAAATAAATAAAGCTTAAAATTAAACTTTCTTTCAATTGTTTATTTAAAAATTAGTGTGATTTTTTACATGTTTTTATTAACTCGCTTTCTTGTTTGTTTGTGTGTTTGTACCGTACAAATCTTGCAATTGATTTTTAACTAACTTCCCGACTAGGTGAGCTAGACATCTGAAACTTTTACAATAGCTCAGAACACGATGACAATGCATTCTTTTGATACTTTTATCCATCTTTAAGCAGATTTGAATCCATTTTCAGTTAATTTAGTTTTGTAGACTGGTGCAGCCATCTATAGCTGGGACGGGAACGAAAAGTTAAACGCAAGTTAACTTCCAATAAACTTCATTTTCTTTCAAGTTGATGGGATGATTCATCAAAAATTTTTTTTAAAGTATTTATTAATACATAGAATTGTTAAGTTTATATGATTCAACAGAAAATTTAAAAACATGGTATATAAAAAGTTCTTTTTATCTTGTAATTATTGACACTGAAGACATTTTTTTACTATATCAGACAAATCGGGTTTCTAATTGCTACATGCTAGCCTCAATACGTCATCGAGGTGTGAATCAGTAAGTCGATTCCTGTATACGTTTTTCGCATATTTCATTTTAGAATAGGATGATTCACAAAGATACGTTGATGCGAATAAGGTGAGCAACAGAAAGGCACAATTTTGTACAGTTTTATATTTTTCAGGGACTAATTTCCAAAAATCTATGTACTCGTTTTCCTCCCTCTTTTCTTTAAAAATAGCTTTCAGATTAGTATCATTCTTAAGCTCATTAGTATCATTTTTAAGCTCACTAAGTTTTTCTGTCATGTCGCATAGAAAAGCTAAAAGACACCACCATCCATCATTATTATGTTCACTGTAAATTTTGTTGTTTAGCTCCAGGCCCTGATTTTCCATTAGGCCCAGTAGGCCCGGGCCTAGGGGCCCCCTAAAAATTTTAATTTTAAAAGGAAAAAAGAAAAAATTCCCAATTAAATTTTTTTTAATTTTACCTTTTTTAATAGCAATTTTTTTTATATATCCTTTCAAATTTGACTGATTAATTGGTTCATCATATGTATAGTTATATGTATAGTTCATCATAAGTATGTTATAGTGTATGTAAGGGATTAATAAGTTTTTCTGGTTGCATTGTATTAGTGGTTTAATGATGAAGTTAATATGTTATATTGCTTTTTGTTATTTGATAATGTTCTAGGCTTCCACACTTCAAATAGTCAATTCTTGGTAAAATGGTACTTTCACAATGACTCATGATTATGTTTTGTGTGTGTCAATTCTGGAAATTTTACGCCCACATCTGTGTTAGGGGAGTTGTGCCTATAGTCAAGAATTTTCTAAATCGGGCCCTATTTAGCTCTAAAAACAAAATAAATTCTTGTCTTAAAGAAAAAAAATCGCACCAGAACTTTTCCTCAACTTAGCCATCTCACTGAGGTATGTAAAAGGAAATCGCTATAATTACTGTTTAATTCTTCTAAAAGATTTTTAAATTTTCTGTGGTTCAATTCTAGTGCTCGGATATAATTCACTATATTTATTACGGTCTTCATTAAGGCATCTATTTCGCAAATAGAGATACTTGCTGCTAAGTTCTCTTGGTGTTTGATACAGTGAAAAGACAAGAGATTTGTTAAATTGCATTTTTTTTTCAATAGTGCAACAAATCCCATTTCAGATCCGGTCATTGAAGGACATCCATCCGTGCATATATAAACTAATTTTTTTATATCAATATGATTGTTCTCCAGGAATGTACTAATATTATCGAGATAGTCCGTGCCACTGGTTTGATTTTTCATAGGAAGAAATTTAAAAAAATCTTCGTGAATAATATTTCGTTCTGTACAGAATCTAACAAAACGGAGCATTGCGATGTCACTGAAATAGCGGTGCTAGAATCGAAAGCCAAACTAAAATATTTACAGTTTTTTAAGACTTCTAAGATGCGATTGAAAACGTGTGTTGCAATATCTTCAATGCGTCTAGCGCAGGTAGAATCAGAAAGCTGCATGGTTTGATTTGAGCTATTATTTGGTTTTTATTGCTAAATTTATCAAATAATACGTTGGAAGCTCTGAGAAAGCATTCCTTCACAACCTCTGCGTCAGTAAATGGCTTCATATATTTTCCAAGTATGTAACAAATTTCATACGACGCTCTTGTCACCGATGAATCTTGTGAAATCGCTATTGATAGAATATTTTGTTCTTGTTGCAATGATTTCTTGACAAAAGTTAACTTTTCACTTAAGCCGCAAGGAAAAGTGTCATTAAATGCTTTGTGTTTCGTAGTATGATAACGAACAATGTTTTATTTTTTAATATAACATTCTCACGACAGATCATGCATGTGACCAAATGATTTTTATTTTCAACAACGAAATATTCTTCTTCCCAATTGTCTTAAAAATCTCTCTTTTCTTCAGACAATTTTCGTTTGCTGTTTGAAGAAACTCCTGCCATTATGGGTATTAAATTATAACGAAACAAGACGTTCAAAACAGCAAAGCAGGCTAATCCGTTTCGCGTAATAGGTACTTAAAATAAAAGCATAAAAATGTCACGCATAAACGTTATTACCACAGATAAATATCTTATTACTTAACTTTAGACATGTCAAACATGTCATCATAGGGCGGTGGTGTTTCCGATGGAAGCGCAAATTTAGATGTAAAAATCTTTTTGTTGGTCAAGAGCCAAAACCATGGAGTTTATAGTTAAGTGCCGCAGGCCTCAGTTTCAGTTAGATCTCAGCGAGCGATGATTGTTCACGTTATCGTAAAACTTATAAAAATATAAAAATATATATAAATAAACTTAGAATGCCAGTTTTTATAAATTACGTTTCTGAGAATGAAAAAATAAAAATTAATGTGTTTTGGGCCGCACATCTTTGCTTGACGGGCCGCATGCGGCCCGCGGGCCACAGGTTGAGTACCTCTGGTCTAACAGAATCACTTGGCAATATATTATAAACTAGCTGAAGTACCCGGCGATGCCCGAGATTTTAAGAATGTTTGTTGTTAACCAAAACCAATTTAAAAATTAACACAGTATAAATAACATAAAAAAATATGTGAAATGTTATACACGTCTCAGAATTTCAGCCTTTCATCATTGTAATACTAAAATCTGAAAAGTAAAAATGTCAAATTCTCTAATGTTTGTTAACCAAAATTAATTTAAAACTAAGCACAGTATAAATAGCAGAAAAAAAACCTTGTGAAATCTATAAATCTATAAATTTATAATAAACTCCTCAGAATTCAGCAAGAATTAGCCTTTTATCATTGGGGTAAAAAAAAGAAGCTGCAATTACAGATTCAGCAGAAATTTCCAATAGAACAATGATATGACTGCAGCGTTGCCTCTTAAAAAATGAAGTGTTTGATTGAGGGCTGCAAACCATTCAACTCCTCTCCACATTTAACTCCTATAAACATCCTCTACATATTAAATTCCTTTTCTCTGCATGATAAACTCCTCAGAATTTTGGTATATTCAGCTTTTCATCATAGTACCACTGAAACATCCTCTCCAGAAATATAAATTTATTAATTTCAATAATTAAACACACACAAATGTATAAATTACGCAAAAGTTTTTTAACCAACATTTGAATAATTCGTAAATGAAAAAGCATATGAAAATAAAGATAAGAACTTCCGGAATCGAAATTAAATACCCTTAATTTTTAATTAATAAAAAACCAACATAATATGAATAAAAACGATAGTTGTTTAAAACCATATGAAAATAAAGCTATTATAAAGATAATATTAAAAAAAGCATAAGAAAATAATGCTCGAGCATGAAGTTAACGTTACGATATAAAGATAGTAATAATAATATAAACCGCGTGCATAAAATATTTAGCTTTTCAAGCGAAATAAATTAATTTTTAGAAAAAAACTACTTTTAATCGAGAAATTAAATACATTGCACAAAATTTTGATTTTACCAACTTTCCACCCTACAATTTACACCCTACTTCTTTTAAATAGGGTGTAAATATAAAGTTTTAACAGCCAATTGAATGCCAGTTAAAAATGATTGTTGTTTAAAATCATATGAAAATTACGCTTATTATAAAGATAATAAAAAAAAGCATAGGAAAATAATGTGTGCGCATGAAGTTAACGTTAGGATATAAAGATAGTAATAAAAATCTATATATATAAAACAGTTCCGTAACTGACTAACTGACTGATTGACATACAAAGTACAGACCAAACCGCTGAACCTAAAGGACTGAAATTTTGCATGGCGATTCTTCTTATAATGTAGGGGTGCACTAAGAAAGATTTTTGAAAAAATTTTCTTAGATTTTTTTAAATTAAATTTTTAATCTGTTTTTGTAACTTTTTTCAAGTTTGCATTTAAAATAATAAATTGAGGGTTGTAAAATTTATATCACGAAAAAGATCATAAAAATTCCTTTAAAATGAAATTCTTTTCGAATCTTTACCTCCATTTTCTAATTTTTGGTGATTTTTTAAAGATTAATTTTTACAATTTAATTTATTAAACGCTGATCATGTGATTTCTTTATTTGATACTTTAAATAAATTTATCGTCACGTAACAATGAAATAGACAAAAAAAATTTTTTTTTCTTGCTAATGCGGCAAACGATTGGACATTATCCAAAAAATATTAAAATACAGTAAAAGATATGTTCCTCAAACTGTAGTATATTCTTTAGTATGTCCTATTATATTTAATTTCAATATTTTCTTCTACATTATTTTGTCTATAAAAATATCCCTTACAATTTTTAAAAAAATATTTTTTTTTGTCTTATGGTTGGAATACTAAAAGTTTAAAATAGTGGCGCCATCTACTGAACACCTGTGAATCGAGAGTCGCATCTTTCAAAAGTTGTTGGTTATTTATTAATTAAAAATATTGGAAAGTTCTTGTGGATCTGTAAATATACATGTGGTAACAGTTTTAAAATTTATAAATTATCAACCTACACAGGTGATAATTTATTCGGCGTTGCCCGGGATTTTAAGAATGTTTGTTAACCAAAATTAATTTAAAACTAAACACAGTATAAATAACATAGAATAAAAAGCATGTGAAATGTTATACGCATGAATAAAAAGAAAACCCAACATAAAAAACCATAAATTTACAATAATTTCTTCAGCTAGATTTAGCGTTTCATCATTGGAGCAAAAAAACCCTGAAAAGTAAAGCATAAAATATATACATTTATAATAAACCACTAAAAGCTGAAAAGGAAAAATGTCAAATTGTCTTTAGGAAAGTAAAGAATTTTGAAAAGTAAAGCTGAAAAGTAAAAATGTCAAATTGTCGAATGTTTGTTAACCAAAATCAATTTAAAAACTAATACAGTATAAATAACATAGAAAAGATTTAGCCTTTATCATTGGACAAAAAATCCTGAAAAGTAAAACATAAAATGTATAAATCTATAATAAACCTACCAAAATCCGTTAAAAAATTAAACACAGTATAATTAACATAGAAAAAAAAGTATACGAAATGTTATACACATTAATAATATGAAAAATAAAATAAAATAAAAATAATAATTTTTAAAAATAATAAAATAAAATAAAAATAATTTTTAAAAAATAATAAATAAAAATAATAATAATAATAATTTAAAAATAATAAAATAAAAGCTGAAATAAAAAAGCCTCCATAAAAAAGCTGAAAATACAGGTTTAGCAAAATTTGTACGATCCGTATTCGAACCCGCGTCGTGTAGCGTAGTAAATGAACGCTTTTACCGAATGCGCCATAATGACATGCTGCTTTATTGAGTAAATAGGAAAATATTCGATTAAGATTACTGGAAAGTTGCTATGGGTTGGTGAATATACATGTATTTATGGAGTGAGAGGAGTTTTAAGTCAGAAATAAGTTAGCAGGATAGAAGCTTAGTCTTTAACTCTTCAATAGACATAAAGACATAAGCGAGGGGGGTTGCAGTAGCGATTAAAAAAGATCTCGTAACACTTAGCGTGGTTGATTCGAATTTTCCATCGCGTGTGATAGTGTCAATATGCCGTTGGATCCGATTTATTTTAGAGTATAAAATCTGAATTGAAAGATTATTATTTTCATTTATTATTCTGGTTTAATATATAACTTGAAACTTTTTGATTTTATTTATTTTTATCTATTCGCTCGCTGTTTGCCAGCTAACCCTAACGTGGACGCCATATTCAGAGGGGTGATTCCATAAAGTGTAACAGCTTACATTTAGTTTCAAAATTGTTGGTTTTTTATTAATTAAAAATCAACGGTAATTAATTTCGATTTTTGAAGTTCTTCAGACCCTCGGCTGTTTTTAAAGACGCCTGTATGTAAAATTTCACGATCGTTGCTCCTAAACTGTGGATTTCTATACAATTACAGAGAGACAAACATTCATTTTTATATATTAGATTGAGTTCTGGGTCTAACAGAATCACTTGAAATTATTATAATTTGAGTTTGGGTCTAACAGAATCTCTTGGAACTTTATTATAATTGAAGTTCTAGGTTTAACAGAATCATTGGGAGTTATATTATAGTTGGGTTGAGGGTATGTTATTGGAGGAAACTGGTTTTGACTTAATTCGGGTTCATTAATTTCTCAATACTTTCAATATTCTGTTAGTAGAGTGCACATTCAGGTAATATTAGGGTAATATAGGGTAAATCAGAGTCTAAAATATAAAAAGTCGTATTAGGGAAACACAGGATCTTTTCTAAAACATATGTTAGGAAATTCCAATTTACTTTCTTGGTTTTATTTTGAATGGATGGCCTGATTTTATCTTGAAGGTATGGTCTTGGTTTAATTCGAGAGTATCCGGATACAAAAATCATCAAACTTTAAATAACTAAGGCCCTTCAAAATCCAAAAATACCAAAATAGTCATTATGAAATAAGAACATCAAAATATTTCAAAAATACTAAATAACTTGCTGGTACCTGAGAGAATTTGTATGTCCAATCAAACCTTTTTTATCTGAGGTTACTAAATACTTCTCAGTCTCTGTTTAATAAATAACTCTCAGTACTTTTTGGTAAACAAAGTTCCAACTTTGCAATAAATAGTACCGCAAGAACACAAAATAAAAATGAAAGCATTAAATCACTGGAATTGACACTAAATATTATTTTTCATCTGTGCATATGACAGCATGATATACTAACTCACTAAAATATGATTATTCTAAATTTTAATATCTTCCTCAATTTTTATAGCACTTAAAATCTCATAACACATTAAAAATCAATAATAAACTGAAAATATTAAAAATCACTCTATGAAACTAAAACACACAAATGAGATCATCAAAATGTAACAAAATAGCAAACTAGATCTTAAAGTATAAAAGTAAATTATCACAACACAGTTATATAATCAAAATTCAATTTGCTCATTTTTTATTGTTCATCACCTGTTCTTTAATCTATTTATTTTATGAATTATATCTAAGAAAACATTAAAATTACTCATATTTATCGAACTTTATTTTAAAAACACATAACACCACTAAAATTTTATCTAATATGCTTACCTCTGGAAGTTTTAATTTACCTTTATTATTTTATAAATCAAGATTAGAAAATGAATTTTTTTCCAAAACATTCACTTTTTTTAATATTTACACGCGGAATTGTCCTTGGCGCTTTCCAGGATGTCCAAAAGTCCCCTCGAATGATCTGGATGTAATGGTAAAGTCACGATATTTCTTTTTCCTCTTCCAGTTCAACGTCATGTTGACACACACGTCGGGGTCAAACTCTTCGCACAGCACGAAAACACAAAATTTCAACAAAATTTTACCCAATACACTCATAATACTTTTTATCGAAATTTACTCCTAAAATATTTTAAATAATTTTTTTTCATCAAAATACTACTATAAATATTAAATAAAATTTTAGTTAAAATAGTTTAATTAAATTTAATTTAATTCTTTCAGGTAAAATTAATCAGTAGAAATGGTCACCACATCACAAGTAATCCTTGGTTGGCATGAATCCAATGCACTGCACAACACTCAGATTCATCGAAATGATTTTTTTCTGATATGTATTACCATTATGGAAGACAGCATTTTCTGCTGAACAGATCTAGGCACAACTGTAGAAAACTTTCACCGCACATTTTATAACACGCGCACACATGAAAACGAAGAGGAAAAATCTTGTTACACTGGAGTCGAAAGCCCACAAATATCTTTTCGCACATTTATTTTTCTTCTTTCACAATTGGCGATAAACACGGACACACAACGCGTACTACGAATACTCTCTTTTGACGGTCACACGGAACTGGCCGAAAATCTCTCTGTTCGTTGAAAAAAAAAACATGTCTTGTGCTATTCAGAACACTACCTCGACATGCATTGGAGGTCTTCGCACGCACGGAGAGCCATTCTGCGCGACTTATTATATATATAATAGCCGTTGTCTCTGTATAACACTTCCGGGCTGTACTCATCTTTCAATTGAAGCCCTCAGTAAACAATCAGCCGGTTAGGCTTAATTTCAATTTCAGATGTGGATCAGAATTTTTTCTTACCTAAAAACTAATATCTTCTCCATCAAATCACGTTTTTTCAGCCTATTTTTCTATAAAACATTCAGAACTAAAAAAATTGGATGCTTTTAGCTGTATATTTAACAGTTTTTAAAAATCTGTTTACTTTTGCGATGAATTCTGAAAGTACACAAACTTGAATGTGAATGAATCAAGTAGCTCACGTATTCATATCGCGTAGTGAGCTGTAAAAAATTGGATGGCAGTCCAATACTACAATCTACTACTCCAATCGCATGAAAAACTAAATAAATAAAAAATAATGAAAGGGTTTGCTTTTACAAGGTGTCGATTAAATGCAATATTGTTAGATAATTCGGGATATTTTTTAACTTTCATACACTTTTCCATTATGACGTCATTATTAGTATTATGACGTCAAAATGACGGGTTCGAAGGCAGTCTACTACTCCAATCGCATGAAAAACTAAATAAATAAAAAATTTTGAAAGGGTTTGCTTTTACAAGGTGTGGATTAAATGCAATATTGTTAGATAATTCGGGATATTTTTTAACTTTCATATACTTTTTCCATTATGACGTCATTATTAGTATTATGACGTCAATTGACGGGTTACCTTCTAGTCTTGTAATGTTATCGGATCGAGAAGAAGCACAAAAGGCTTGTAACTTCATAGAACTTCGGATCTGGCTCAAGTCGTGGCTGGGTTGACGGGGAAACAGGAAATGGAGATTCAAACCAAAAACATGTCCAGGCGAGAGATACAATCCTCCACATAACTAGTTACACAGTTTTCATTTCAGAAGCATTTTCGTGGCTGGCGGTACAATTATTTCCGAATTTCACACTTGGACATATTTTAACAGGATACCACATTCAGAACAGTCCTGAGCCTGCGGGAGCAGCACGCAGGGAACAGACATATTTGCAGCGCAAAAACTGCGACTATATAGGACGACTGACTGACACAGAAGGACCGCGAAAGATCTAAATTCACGCCCAGAGTACGGGTGCACTGAACTCCTAATTGGTCAATTTAGGACACTTGACTCTAGCACGTCATATCGGATGATGATCTCGCCAGGCTTCTAGAACATGTCTTCTTATATAAGGCTATCCGTACGTGGCTTAGGGGAAAAACTAATAGGTGACTTTGGGTTAATTCCAGGTCGAATTCAAGATGAGGGGTTTTCATATTTCGATAATATAAAAGAATTTTGAATAGGCGTTTCCTTTAATGGTTTTGAAAGTTATCGTTTCATATATATATATATATATATAATAGAATGTTGAAAGAGAAAAACCAGTATGAGCACTAAAGCTACTACAGCCGGGAACCAAAAACATGAAAAGATAAGATTGAAAGAGGTTTTAGACAATATCTCATCTTCAGCAGTGTCAATACTGTCTAAAAACCAATGGACTGTTTCAGATAAGTATGATCTATACAATAAACATACTCAGACACCGTACAGTCCATGAAATACTGTAGAATTGAATATACAGTTACTGAACCATAGAACACCAAGACTGGTGCTAGACAGAGTGGAAGTTAAGAATAAGTAACCGCAAGATGACTGACGTCACAAAACTTGCAACCATGGAGATTATGGAAACACAGAAACTGACCTACTATGGATAATGTGTTTTAGGACTATTAATCATTTATTAATTTAGTTTTTTATTATTATTACTAAGAGTTATTTATCTTATTTTTATTTTTAATTTAGATTTTAATTTTATTTTCTATTTTTAATTTTTAGTAGTTATTTTTTCTAATTTTACTTATTATTATGATTTACTTATTAATTGCAACAGAAAAAACTATTCATTAAAACTAAAACAACCAATTATGTGTTTGGATAGACTTTCGGGATAATAATTACGTGTTAGCACTGCTATCAAGTCTAAAATATGCTTATTCCTATTGTCTTTAGAACATAGCCTATTTATACGAACTAACTGATTTACAATAATGTTATTAAAAACAGATTTATGTAAACAGGTTAGGTAATTTTGAAATTTAACAATATTAAAATCATAATCAGATCTTTTGTCGTATAAGTCAAAAGTAAATTTGCTTTGAGAATTCAATTTAATGTTAATATCTAAAGAGTTTACATTAATATTGGCTACTTTTAATTAGTTCCAGATTAGGAGGGTAAAAATTTAAGTCTATAGGATTATTACTTTTATTAATTACTATTATATCATCTATATACCTAAATATATTGTAATTGCAATTATCTATATTATTAATTTCAAAATAATGTAAGTATAAATTAGCTAGCATACTTGAAGCATTTCCACCTTGTGGTACACCTTTGGTCTGTAAGTATATACTATTATTATGAACTATGTAATTATGTTTAGTTACATCTAGGAGCCTATTGAAACGAGTAAGATTAATTTCATTGCCTAAGTATTGAATATTATTTTGTACTAACTTTATGATTATTCTATTAAATCAATTATATTGATGTTATTAAATAAATCTTTAAAATCATAAGTTACTACTGTTTTACAGTTATCTAATGTTTGTAGTTTTCTAATTAGACTAAAGCTATATATATATATATATATATATATATATATATGTGTGTGTGTGTGTGTGTGTGTGTGTGTGTGTGTAGAAATCACGATGTGGTGATTGTCATACATAATACTCCAAAAAGAGTCATCTCAGAAGGTCTTTTTTAAACTCAACAATTCGATTTTATTTTTCTGTAGATAAATAATTACAGAGAGGAAAAATATTGTACCGCGATTAACATTCACAAGCTGCGAGCCGCTATCTGACCAACAGGTGTCAGTGTCTAGTACGGACTAACTATCGCTTGAACACGCGTGAACTTACTGACCAGAGTCCTCTTTCCCTCGCTTCTTCGCGCGCATCTGCCCATGCGCAGTGTTCGCGGGGCAGAAGCCAACGCATGTATCCATACGCTGATGTTCGCTAGCGCTGACATCTAGCGGCGCTGAAAATAAAGAGTTCCCCACAGTACTCCCCCCCAAGTACCGAAGGTACGAGGAGTTAAAGGTACCGTGGGTTAAAGCGGACATGCCGTCCAGAGCGTGTAACAGTAGTTGGTACACTCTGAAAATCATGCTGGTCCCTAGAGGAGGCTGGCGGTAATGCATCAGGAGTAGGCAAATCGTCATGTTTGGAGGAACCTTGAGGAGTCACGATATCGTTGCTGGCATCTGCCATGAAAAATGCTGGTTTCAAACGGTCGAGGTTGATGACAGATTGTGAACCTTTGACGAGCAATGTAAAATGCGTTTGTGTTCGAGCAACGATTTTGTACGGTCCACTATAAGGAGGTTTGAGAGACTTCTTCACTCCATCGCGTCGGATGAAAGCATGACAGCAGGTCTCAAGTGCAGGATGCGTGAAAATTTTGCTTTTATTGTGTGCAGATGTTTGTATAGGAGCCAATTCTTGCCTTATTTCTCGCAAACGTTGTACGAAAATGGCTGGCTCTTCCACTGGAGCTGCTGATGGAGAGATAAGTTCACCTGGTAGACTTAGAGTAGAGCCTTAGACCAGTTCTGAGGTCGTACACTGTAAGTCATTTTTAAATCCTGACCGAAGTCCTAGCAGAACCAACGGAAGTGTTTCTGTCCACTGGATGGTTCGGTGGCACATCAGGGCTTGTTTCAACGAGCGGTGGAAACGCTCAACTAGTCAATTGCTCTGGGGATGGTACGGTGTCGTACGGATGCGCCGCGTGCCAAGCAAAGACGTTAATGATCGAAACAACGACGATTGGAACTGGCGACCCTGATCCGTCGTGATCACAGATGGTACGCCAAACCGGGCAATCCAATGATTTAGGAAGGCACGGGCGACGGTCTCCGCTGTTATGTCACCAATAGGGATAGCTTCAGGCCATCTGGTGAATCTATCGACGCACGTCAACATTTAGCAAAAACCATCCGAAGGTGGCAAGGGGCCAACCAAATCCACATGCACATGATCAAACCTCTGATTCGGAATCGTGAATGCATGGATGGGACAATGGTTATGCCTCGATACCTTTGATCGTTGGCAGTCAATACAGGAACGGGTCCACTCGGCAACATCTTTGGAAATTGCCGGCCAGATATATCGCACCATGACGAGTTTCTTAGTTGCACGAATTCCTGGATGTGACAGATTGTGCAAAGAACAAAATATTTTCTTACGCAGGTTAGCAGGTACATATGGTCTGATGTTATTGTTGCTCGTGTCACAAATTATAAACAGTTCTGAGCCAAACTTTAATGGACGGAGTTGTAGTGAGCAATTAGAGTCTTTCAATAGACGTTGTAATTCATTATCGTCTTTTTGAACTGCAGCGAGTGTAGCAAAATCAACTGGTGTGTTATCGATTGTTTCGATGCGTGACAAAGCATCGGCCACCAGATTGTCATGACCAGGAATATGCCTAATGTCCGTGCTAAACTGAGCTATAAAATTATTTTGCCTTAATTGTCTGGGGGAATCGAAATTTGAATTTTGGTGAAAGCGCAGGTAAGAGGCCGATGATCTGTAAAAATTGAGAAGGATGAGCCTTCGAGATCATCTCTAAAATATTTTATAGCTGAGTATATGGCGAGAAGCTCTCTGTTGTATGTACTATACTTCTGTCCCGAAGGGGAAAGTTTTCGAGAGAAAAAAGCTAGCGACTGAGGGCCATTAGTACTTTGAGCAAGTAAAACTCCTCCAATAGTGATGTCAGACGCATCAACCGTTAGAGAGAGTTTTTGGTTAGGGGCACGGAAACATAGTGTTGCAGCATTCACGAGAGAAGATTTGCATTTGGCAAAGGCAGCACAGGTTTCGTCAGTCCACGGGGACGGGAAGATTATCATTTTTTTTTAATCTTTAAGGAATTCGTGGAGAGGAGCTTGCATTCTGCGGCTTTGGGAAGGAAGCGACGATAAAAATTAATCATAGCGAGAAAACGTCTCAGTTGAGAGATAGTATCAGGCTTCGGAAAATCCGAGATAATTTGAGTTTTTTATGGAGGGGATTTACTCCAGAAGGGGTGATTAAGCAACCCAAAAAGGACACAGATAATTTACCAAGTATACATTTGGAGGGGTTAAGTTTCAACCCATATTGCTTTAGGCGATCGAATACTTGCCGAAGGTGTTTAAAGTGATCGTTTCATTGTTTGACGCAATAAGGATGTCATCAAAATACGGGACGCAAAAGGTGAAACCAGACAACACCCGATGAATAAACCTTTGAAATGTTTGCCCTGCGTTACGTAGACCAAAAGGGGTGGACAGGAATTCGAAGAGACCAAATGGAGTCGTGACTGCGGTCTTGTGTAGGTCTTCGGAAAAAACCGGAATTTGGTGGTATGCGCGAGCTAAGTCCAAGGTTGGAAAAATATGCTTGCCGAAAAAAGTTTGAGTGCAATCCTGTATGTGAGGGACTGGGTATCGATCAGGAATTGTCACCGAATTTAGACGACGGTAGTCGCCACATGGACGCCAGTCGCCATTAGCCTTTTTAACCATGTGCAGGGGACTTGCCCATGGGCTTTTTGAGGGACGAATGATGCCTTGAGACAAAAGGAACTCAAATTCCTGACATGCAGCCCGGAGAAGTTCCGGAGACAGACGTCTGGGTTTTGCAAATACGGGAGGTCCTTTAGTTTCAATATGATGGAAAATAGTTGATTGTTGTATGTTATTAGAATTTTGACATGGGTTAGCAAGTACTCTATTAGAAAATTGAGAGGGGTTAGTAAGTTCTGGATACGTGCTTAGGATTTTTTTCAAATTTAGAATCCCCTAACAGAATTGAAATATTCGTGCTAAGAGGGTTATCGTTAGGGGTTTTACCACCGTAGGACTATTTGGTCTCGGCATCAATTAATCTATTGTTTTTGACGTCAACTAATAAATTGAAATGTTTCAGGAAATCGGAGCCTATGATTGGTTGGTTTACGTCGGCTATGACAAACGACCACTGAAAAGTACGGTGTAAATGTAAATCCAATGTCAGGAGTTTGGTACCAAAGGTAGATATTTCGGAACCATTGGCCGCGAAAAGGACTAAACTGTCACGAGCTTTTGCCTGAGGAGTGTTCCCCACACATATATATGAAATATGGGATGATTGGTCGCAAATTAATGCTACGAAGACGCCAACCTCCCACATTACGATGAAGTTAGTTGATTAAGAAAGACATCATGGCCGAAATGAATTCGACGACACTAGCATTCGTGAATGACATTTTTATTTAATCGCTGGTGTCTCTGCCGGGATGAATGCGGCAGGGGCAATAGTTCAGGAGTCCGTCTATTTTTGGACGGCAGAATCTTTTTTAACTTCAAATCATCACGTGACAGTAGGGTGTTGATTAACAGTTGATTGGTTAGGAGTTTAGCATTTTTGCGCGGATTAAGATTAAAATGGTAGTGACGCTACATAATTCATGAAAGCGGCAGCCATCTTGGACGAAACTGCCTAAGGCTAAATTAGACTTTATTGAGGGATTTTAATAGACTTTAATGGGAAGGATTTACTAATATTTGGAAATATAGTTTGGAATTTAATTCGGATGCTCCAGGGAAGTAGATAGTTTAAGAGTTTAAAAAGGGGTATGTAGTTTTGAATGTTATAGAATATTAAATTGAAAAATTAATAGTTTTTTAATATTATATATATATATATATATATATATATATATATATATATATATATATATATATGTTGTGTTTGGCCATGTTTGGACATTACATATTCTGCAGCTGCAGCTACTGTATGCTCTTATATGTGCATGGAACTAACTAGCTCTACAAAATAATGTGTATTTACTCATTTCCTTTAAGAATTTTAAGGAAGTTTAGCCAAAAAAAAGCAGTTTAAATAAACATTTTGGATGAAATATAAACAATTGTTAAATTCAATAAATGAATTCATATTAAATCTAATATATAAAAATGATGTTTGTCTGTCTATCTATCTATCTATCTATCTATCTATATATCTATAATTGTATAGAAATTCACAGTTTAGGAGCAACGATCGTGAAATTTTACATACAGGCGTGTTTAAAAACAGCCGAGGGTCTTAAGAACTTCCAAAATCGAAATTAATTACCGTTAATTTTTAATTAATAAAAAACCAACAATTTTGAAGGGTGAATCTATAAAGGGAAGAGCACTCAACCGTGTACCAAGGGTGAATCCAGAAATGTAAGAGCCTCATAATTTGAAAGGCCGACATGTTAGGTTTAAAGAACAGCGAGAAGCAAAAACGATAGAAAAATAAATACAATCAAGCAGTTTCAAGTCATATATTAAACCCGAATAATAAATGAAAATAATAATCTTTTAAGTCAGATTTATACTCTGAAATAGATCCAACCGCATATTCACACTCTCAACACGCGATGGAAAATTCGAATCAACCAAGTGTCACGAGATCTTTTTTAATCGCTACTGCAATCCCCTCGCTTGTATCTTTGTGTCTGTTGAAGAGTTTAAGACTAAGCTTCTATCCTGCTAACTTATTTCTCACTTAAAACTCCTTTTACCTCCATAAATGTATGTTATATTCACCAACCCATAGCAACTTTCCAAAAAACTCATTGCTAATATATTTTACTTTACTTAAAGGAGTTGTGTGTCATCGTGGCGCAATCGTAAAACGGCTCACTTGCTACCCTGTACGACTCGGGTTCGAATACGGGAGTGTACAAATTTTGCTAAACTTGTATTTTCATCTTTTTATGAAGGCTTTTTATTTCAGCTTTTATTTTATTATGTTTTTAATTATTATTTTTATTTTATTTTATTATTTTTTTAATTATTATTTCTATTTTATTTTATTATTTTTTAAAATTATTTTTTTATTTTATTTATTTTTTTCAGCTTTTTTATGATGAAAGACCGAATATAGCTGAAATCTGAGGAGTTTATTATACATTACATATTTTTAATTGGTTTTCATATTATTAATGTGTATAACATTTCGTATGCTTTTTTTCTATGTTATTTATACTGTGTTTAGTTTTTAATGGATTTTGGCAGGTCTATTATAAATTTATATATTTTATGTTTTACTTTTCAGGATTTTTTGCTCCAATGATAAAGGCTAAATCTTTTCTGTTATTTATACTGTGTTTAGTTTTAAAATTGATTTTGGTTAACAAACATTCATCAATAATTTATTTCCGGGCATTGTATTGCTAACAATTAGGATAACCAACAATATTTGAAGGATGCGACTCTCGATTCACAGACATGCAGTAGATGGCGCTCCTATTTTAAACTTTTAGTATTCCATAAATCCGCACTTCGCTACGGAGTACATTCAAATTAAATACAATGTCAGTGTATGCAATTAATGCCAATATATATATATATATATATATATATATATATAATATATATATATATATATATATATATATATATATATATATATATATATATATATATATATATATATATATATATATAATAAATATGACGATCAATGTATACGAATGATGTAAAAAAAACAAAAAAATATATTATAAAAAATCGTAAGGGATATTTTAATAGACAAAATAATGTAGCAGAAAATATTCAAATTAAATCTCATAGGACATACTAAAGAATATAGTAACAGTTTGAGGAACATATCTTTTACATTATTTTAATATTTTTTTGGATAATGTCCAATCGTCTGCCGCATTAGCAAGAAAAAAAGTATTTTTTTTGTCTATTTCGTTGTTATGTCACGATAAATTTATTTAAAGTACCAGAAAAAGAAATCACGTGATCAGCGTTTAATAAATTACCTTTTACATGCCAATGTTCCTTTTTTGGAACACCATGTTTAATATTTTTTAAAAATAAACTGTGATATCTGTCAGTTTGAAAAAATTACCGTTTATTATAAAAGGCATGATTGATTTTTTGACAGATTTTTTTTTTCAAATATGAATATTTTAGCGTAGAAAATTTTCTAAAAATCGGCCTTTTTTACAATTTTTACAGTACGTAAGAAAATTTTTTTTATAAAATTCCTAAAAATTCAAATCCACCCAAAAATTCCCCATCGTACTTGCAAAGGACAAGTTTAAACGAGTTAAATAAAATAAATTAAATAATAACAAGAATAGTTCCTCAAGACTGCGTAAAAATGCAATGTTCCAAAAAAGGAACATTGGCATGTAACGATATACAAAATCAGTGATATCACACGTGATCAGTGATTCTGCCGTCAATAAGTGATTCTGCCGTCTGATTACTTAGAAAATCCAGCCGAACTTACAAAGTTGCATGCCCTACAAAAAGGAGACTCTTTAGACGTCGACGCAAGTGACATTCGGCAGTTTCTTGGATTACTGTTGTTTAGTGGCTACCACTCAGTACCTGATGAAAATACATATTGGAGCTCTCAGGAAGATTTGCATATCCTAATTGTTAGCCATACAATGCCGAGAAATAAATTTCGGATGTTAAAAAAGTATTTCCACATTGTTAATAATAGTAAATTGGAACCAGGTGATAAATTAGGAAAATTTCTCCCTTTTATAAAGAGATTGGAAAAAATTTTCGTACAGTCTGCTGACATATTTATCTAACAAACGCTTTAAGACAATCGGCACAGTACGAGATTACAGAACGGGACAATGTTCTCTTAAAACAGCAAAGAAGTATCGAAATTTCAACGTGGAGAGTTTGATTACCGATGCGATGGAGAAGTTTATATGTGCCATTGGAACGATAGTTTTGTTGTAACTATTACATAAAATTTTATCACTCACGAACCATTAGGAAGAGCAAAAAGATATGTCCGAGCTAAAAAAAAAGGTTGATTTTCCTTAACCTTACTTTATAAAATTATATAATAAAGGAATGAGTGGAGTACACCTGTTGGACCGACTTCCTGGAAGTTATCGACCAAAGTTACGCAGCAAAATATGGTACTTTATTCCTTGATCATAGTGCTGCATGTAAAAGGTTAAATTCTAAACATTAATCTTTAAAAATTCACCAAAAATCATAAAATGGAGGTAAAGATTTGAAAAAGATTTCATATTAAAGGAATTTTTATGATCTTTTTCGTGATATAATTTTATAACCCTCAAATTATAATTATTTTAAATGCAAACTTAAAAATAGTTACTAAAGCAACTTAAAAGTTTAATTTTTAAAAAATCTAAGAAGAATTTTTCAAAAATCTTTCTTAGTGCACCCCTACACTATAAGAAGAATCGCCATGCAAAATTTCAGCACTTTTATTTCCCGCGGTTTGGTTTGCACGTTGTATGTCAGTCAGTCAATCAGTCAGTCAGTCAGTCAGTCAGTTACGGAACTGTTTTATATATATATATATATTATTATTACTATCTTTATATCGTAACGTTAACTTCATGCGCACGCATTATTTTCGTATGCTTTTTTTTATTATCTTTATAATAGCGTAATTTCATATGATTTTAAACAACAATCATTTTTAACTGGCATTCAATTGGCTGTTAAAACTTATATTTGCACCCTATTTAAAAGAAGTGGGGTGTAAACTTTTCAAAGAGGTGTTTCAACAGCCAACTTCAAAGAAGTAGAGTGTAAATTGTAGGGTAGAAAGGTTGGTAAAATCAAAATTTTGTGCAATATATTTAATTTCCCCGATTAAAAGTAGTTTTTTTCTAAAATTAATTTATTTCTCTTGAAAAGCTAAATATTTTATGCACGCGGTTTATATTATTATTACTATCTTTATATCATAACGTTAACTTCATACGCGAGCATTATTTTCATATGCTTTTTTATTATTATCTTTATAATAGCTTTATTTTCATATGCTTTTAAACAACTATCGTTTTTATTCATATTATGTTGTTTTTTATTAATTAAAAATTAAGGGTAATTAATTTCGATTCCGGAAGTTCTTCTATCTTTATTTTCATATGCTTTTTCATTTACGAATTATTCAAATGTTGGTTAAAAACTTTTATGTATTTATACATTTGTGTGAGTTTAATTATTGTAATTAATAAATTTATATTTCTGGAGAGAATGTTTCAGTTTTTTGTGGTACTATAATGAAAAGGCTGAATCTACGAAAATTCTGAGGAGTTTATTATGGAGAGAAAAGGAATTTAATATGTAGAGGATGTTTATAGGAGTTTAATGCGGAGAGGAGTTGAATGGTTCACAGCCCTCAATCAAACACTTCATTTTTTAAGAGGCAACGCTAGAGTCATATCATGGTTCTATTGGAAATTTCTGCTAAACCTGTAATTTCAACTTCTTTTTTTGCCCAAATGATAAAAGGCTAAATCTAGCTGAATTCTGAGGAGTTTATTATAATTTTATATAATTTTTTATTGGGTTTTCATTTTATTCATGTGTATAAGATTTCACATGTTTTTTTCTATGTTATTTATACCGTGTTTAGTTTTAAATTAATTTTGGTTAACAATCATTAGACAATTTGACATTTTTACTTTCAGATTTAGTGCTACATCGATGAAAGGCTGAAATTCCTGAATTCTGAGATGTGTATAACATTTCACATATACTTTTTCTATGTTATTTATACTGTGTTAATTTTTAAATTGATTTTGGTTAACAAACATTCTTAAAATCTCGGGCAACCCCGGGTACTTCAGCTAGTACGCACTAAAAAAAAACTTGTTTTCTCTTCAAAATTATGAAAAATCCATATTAAAGCGCATGATTTCCGTGTCAAAGGCACGGGAAAGTTCGGTGTACACGCCACCTAGTGGCGACGACCAAATGTGAGACACTTTTTAACACAGAGCTACTCGTCCTTCTGTAGCTTGATCTCTCAATTATGGAATTGAGTCACTTCCATAATATGCGAGAATATGAGGGGAAACTACCAATGTGCACGGACTGCAAATCTGATAGGTTTGTGTTGAAACGTAAAATTGATCTCAATTTCGAAACAAATATTTCTTTGAAACGTATATCTTCACAATAATTCATAATGCTATTGACATGAATAACGCACACTCTTAGATAAAAAAAAAAATAAAAAAATTGAGGAAACATCGCTCGTTGCCTGAATTTGATTCTTTTACCGGACTCTGGACTCTCGCAAACGTTCTGCTGCTGTTTTTGGACGTTTTTGAGGAATTGAAGAAACATCGCTCGCTGCCTGAATATTATTCTTTTTTTCGGGCTGTGTACTCTCACAAACGTTCTGCTGCTGTTTTTGGACGTTTTTGAGGAATTGAAGAAACATCACTCGCTGCCTGAATGTTATTATTTTTCGAGGATCTAGACTCTCGTATACGATCTGCTGCTGTATTTGAATGTTTAGAATTTGTATTCTGAATAGAAGTAATGGTCTGAGAGAAATGGCGGTTATGGACATCAACTTCACAAACTATTTCCTTTGGAAATTCCATTGAGTTTGTTGTCTCCTATATGAGCAAACGTAATAAGAATACTAAAATATCAACACCAAATCATTTATTCACCAACTAACGTAAAAGCGCCACCGCTTATCTCACAGTCCCTCGACTTCCCAGTTATTCAACGAAAACCTACTTTTAGCGCTCAATCTGCACCCAGACTTCTTATCCGTAAAATGGCTCTTGTGGGGGAGAGAGGGTTGATATATTGCGCTACTACAAGATTGGCTACTTCTCGCTTCCCCGAGATACGCAGGCATAGTCGCTTCTCTTTGCGTCGCTTTGTTTTGTTACAGTTTTTCTCACCGCTTGGCGCATTCTTGGCCGGAATTGCAGCAACGCGTTTCCGTAACGCAAAAATCGTAACATGAATCACTAATTTTCCCCTCACCGCCGATAAAGTTTCATTTCAAAACAAAAAAAAAAACGACGCACCAAGGAGACGAAAAGATATTGGGCACAAGTTGATATGCATACAGCTTTCGACGAAAAATGCAAAATATTAAAGTTGGGCGGCCAATAAATGAACATGTGACACTTCAACGCATCTGAACTGCGCAACTGGCAAGATATTAAAGAGGAGAAATTTGGATTCCAGGTCATATATTCTTTGCGAATTTCATTCCGTGTACTCAGGTAGACAGTAACTATGCCTCGCATAGAGGTGCGCGAACAATATGCGCAGATGTCAGCATTTGAGAGAGGACGTGTAGTAGGGCTCAAAGAAGCAGGTTCGGTTAATCGACGAATCACTCGACATTTGTATAGGAGCGATGCCACTGTTAGACGATGTAGGCCAGAATGGGTGAAATATGGCCGAACACAGCCTCAAGAATAAAGCGGTCGGCCTAGAGAAAAGAAAGAACGTGAGGACCGAACAATCGCCAGAGCGGCACTCACAGCCCCAGATTCAATATTATCATCGATCGTACGTGCAACTGGTGCTTCAGTGACCGCAAGGACCATTCATAGGCGGCTCAGAGAAAGGGGGGCTGAGCTCACGGCGCCCCTTGCGCCGACTACCCTTGAACTCTGTACACCGACAAGCCCGTTTCCAGTGGTGTCGGGCACATTCGAAGTGTCACTGACTGGAGTAGAATTGTCTTCAGTGAGGAGTCCCGCATCGAACTGAGCCCCGATGACCAGCGAATACGCTCCGGGCAGCGGTGGGATACCAACCTGACTGTCTTCCGCCATACAGGCTGACAACCATGAGTGATGGTCTAGGGTGCCATATCATTTCATAGCAGGACCCCTTTGGTTGTCATCCGCGGCACCCTTACACTACAGCGGTAAGTCGACAATATTCTACGGCCCGTTGTACTGTCCTTCATATCAAGCCAAATTAAGAGAATTTGCATATTTTATCGAATTTCATGAAAAGAACTGAACTGAATGTAAAAGAACTGCTTCTAGACAAAAATGCAAATCTTGTACGTCAAATACATAAGCGTACACGTGTGTGTAGACGGAGCCAGTAGAGAAACAGGCTTTATAAGCGCGCGTAAGTTAAGACGCATTTCGTTCGCTAGCACACCTCGGCGAATTTCTTGGTGTTATTTTTGCAGCAATCGGTTTAATTTCAAATTGTAACAGTAAAAATGAGTAACCACCAACGTTTAGATGATGCAATGAGGTGGCGAATTGTGGAGAGGCTAGAAGCAGGCCAATCTCAAGTCCAAATTTGTAGAGAGTTCAATTTAAACGCCCAGCGTCGTGTGTAACTTATGGAAACAGTTCCAGGATACCGGATCCATCGAGAGAAAGCCTGGGCACGGTCGTCCAAGAGCCACGAGGGTCAGAGAAGATCGCCATTTGTCGATTATAGCGAGGCGTAACAGGAGTGCTACAGCTTCTCAGCTCTCTCGCTACATGTATGCAGCCACAGGAACCCGTGTATCAAGGGTGACTGTTACCAAAAGACTTCATGAGAGAGGGTGTTTGCAAGAAGACCTGCTGTGTTAGATTTAGGTTCGGCGAGTGTGGAGGCAAGCCACAGACTCTCCACGTCAGTTCACCGTCCAGGATATGTGGCATTCAAGAAGTGGTAGGCCGCGGTGCTAAAGTGTGGTGGGGTTCCATCATGCATAAACATTCACGAAATTTTTCGGACAATGTTATCACGGTAATGATCTGAAGGACTGAAAGGAAGACGGTTTTAAACAATACCGTTTGCTTCAGCAGGCTTCCTATTGAAACATGACAAGCCAATCACCTGCAACTGTCGATGCTGCTGCTTCTCACTGGAAATTGGCATAGTGCGCGCCTTTGAGTCTTTTGATCTTAATGGATTGTAAACTTGTGATTTCGTTATTTCACATTTTTAATCTGTTCAATTTGGGCATTGAATTATACGCTTTTTTGACAGATTGAGTGGAATACAGCTCTAGGTTGCATAATAGTGTCATTTCGATGAGTACTATCACCCCTCTTATATTGTCGGCACAATTTACGAACACCCTGTATATGCGTATATACGTATATTTATATGTATATACTAGCAGGTCGGTTTAGGGACCCGCTCCCTTCAGCAATCATTGTCAGATAATGGAAACACTAAAAAACAACGTATAAAGGTATTTAAATTTTGTGGTACAATAAATAGCACAAAGACTATGTATGTGTCACACTCGATACAGTGCATACTGTATCACTCTCGTGGCGCCATCTATCAGACCTTAGATCAAATAGAACCAAGTATTAGCATAAAAAATTGAATCAAATTTTTTCTAGAATAAATTTAAAATTCGGGCTTCGAGATGTTCATACAAATGAACGATAACATAATAAATGCAACAATTTACTTTAAGAAATAATAACAAATGCGATTGAGTACTGAAATTAGCGATATGAATAATAAAAATAATGCATATTAGCTTTTTGAAATAATTAAATTTTACCAAGGTTTTTTAGAAAATAATTTAAGCAAGGTAAAAATAATTTTCAGCCTACCTGAATCAGTCGATACAGTAATCCGAAAAGAATTAAGGTAATCAATACTTTAACACTGTTAGGCACATGTTGTAAATAGATCGGCAATTCTTCGAAGAATCAACGGTAATTCTTCGAAATGTTTAAAAATATAAATTTTAGATTATAAAATTCTGACTTGAAAGATTATTTTCATTTATTATTCTGGACATCTCTTGAAACTTCTATATATGACTTGAAACTTTTTGATTTTATTTATTTTTATCTTTTCGCTCGCTGTTTGATTGTTACGCCTAACGTGGTGGCCATATCCAGTGGGGTGATTTTCGGAAATGTAACAGCTTCCATTTACTGTTGTCACCCTTCAAAATTGTTGGTTTTTATTAATTAAAAATTACGGTAATATAATTTAAAATTCGGGCTTCGAGGTGCACGTACTCATCGTCTGCACTACCTGTGTGATGAATTTCATGGCTGTAAATGACATAGATTCGTCTCGAAGCAGCAAACACACAAACACTTCCTTTATTAATATAATATATATTATATATATATATATATATATATATATATATATATATATATATATATACATACAAGATGATTTTTTAAACTGACAGTACTCAGAGACATCTGTAGTGCGATCTACCAGCCGGAATCCCACCAAAATTGATAGAGAGACTAAGACGACATGGGAAAAAGTTTCCGTGAAAAAAAAGTTCCAAAAGTCGCCCATAGGGGAAGATATGGCGCTCTTGCTGTCGGCGCACCCGAGAATTTGCATAAAAGGCAAGGAAAGCATCAAAATACAAATTCACGACTAAGTAGTCGACCAGCAGCGCTACTATTTCGGGCTATAAAGATTAGGGATGAATACCGAAAACGTTGTAAGCAGACAAAAGAAAAACAAAGAAATTTCACTGCAACACCACTTATGCACCAAATTCACTTCTCCCTCCTTGAATGTGACCACAGTCCTGGTGGATGACACATTGCATTCTGAACACTGCGTTCTCAACGGCCAAGTGTAACATGTCACCAGGAATGTTCCTCAAAGTCAGGGATATGTTGTCTTTAGGGCCGCCAAGTTCGAGACTCCACAAAGATACACCTTATACTTTAAATAACCCCACAGAAAAATGTCACATGGTCCGGGTGTGAGGTGGCCATGTAAGTAGAAAAAAACGACTGATGACCCTTCTTCTGTAAAGCGACGGCGCAACAGATTCCGCACTTTATACTGTCAGTATGTAATTTAATGCTCAAAGTTTCTCAGCAATACTACCAGACATGTTATATGATCTCTACACAAAAAACTATTTTCTTACTATTATTGTTGTGACTGACTCCATGTACGTAAAAAAGTATTACTTTTCCTGCACGAATGACAACAGGAAGATTTAAGTTCGGGTATTTTTGGAATTGTTTTGTTTTTAATTTAAATAAGGAAAGCTGTTCTTTTAAAAACGGAAGAATTGTTAATAAAAGAAAATGCGCTGTTTGTCAAAGCATAACGCACCTCTCAATAACTATATCTGAAATCTCATCTCGATAGTTGAACGGAACGGCCGCTAGAGGTCCATATATCGGCAAAGTTTTTTATGACCAACCCTGTATACGATGTTCTGTAAATGCCCCGAAAATATTTCTATACTGGATATTTAGACAGATTAAAGAACTTAAAAAACTTTTGTGTAATTTATACTTTGTGTGTGTTTAATTATTTAAATTAATATATTTATATTTTTAAGAAGTTTTAATCTTGCATTCTTTTCAGGGTTTATAGAGTTCCAGTAAGTGTTAACAACGATGTGTGGTTTTCAAATGATTTTAGCTTTTTATGGTAATTAGCGGAACATTAGGTTCCAAACAATAATCGTTTGGAACGTTTTTATTTATTACTAGCTGAAAACCCGTACTTCGCTACGGAGTACATTCAAATTAAATACAACGGTCAATGTATGCAATTCATGCCAAATATATATATTATATGATAAATACGACGATCAATGTATTCGATTGATGTAAAAAATATATATATATATTTATAAGAAAATCGAAAAGGATAATTTTATAGACAAAATAATGTAGAAGAAAATATTCAGATTAAATCTAATATAAAGAATACTAAAGAATACAGTACAGTTAATATAGTACAGTTTGTAGAACATTTCTTTACTGTATTTTAATATTTTTTTTGGATAATGTCCAATCGTCTGCCGCATTAGCAAGGAAAAAAAATATCTTTTGTTTATTTAGTTTGTTATGCACGTGACGATTAATTTATTGAAAGTACCAGAAAAAGAAATCACGTGATCAGCATTTAATAAATTAAATTCTAAAAATTAATCTTTAAAAATTCACCAAAAAATCAGGAAATGGAGGTAAAAAATTCGAAAAAAATTTCATTTTGAAGGAATTTTTATGATCTTTCTCGTGATATAAATTTTATAACCCTCAATGTATTATTTTAAATGCAAACGTAAAAAAAAGTTTAAAAAAACAGCTTAAAAATTTAATTTAAAAAAATCTAAGAAGAATTTTTGAAAAAATCTTTCTTAGTGCACCCCTACACTATTAGAAGAAATCGCCATGCAAATTTCAGCCCTTTAGGTCCAGCGGTTTGGTCTGTGCGTTGTATGTCAGTCAGTCAGTGAATGAATGAATGAGTCAATTACGGAACTGTTTTATATATATAGACTAGCTGAAAACCCGCGCTTCGCTACGGAGTACATTGAAATTAAATACAACGGTCAATGTATTCAATTAATTCCAAAAAAATAAATATATATATATATTTATAATAATACGACGATCAATGTATACAATTGATGTAAAAAAAACATATTTATAAAAAAAATCGTAAGGGATATTTTTTATAGACAAAATAAAGTCCAATCGTCTGGCGCATTAGCAAGAAAAAAATATTTTTTTGTCTATTTTTTTTTTTTTTTTTTTTGCACGTGACGATAAATTTATTGAAAGTACCAGAAAAAGAAATCACGTGATCAGCATTTAATAAATTAAATTCTAAAAAATAATCTTTAAAAATTCACCAAAAATCAGGAAATGGAGGTAAAAATTCGAAAAAAATTTCATTTTAAAGGAATTTTTATGATCTTTCTCGTGATATAAATTTTATAACCCTCACTGTATTATTTTAAATGCAAACGTAAAAATAGTTTAAAAAACAGCTTAAAAAATTTAATTTAAAAAAATCTAAGAAGAATTTTGAAAAATCTTTCTTAGTGCACCCCTACACTATTAGAAGAATCGCCATGCAAAATTTCAGCCCTTTAGGTCCAGCGGTTTGGTCTGTGCGTTGTATGTCAGTCAGTCAGTGAATGAATGAATGAATGAGTCAGTTACGGAACTGTTTTATATATATAGACTAGCTGAAAACCCGCGCTTCGCTACGGAGTACATTCAAAGTAAAAACATCGGTCAATGTATGCAATTAATGCAATATATATATATATAATAAATACGACGATCAATGTATATAATTAATGTAAAACACACATAGTATTATATATATATATTTATAAAAAAATGGTAAGAGATATTTTTATAGACAAAATAATGTAGAAGAAGATATTCAAATTAAATCTAATATAAAGAATACTAAAGAATATAGTACAGTTAATATAGTACAGTTTCTAGAACATTTCTTTTACTGTATTTTAATATTTTTTTGGATAATGTCCAATCGTCTGCCGCATTAGCAAGAAAAAAAAATTATTTTTTGTCTATTTAGTTTTTATGCACGTGACGATAAATTTATTTAAAGTACCAGAAAAAGAAGTCACGTGATCAGCATTTAATAAATTAAATTCTAAAATTAATCTTTAAAAATTCACCAAAAATCAGGAAATGAAGGTAAAGATTCGAAAAAAGATTTCATTTTAAAGGAATTTTTATGATCTTTCTCGTGATATAAATTTTATAACCCTCAAATTATTATTTTAAATACCAAACTTAAAAAAAGTAAAAAAAACAGCTTAAAAATTTAATTAAAAAAATCTAAGAAGAATTTTTCAAAATCTCTCTTAGTGCACCCCTACACTATAAGAAGAATCGCCATGCAAAATTTCAGCCCTTTAGGTCCAGCGGTTTGGTCTGTGCGTTGTATGTCAGTCAGTCAGTGAATGAATGAATGAGTCAGTTACGGAACTGTTTTATATATATAGACAGAGGCTGTTAACGCATTTTTTAGACAATGTACCGGGTAGCCATAATTAAACTGACAGTGCTCACAGTATTCTGTAGCGCGATCTATTTGCGAGAATGACGCCACATTTTGTAGGAAGATTAAACAAGACGTGGGACGAAGGATTCCGCGAAAAAATAAATTAGTTCCAAAAGTCACCGCTAGGGGAATATTTGGCGCTGTGTAATAGAAAATAGAGTGTTAATAAATGCAAATCAATACGGAAATTACCTTTTATTTTGTATTCAAATGAGGTTCAATGTGGCTGCCGTTGTTGTGGACCACATATTGCATTCTGTGCACAGTATGCACAACAGCAGAAAGTAACATGTCTGCAGGAATCTCCCGTACAGTCCGTGATATGTTATCCTTCAACGTAGCCAGGTCCTGGACCACTCCTTGATAGACCTTGGACTTAAGGTATTAATGATTTCCCCCAGGCATTGTCTTTACTGAAGTGCCGGAATGACAAAGCTGTTCAACATGTGGCGATATTTCTCTCCGGTAACAGAACAGGTTTCCGGTCCTGTCGGGGTAATGTTCTCATAGAAGAATGGACCCAACGATAAATTCCGCTGTGAACCCACACCAAACAGTTACCTTTGGTGAATGTAAGGGAATTTCTGTGACTGCATGTGGTGATTTGTCATCCCAAATTCGGCAGTTCTGGGTATCACAGTTCCATGCAGGTAAAAGTGGGCCTCGTCTCCCCATAAGATTTTCCACGGCCAAGCATCATCCACCTCCATTCTGGCAAGAAAGGTGAGAGCAAAAGTCAATCGCTTATCATGGTCGGGGTACAGTAACTCCTGTACACGGCTGATCTTGTACGGATAGAAGTTGATAATCTTTCGTAAGATTTTCCATACCGTACTGTAAGGCATATCCATATTCCGAGCTAATCCACGAGCGCTAGAGGTGGCAGCAATATTGTCTGGTCCTCTGTCGACAATCGCCGTGGCAACTGCTTCGATTGTATCCTGTGGTACAGGTTTTCGTCCTCTGCCTGACTGAACCTTCAGAGAACCTGTTTTCTCAAACGTCGCAACCATTGCTTTTAGCCCATTAACTGACACAGGACAGTTACCTTTAGGCATTTTTGTGCGTTCTAAAAGCACGAAGAGCGGCTGACGCGTTGCACTGGTTGAGGTAAAAGAATTGACCAGTAACGCACGCTCGACTAAAGAAGGTGACATTGCACATAAACTTTCAATCCGATTGATTCGAAACGTAACACATTGCCTTTTAAAACCCAAGCAGCTGGCACTGTGCCAATGGATGTAACGTGAAATTTGAATAAAGAACTTCTTCTGCTCAGCGTACGTGATATTGCAGATCACGAGACTTATCGGTGTTTATGTAGATTTACGCTTTTTTAAAGTGTTGCCATATTGCACTTGAACTAAATAAGAAAATGTGCATATAAAAGGTAATTTTTTTCCGTATTAATTTGCATTTGTTAACACTCTATTTTCTATTACACAGCGCCAAATATTCCCCTAGCGGTGACTTTGGAACTAATTTATTTTTTTCGCGGAATCCTTCGTCCCCCGTCTTGTTTAATCTTCCTACAAATGTGGCGTCATTCTCGCAAATACATCGCGCTACAGAACACTGTGAGCACTGTCAGTTTAATTATGGCCACCCGGTATATTGTATTCACAAAACTAAATTACATAAAATTCTTGTATTTAAATGTTCTATTTGACATCTCTTATTCTGAACTATCTTTCGACACTGCAATTTCCAGGATAATAATGCCTTTTGAAGTGTCAGAAGAGGTATTCTATCCCATTCCTCCTGAACAGCTTCCAGAGTCCTGTAAGGGTTTTGGGACTACGTTTGGATAATGCAGCTTTTAAAAGTCCGAAAGCACAAAAATCCATAGGTGATACATCGGGAGATATAGTAGGGATATCAGTGAAGGGTATGGCCTTGATACCAGCTTTTTCTTCCATTTCTTTTAGGAAATTTACAGTGGATTTTCATGTGTGACTGCTAGCTTTGTCCTGATGGAGTCTCACAGATTGATGGCACTGTGGGTAAAGCGATGGTATTTCATTAAAAAAATTGGCGATAAAAATATGTTCCTGATTGTATTTGGAGTTAATCTTGACATTTTTTCCCACTCTCTTTATTTTTAACTTGCCATTATAAGAAAAACCAGCAACAATCATGAATCCCTTAGAAAAACTGTCTTACGATTCTTTGAACCATGTACTTAAATTTTTTCTCTCCTCTTTATGATAATAAATGGCTCTTTTTTTGTTGCAATCATTTAAATACACCCATGATTCATCTATTGTGACAATTGTTTTCCATTTTCTTTGGATAAGTGTTTCTCATATAGAATTCTGTAGCGTGTCCTGCGTTCAGCGATATGATTGGAAGAAGACGTTGCACATTGCGTTTTTTCGCTTTCTTAAGATTTAAATCAACGTTTATCATTTTGTTTACAGTGGACACCGAGCATTTTAATGATTTTGCAACTGTCCTTTGACTAGGGGGATTTTCTTTTAACATTAAACAACGTACCTTGCAATAGTCGAAGATGTCCGTTTTTTCCTAGGATACTTCTTTGGAATTTTTGTCCCACTTGAGGCTCCAATTTGATGTTTTTTTCCTTTCCTTGTTGACGATATTACCTATCGACGCTTTAGATATCACAAAACCATGACTCTCACATCGTTTTTGGATAACGGAGTATGCATATTTCTCTTCGGAAAGAGCATAAATGTAGCCTCTGAACCACTGCTTTGTTAAAAACGCCATTTTGAATAAAAACAAAACTTTCAAGCCGCAGACGATAATTTTGACTTTTAAAAACATAGTACAATTGCAATTATTTCTTTTGCAGCAAACGATTTTTTATTACCGCTTACCGAAATCGTCTAAAAATGTGTGAACAGCCTCTGTAGATTACCATTAAAATGTATATCATTATCTTCATAATATATAGTATCTTTATATCATCTGTGGAACGTTAGATTCGTGAGGAATCGGTATTTTCATATGGTTTTTCATTTACGCATAAAATGAAAAAATTAAAATGCCACCAAAAATAAACAGGCTATATTCCGTGGAAATAAAAGCAATTCCCCAAGGAATAAAATATTATCAGTCCAATCAAAGAATTCGAAGGTACAGTTTTTGTTTACAATTCAGCTGAGAGTCATTTCATGGTTCTATTGTAAAATTCTGCTAAACCTGTAACTTCAGCTTTTTTGCTGCAATGTCAGGCTGAATCTAGCTGAATTGTGAGGAGTTTATTATAAATTTATATATTTTTATATTGGGCTTTCATATTATTGATGTGTATGACATTTCCCATGCTTTTTTTATACTGTGCTTAATTTTTTTCAAGCAGAGTTCACAAGGTCAAAAGACAATTTGACATTTTTACTATTTGTGCTCTTATTAAAGGATCGCTGGCTGTAGAATTATCCACCTCAAACAAATACGACTGGGCTGAGTTGATATTTAAATCACTTTATTGCGAACAATTTTGACCTCCCAAATGGAGACCAATTCACTACAATCTGCTCGTTCAGAGCGTATTCCGACAACTGATGAATCATACCGATTCCGAGATAATGAACGCCTCAGGCGCACAGAAGCAAACCTTATATACAGCTCCCGGCGGTTAAAGCGAAGTCCTTCAAACCCGGCGGTTAAAGCGAAATTCGCAGTGGCGCGAATATACCGCCCGCCTTGCACTGCTATAATTAATACAGTGCAACAATAATCAGTATACACACAATAAGCACATTGAATTACATAGAAGAGTAAAATTATTTTAAAATTACAAATGCAATAAATTCAAAGAACTAACTAAGAAAAATGCTAAAACAACTACAATTCAATAAGTATAAAGAAGGTAAAATACATAAAATAACTTCAAGAATCAAAATCCAAAGGTAAAATACATAATTTGGCAATAGGCCTTTTAAAAATACCAGCTTTGGTTTTCACATTGCAAACTCTAACCCTTTTATCCTTTCCCAAGAACACATCACAAATTCTACCCATTAGCCATTTTAGGGGAGGCAAATTGTCCTCCTTAACAAGAACCAAATCTCCAATTCTAATATTATCTTCTAATATTCTATAATTTTATCTTCTAATATTCTAATATTGCCCATTTTGATCTATTTGTAATGACTTAAATAGGCGTTTTTTCCAACGTTTCCAAACTAGCTGCACAGACCTTTGTGACTCTTTGCCATAACCTTAATCTATTTTCGTTAACATCTGTGTAGTCTGGCTCAACTATACTATATTTATTGGTCTACCCATTAACAAGTGTCCTGGAGTCAAGACTTCCAAATCATCAATATCAGCTGATAATGGAGTCAGGGGGCGAGAATTAAGAAATTCCCTCAATTTGGGTAATTACAGTTAAAAATTGCTCAAATGTTAATTGCTATTACAACAGCTCGGTTGAAATGGTGGTTTGAAAGACTTGACTTCAGCTTCCCAGAGGCCGCCAAAATGGGGGCGCTCGGGGTGGAAGAAATTTCCATTCGATATTTTCGGAGCCAAGGAAGCCACCCAAACCTTCTTCAGGTTCATTTACCAATTTACTTAGCCTTTTCAGTTCAGTATTTGAACCAACAAAATTTGTAGCATTATCGCTAAACAATTTAGAACATTTGCCCCTCCTAGCAAAAAAGCGTTTTAAGGTAGCGATAAAAGCCTCTGAAGATAAATCTGTGACTACTTCCAGATGCACCGCCTTCGTAACCACACAAACAAAAATGCAAACATAAACCTTTTGACAAATACCCGGACCACAAAATACATTGTTTACTTCTCTTTCAGGATGAAATAATACGAGTGACTAATTTTGTTAATAACACAGTAGCACAAAGTTCGAGTCTTGGTATAGTTGTTAATTTGATGGGTGCTACACGAGATTTGCTGGCAACCAGTCTTACTGCAACTTCACCAGAATCATTGACAGATTTCACGTAGACGACATCTCCAAACGCATGCTCTGATGCGTCAGCGAATCCATGTAGTTCCTTAGTAGAAGCATTTTTGAGAAGTATTCGTCTGCCAATTCGTATGCTATTTACGAATTTCAATGAATTAACAAATTTTACCCATTCTTTAACTTTTCATTCTTTAACTTTACCATTCTTTTCCAACTCCCAAAAACTCCTAACAGTTTGATTTAAATCATCTTCTCTAGTGAGACCACAATAATTTATATTATTACTAACATAATTATTTATGCTACCACTCACAACAAATCCAAAACAGTATCTTGTAAATGCAATTGATTATTCACAATTATTTTATCAGGGTAAATAAGCTCAAAAAAAATCTCTGCTCCTAGTAGGATATCAATTTGTGAAGATATATAAAATTAGGATCTGTGAAAGCAATGTTTTTCGGTAATACAAGATTAGAAATATCCAGAGCTTTAGAAGGACAGTTGTCAGTTATTTTGGGTACTATGAAAAATTCGAGGGCTATTACATAATCATTATTTACATTTGAAATAGTTGCAGTGGTTTTGTGTTTGACAACTGAACTTAAACCATTTAAGGATGAAACCAAAACATAAATTTTACTCGACTTTAGTCGCAGTAACTGTGCACAGTTATGTGTAATATAATTGCTCATACTTCCATTATCAATTAAGGCTCGGCAAGGAATTTTATCGCCGGCCGAAATTTCGACTAAAACAACTCTAGCAAGAAGCACTGTCTTGCGTTCGCGGCCGATAAATAACTCGTTGCAGTCACAACAGTTCGAACGGCGTCGGCACTTAATGAGCTATTCGTTTCATCATGCACTTGTACCCCTACATCATTTAGACTACTAGAAGTTGATTCGATTTCACTTTCCCGTTTGGAAAATGCAGAAGAGTATGATAGGAGCCTTTTCGGCATATTTCACAGGTTAATTTTGAATAACATTCTGAAACTTTATGGGCAGTTCGTCCCAAACATTTGATGCATATACCCAGATTTTTTATTTTATTGAATCTTTGCCTTACGTCTAACTCTTTAAATTTAGGGCAGTTTTGAATAGAATGCGATTGTTTACACAACTCGCAATTATTCGACTCCGACGATGGCGACAATTATTCGACTCCGAAGTGGGCGATTCAAAAATGATTTCGCTTTAAACGGCGTCTGCTTTGAAGACGCAAATGGCAATGCTTGCGAGTTTAGATTTTCAAAACTTGTCACCTTTTCTGTAAAAATTCAATAAATGTATCCAGCGTGGGAATTTCTGTATTTGACAAGGTTATTTCAAACTGTTTCCGCAATTCGGAATCCAATCTTTGTTCAATCAAGTGAATTAAAATTATAACTCAAAAAGCATTAGGTGCGAATTTACAATTAATCTTATTTTCAAATCGCCGCTCTAAAGCATTCATTAATGATGAGTAAGTATCGTCTTGTGTTTGAACCTCCTTTGCCAGACCTCCCAATGCAGATTGCAAATAATAGAGCTTTGGTTTTCGCTTACTAGTTCTTTGAGTTAATTAAGGTAGAAAACTGAGTTTTAAATGCAAACCAATCTTCAAAATTACCATAAAATTTAGGTAAAGGTATGTCCGGCAGTTTTACTGGAGCATTTAGCGACAAATTTTTGTTATCCCTAGGTGTTACTGCACAATTATTCGTATTAGAGGCATGTATTAAAGTTTTAATGCCTACCTCTAGTTCTGCAATCTCATCGTCAACTCCAGTAAGGCTATCTTCTATTTTGGGTAATTCATCGTCTTTCACCAAGCGGTAATAATCCAATTTAAGAACTTCAAGCTTCTGTTGAATTCGATACAACTGATCCAATTTTGTTTTCAGAATTAGTCCTTTAGCATCAACGTTTTCTTTAAAAACAAGTTCGCCAGTTTTGTTATCTGGCCCTTTAAATTACTCTTCTTCCGATTTAAAATCGTAACTTGTCCATTTTGGTCAATATTGAATTCAAAAGTAATTATCAACCAGCCCTCACGGCAAGACGGACCATATATATTTGTCCTCCTTGTTAAAGGATCGCTGGCTGGGAATTATCCACCTCGAAACAAATACGACTAGGCTGAGTTGATATTTTAAATCACTTCGAACAATTTTGACCTCCCAAATAGAGACCAATTCACTACAATCCGCTCGTTCAAAGCGTATTCCGACAAACTGATGAATCACACCCGATTCCGAGATAACGAACGCCTCAGGCGCACAGAAGCAAACCTTATATACAGCTCCCGGCGGTTAAAGCGAAGTCTTCAAACCCGGCGGTTAAAGCGAAGTTCGCAGTGGCGCGAACATTTACTTTTCAGCATTTAGTGTACAATAATTAAAGGCTGAATCTACCTAAATTCTGAGATTTGTATAACATTTCACATGTATTTTTCCTATGTTATTTATACTGTGTTTAGTTTTTAAATTGAGTTTGGTAACAAACATTCATATTGAACCCCAAATGAAGAAACGAGAAACGTAGTTTATGAAGCTACTTTGAGGTAATATGTGGATCAGTTTATTGAACAGATTTATATAGAGTTTAATAAGGAGAGGATGTTTCTATTATTGGTACAGAATCCTGCATTTATGGTGCCTGGAGTCCATATTGCAGATTTCTAATAATTTTTTTCGTTTGTCAGTGCTTTCTACTTACAATTTAATACTTCAATTTTTTGCTACAGAATCTTGCATTTATGAAGGTATTTATATGGAGATATTTATATGGACAATTTGACATTTTTCCTTTTCAAGTGATTTATTAAAATATATGTATTTATATTCTATATTTATTATTACTGTTATTAATTCTATGTTATTTATACTGTGTTTAGTTTTTAAATTGACTTTGGTTAACAAACATTTGAAAAATTGACATTTTTACTTTTCAAAATTCTTTACTTTCCAAAAGACGACATTTTTCCTTGCTCCAAAGATGAAAGGCAAAATCTAGCTGAATTTTGAGGATTTATTATAAATTTATATATTTTTATATTGTGTTTTCTTTTTATTCGTGTATATAACATTTCACATGCTTTTATTTCTGTTATTTATACTGTGTTCAGTTTTTAAATTGATTTTGGTTAACAAACGTTCCACAGTTTGACATTTTTACTTTACAGCTTTTAGTAGTACAATAATGAAAGGCTGCATCTACCTAAGTTCTGAGATGTGCATAACATTTCACATGCCTTTTTTTACTATGTAATTTATACTGTGTTTAGTTTTAAAATTGAATTTGGTTAACAAACATTATTGAAATCCAGAGCAACGCCGGGTACTTCAGCTAGCCTAATATAAAACTATAATTAAAATACTCCAAGTGTTAAATATTATTTTGGCTGCATAGAACAAACAAAAAAAACTTCTAATAAATTAATAAAAGCTAAAATTTCGAATAATTAGAGAGACAAAAGCTAAAATTTATCCAGTATTCATATGAAGTCATAAAATATATATTTCCATATAATTATACATATTTATTTCCTCATTTGCAGAAAAAAGCAGTTACATCTAAAAAATTATAACTTCACATTAGTCAAAAACAAAAACCAGATGTATGACTTAAGTGACATTTCCTGCAATATAAAAAGGTATAGTGACCGTTTTTTTTACTTCAGACACTTTGGGGGGTCAAGTATCAAGGATTGTAGATCATGACCGGTATCGCATTGATACATTTAAAAACATTTCAAAAGAAAAACAATGTTATAAAACACTAAATCAATTCGAAAACACAATTACATGAGATATCATCTTTAAATAAACTGTTAAACTCGAGATTGAATTCGATTTTCAAAGGTATTTACTCAAAGTGTGAAAAAGATCCTTCTTTCCGCCAAAAGATCCACTTTCACACAATAGTAGGTATTTGGTTACATCACTCAATTAGTAGTCGAATTAAGGTCGAATTTCGTCTGTTTTCAAGGTATAAACATATCTCTCATACCCAGCAGACGAAAGGGGTTTTGTTTATAAATTACCCTCTGGGAAAAATCCTTTTTTCACATATAAGTGTAATTGCAAGGTTTCTCTTCAGTATGGGTATGGAGATGTCTTTTAAAATCACCCAGTAGAGAAAATAATTTCTTACAAAGAGTGCAGGCGACAGCATCTTTCCTGCGTGGGTGCAAATATGTGTTTGCTGGCGAAAAGTTTCTCTCCTGCGTGGGTGCAAGGATACTTTTTTAAATTACATTCATAAGAAAATCTTTACTTACATACACTGCTTAAGAAAGGTTTCGCGTCAGTGTAGATGTAGAAGTGTTTTTAAACTATCCTACCCAGAAAATCTTTTCTCAGATAGTCCACACGAAAGGTTTCTCTCCTGTGTGGATGTGGAGATGTGTATTTAAATGATGGGACCGAGAAAATCTTTCTCACACACCGTACATGCGAAAGGTTTCTCTCCCGTGTGTGTGCGGAGATGCATTTTTAAACTACTCTGTGTAGAAAATCTTTCTTACATAAAGTGCAGGCAACAGGTTTCTCCCCAGTGTGGATGCGGAGATGGGTTTTTAAATACCCCTGTACAGAAAACCTTTTCTCACATACAGTGCATGCGAAAGGTTTCTCTCCGGTGTGGCTGCGGAGATGTACGTTTAAATTACTCTGTTGAGAAAATCTTTTCTTACATACACTACAGGCGAAAGGTTTCTCTCCAGAGTGGGTGCGGAGATGTCTTTTTAAATGATCTTGTTGAGAAAATCTTTTCTTACATCTAGTGCAGGCGAAAGATTTTTCTCCCGTGTGGATTCGGAAATGGATTTTTAAACTACTCCTTTCAGAAAATCTTTTTTCACATACAGTACAGGCGAAAGGTTTCTCTCCTGTGTGGATGCGGAGATGCCTTTTAAATCACGTTGTTCAGAAAACCTTTTCTCACAGATAATGCAGGCGAAAGGTATCTCTCCCGTGTGTGTATGGAGGTGTCTTTTTAACTGACCTTGTTGAGAAAATCTTTTCTTACATTCAGTGCAGGCGAAAGGTTTCTCTCCTGTGTGGACACGGAGATGGGTTTTCAAAGTACTCCGCACAGAAAATCTTTTCTCACATACAGTGCATTCAAAAGGTTTCTTTCCTGTGGGGGTGTGGCTATGGCTTTTTAATTGATGCTGGTCAGAAAATCTTTTTTTACATTCAGTGCAGGGGAAAGGTTTCTCTCCTGTGTGGGTGCGGAGATGTGAATTTAAATGATGCTGCCGAGAAAATTTTTTCTCACATATAGTGCATGCGAAAGGTTTCTCTCCTGTGTGTGTGCGGAGATGTACTTTCAAACTACTCTGTACAGAAAACCTTTTCTCACATGCAGTGCAGGCGAAGGGTTTCTCTCCTGTATGGCTACGGAGATGAATTTTTAAATGACTCTGCTGAGAATATCTTTTCTTACATACAGTGCAGGCGAAGGGTTTCTCTTTTGTGTGGGTGCGGATATGGGTTTTTAATTTTCCCTGGTCAGAAAACCCTTTCTCACATATAGTGCATGCGAAAGGTTTCTCTCCCGTGTGGCTACGGAGATGTTTTTTTAAATTACCCTGTGTAGAAAATCTTTTCTTACATACACTACAGGCGAAGGGTTTCTCTCCTGAGTGGGTGCGGAGATGTCTGTTTAAATGACCTTGTTGAGAAAATCTCTTTGCACACATAGTGCAGGGGAAAGGTTTCTCTCCCGTGTGGATTCGGAAATGGGTTTTTAAACTACTCTCTTCAGAAAATCTTTTTTCACATACAGTGCAGGCGAAAGATTTCTCTCCCGTGTGGATGCGAAGATGCCTGTTTAAATCCCCTTGTTCAGAAAACCTTTTCTCACAACTAACGCAGGCGAAAGGTTTCTGTCCCGTGTGGGTATGGAGATGTCTTTTTAAATGGCTTTGTAGAGAAAATCTTTTCTTACATTCATTGCAGGCGAAAGGTTTCTCTCCCGTGTGTGTGCGGAGATGTACTTTTAAACTGCATTGTACAGAAAACCTTTTCTCACATGCAGTACAGGCGAAGGGTTTCTCCCCTTTATGGATACGGAGATGAATTTGTAAATTGCCCTTTTCAGAAAATGTTTTCTTACATACAGTGCAGGCGAAAGGTTTGTCGCCCGTGTGGGTGTGGATATGCCTTTTTAAATTACTCTCTACAGAAAATCTCTTCTCACACATAGTGCAGGGGAAAGGTTTCTCTCCTGTGTGGATGCGGAGATGCCTTTTTAAATTACTCTCTTCAGAAAATCTCTTCTCACACATAGTGCAGGGGAAAGGTTTCTCTCCTGTGTGGATGCGGAGATGCCTTTTTAAATTACCCTCTTCAGAAAATCTCTTCTCACACATAGTGCAGGGGAAAGGTTTATCTCCTGTGTGGGTGCGGAGATGTGAATTTAAATGACGCTGCCGAGAAAAATTTTTCTCACATACAGTGCAGGTGGAATGTTTTTCTGTGCGGGTAGAACGAGGATTATCAATAATGTGGTAAGAATGTTGCATATTTAAAGTGGCAAACTGTGAAAATGTACCGTTACAATAATTATATTTGAAAATTTCTTCGGCGCGAGTGGGAATATGTGCATCGGAACTTTTTACATTTATACTAATTCCACACGTCTGATATCAAGTTCATTCACATACGGCTTCAAAAAGGTTCTGCTCGCAGGACTGGCATTCACTGGAAAGTATTTACACTGGAATACACAACATTTGCTGTTCTGACATGCCCACGTTTCGTTACACGATTGGAAAACTGTAACTGCCCCAGCAATATGTTGAACTACTTTTGTATTCGCAGCCAACAAACCGCAACGAGCACCTGCAAAGAGAGGAGAAAGTAATTTGAATGCAATATAATAAGACTACATTACGTTTTATTTCGTATTTTTCACGTGCAATCAAAAGCAATATATAGCGCTAGGAATGAGATATCGATTAACTGAGATGTTATAAATTAAGTTCTGGATAAAAAAAAACTACAGAGAATGTTAATTTATTATAATTAGGACAAGAGGTACTTTAGCCACTCTTTTTCTTTTGTACTGGTTGATCATAAAGACGAAGAAATTTTATAAGTTTCGGTTTGTAGGGATTTACATAAAATTGCTGCTATCGGCTCGAACAATGATGGATATGGAATATAAATTTCCCCCTTTATATTCATTTTGTTTCTCTGTAACTGAAAATAATTTCATCATTAATTATTAAGTTTGGAGCTCCGAGAAATTCCAGAGATTAAAACTTGATGATAAAGCTAAGTTACCACGAGGTCAAACAGTTTATAAATCTAATAAAATATGTGAAATTATTACAGGACGTAATAAAAAATAAACAATATGTGGCTTATGGGTTTGTGTAGGGAAATTTGTCTGGATTATTCTTTAGTGGCGAGATATTTTTCACCACACTGTCTCCCCATTTTATTCTGTATGTTGTGTATATAATAGAATTAGAATTGACAACAGTATAAATTCTTCAAATTTCTTTCCATTTATCTACTGTACAATAGTGCTTTATGGGATTTTTCACATGTGAATCAAGCATTTCAAAATAGTTATGTGTGAACTTCTTGCAGTCTGTGAGATATATGACAGGAATACACAGCAGATAAGGTCTTTTTTAGACACCTTTTAAATAGTATTACTAGATTGTAAAATAAATCTACACGGTTATGATGTTCCTTAAAAATTACTTGTGATAACAATTTTAAAGGCTCATAGTCTGAAATATTAATTGAGAACTGCATAAAGAAGTTTTACCCCTGTTATCTCTCACGCAATTTATTTTTTAGACTGTTCGGATTGTAAATAAAATATGTCGAATGAATGTGGTGTCCGACTTCAATCTCAAACAGTCACATAATAATTTCATATATTGCATACACACACTTCAGTAGAAAAATAATTACACTACATATCTTTTTAATTAAAATCTTGGCTGAAGTACGACACTTATACCGATGCGTATTTTACTAATACCAATGCGTGAAGTGTGTGCTACAAAAATTTCACCGCGTTAAAACACGTTCGCTGCCACTGACGCTCTAGTGCGTCAGCATGGTGCTACCTCCCATGCCGGCGACGCTCTGGTGCGTCGGTCGACTAGGATAACCTATTTGCTCTATATTTTGTTCGGCCTTGGAGTTTCAACGAAGATCTTGTTGAGGCATGTTAGTGAAGCATTATTTTTTTTATTTTACACGGGTGGTTTTCAAATTTTGTGTTTCAATTTTTTATGTGCGTTTTCAAGAATTGCGGAAAGTTCAAGTATGGCAGGACCTTCACAGCCCAATAAAAGGAAAGTAAATAAAAAATTGACTAATGCCGAAATATTAGAAAAGAGTGATCTTTCTGATTATGACAGCACAAACGATGAAGATTACGGTTGGGATTCTACGAGCGAATCGGAAAGAGATAGTGATGTTGCGGTGGACGCCATACAAACGTCGGCATCTGAGGATGGATATGCCAATTTTAGTGGCAGAGAACGTGTTAACCTCCGACTTTAAGGTAACCGTACTCGCTCGCTCCATAACATGCGGGAAGGTGTTTGTTTATGAACGGCATTTTTTTGTACTAAAATGCCGTTGTTATGCTAATTGAGGGCCCGTAACGTGTTCAAGTGATGTATATTTTTAAGTTTAGAAAATTGTATCTACTGATGAAGATGTATGTGTAATATATAATCGCACTTCAGTAAAAATATGTAAGGTGGTGGCTTAGGTTCAGTGTTTGGTGGGCTGGTGAGATTTAAATCTTAAAATATTAAATAGAAATGCAAATATCCCTCTATTTTCTTAGTCCCGTAAAATCATACAATTCTTTAACTAACTCCTGTCTTGCGGTTGCTATGCAGAAATCTGATACATCTTGTTTTGCCATTTCGGGTCGGGCGTGCGTTGCTTGATCCCCACTTGAAGGGGAAGGCAATATCGAAACCAGCCCAAAGGAATGTTGATGATTCCCATAGAAGCGCAGGCTCCCAGCACCCCTTCCAGGATTGCCGACCCTTCACGCGGATGGATACAGCGCTGGGTGCCGGCAACGTTCGCAGCGGAATAAATTAAACGAAAAAGAAAGCTAACAAGAAGCCAAGTTTTGTTGCAGAAAAAATAATATTGCTGTCAACAACAAGTTTGGTAAAGTATGCTCCCATTTTTAACGTGTGTCGGCCCCAGGGGCCTCAGCGCGCATAGGAACTCTTTATTCGTCGCCCAGCTTCGCGCGCGGAGGTTTCTTGGAGAAAAAAGTTTTGCGTGGGAGTTCACTCTTCTCGAAGAGACACTCTCCCTGCTGTCTGCAATGCTTGACTGTTGCTTCTCTTGCGTCTCCCCGTGACTGATGATGCCCGCCTAGTTCAGTGCCACAGCGAGAGATGAACCATCCGCCGACTGCATAGAAGGCCTGGACGATGTAATGATGTAGTAACAGCTTATCACGGGGCATGTCTCTGTCTATTCCTTTCTATCTCTCCTTTCTTTCCCTTTTCAACCTCTCCTTTTTTTAGTTAGAATACAGCCGGCTTTAGGTAATATGCATTTTAATTATAACTATTTATTTTAGCTCATTTAAGATAATAAGAAGTAATAATGTGTCACCAGCCACCTCTAGTGTAAAATGTATGTTGTAATAATTGAATTGTTAAAAATGTAAATTAATGAGGCTTTGTTAATAAGATTAATGGATAATTTATATGTGGTTAAATCTAATAATATTGTTGTTGCCTCTAACCTAGAATTCTGTCGTTTTGAGTTGGTTTTCTTGTCATATCACTATAAAAAAATAGACAGGCTAAAATGTTAATAAAGTAAAGAAAGCTATACGATCACGCTATTAAACTATGTTGAGTTGGCCAAATTTAAAGTTTATCTCCCTATTTGTCTTAAAGATAAGAAAAAGGAATCATAGCAATTAGTGTCTACAATTAATCATAGTAATTGGTTTTTAAACATAACATATGATTAATAACCATAACAAATGGTACTTAGTGACCATCCATCTATAAAATTTAACAATGATCTAAATAATCATAAATGACCAAAAAGAAAGGAATATAACACCGTCTTTACCGCTTCGTAATAAAAGATGAATGAACTGATAGCAAATGTTTTATTACTCGATTTGTACGTTTCAAAGATCTCTTCCTATTGTAAACCTCTTTTTCCCAAAATATACAAGTTTTCAAATTAGAGTGCTGGGAGATTGCTGTTAATTAAAGTATAATATAATTAAAGAAATCGTGATTTTTTTAATATATATATATATTTGAAATATATTGGTACATTCCAATTTTATCATTTTCATTAACAATTTTTTAAATTTTTATTATTTATTCTTTAAATTTATGTAAGGTTTTTAAATTAAACTTCAATTCTTACAAGAAAAATTGTTTTTTTCATTTTTGTATTTCTACAAAACTAATTAAAGAAATTTTTTGGGGAAAAAATTGTACTTGTTTATATCTCTGCACTAAAAGAAATATTGTCATATTCTTATTTTCCCAATTTTTTTTTACATTTTATGAGTAAAAGGGGGGGGGAGGGGTAATTTATTTATGGTTTTTAACTAGAGTTCAATTTTTGAAAAAATTATGTTTTTGCATCTCTACAAAACTTTGCAAACAATTTTATATATCTTGATTTCTGTACATAATTCTCATTCTCATTAATGTTTTTAAAATTTTCTCTATTTTACAGGTTATGGATATTCAAGATTACGTCAGCTTCAAAATTAAATTTTATTCTTATAAATGCTCCTTTATGCATTTCCACAGATAAAATGTGTCTATTTTCAATTGTATTTATTCACAGTGGATGTTAGAAAAGTAATTGTCAATTAGAAAATTGTCAAATAAAATGTAATTGTCAATTTAAATAATTTTTCAAGATAGTGTATGAAATATTTTACTCTTCAGTCATACATGTATACAGTGAGAGAAACAGCAAAAGTTTAATATCATATTTAACAAAACAGTTTAAAGAAACATGTGTACACAATACAGTAATACACAAAGTCATATTTTTTAAGGAAATAATTTTAAAAAATCTACAGTCATATAAATTTTATCGCATGATTAAATTTAAACTGTTTAGTTCATACACAAACATGCTATGGTCTTTTTATAAATTAATGTCCATAAACATAACTCCCATAAAAGATAAATAATACAGGGAAAAGTTCCATATCCTGTGCTGTTCTGCGATAACACTGTACAACATGAAAAGTGTCCTTCAGATGAAAATGTGTTTCTTGTATAATTATGGATGAAAAGAATGAATGTGCAATTATTTTTTGTTGTGAATTGTTTACCATACACCATTTTTTTACAAAATCCACATTTTAGCAATGAAAATCTATACTGAAGCGGCAAGCGCCACTACACAAAATAAGTTTATTTAGAAGACGACAAAGCCATTTTGTAGACTATTTTGCGAAGAAAGAAGCCATCGTATAATACTCTGATGTGAATGGCCTATTTCAGGCATTGGGATATGAACATAATCCAGCAGAATGGCACCTGTTTATTGACTCGTCCAAACATAATCTCAAAGCAGTGCTCCTCCATATAGGCAATGTTTGTCCGTTTGTTCCTGTAGCATGTTTACGAAATTATGAGTGCTATACTGAAGTTAATTGAGTACACTACATTTGGAGATTTGAAAGTCATTGGGATATTAACAGGCATGCAACAGGGATACACTAAATTCTGCTGCTTTCTCTGCGAATGGGACAGCCGTGACAGAAAAAATCACTACATCCATAAACAGTGGCCTCCAAGAAAAATGTCATTCCTGCACCAAAAACATATCACATGAACCACTTGTGAATCCACAATGTGTCTTTCTTCCACCATTGCACATTAAACTCAGTTTGATGAAAATATTTGTAAAAGCTCTGGACAGAGAAGGAGTGGCTTTCTTGCATCTCAGGAAAAAATTCAAAAATTTAAGTGAGACAAAGGCAAAAGAAGGGGTTTTTATTGGCCCACAAATTAAAGCAGTGTTTCATGATGAAGAATTTGAAAATCTCTCTCACAAGCAGATAAAGAAGCCTGGCTGGCAATCAAATCAGTGTGCTCACGTTTCCTTGGAAATGAGAAAGCTGAAAACTATGAAAATCTTGTTGGTGACATGGTGAAATGCTTTTGTGTTATAGGTTGCAATATGTCTTTAAAACTACACTTTTTAGACTGACATCTGGACTTCTTTCCTCAAAACCTTGGTGCAATTAGTGATGAGCATGGGGAAAGGTTTCAACAGGACATCTCTAGGTTTGAAAAGCGTTTCAGTGGACAATGGAATAGAAATATGCTAGCTGAATATTGCTGGTCTGTTATCAGGGACATACCAACAGATGTCTACACGAGGAAATAGCCATAAAAAATGATTTTAGTGATTGTGTTTTCTATAATCAAGCCTATGTTACAGTTACACTTGTCTGTGTAACCAATTTGTATAAATATGAGAAGTGGGTTTCCTACAAAAACGGTACATGATGGACCATTTTGGTTTTGATATAAGAATCAAGCACCTTTAGTTTATACAGAATCACATAGTTTCTTCTAAAGGACAGATAAAAGTTCAAATTTGTTGTTCAGTATAATTCGTCAAACTCTACCAAGTGGAGTTCTCCAGATTACAAATTTAGGAAAATGCTATTTCTTACTGTTTTTAAACTTTTAGCCTGACAGTCAACATAAACTTTGTATGAAAATTCAACAATATGAAACATTAGAATATTTTAATTAAAAAAATTTAATACAGCATTTATCTGGGGTAAATAATTACAATGGCCCAATTATTATACTGTCCAAAATGTATGAATCGGTTTCAAAAAGTAGGTCAAAAAGTAAATTTTTTTTTTTAAATGCATCATACGATAGGGTGTAGAAAGTGTTGTAGGGAAACTATATAATAGTATAACAACTTTATTTTTTAAATAATCTTTACAACTATAAGGTAAATGCACCTATAGTGGGCCATGTCCCTATAATGGGCCTCCCTTTAGAAATGTCGAGAAATTAAAGGTCTGTTGTTACCTAAGGCAGTAGAAGGGGTGATGGTCATTGGCTACTACCTGGGAGGGTCCCTTAGCATTCGAATTCAGTTCATTCCTTTACTTTGTGTGAAGTGTAAGGTGTATTCTGCTAGAGAGAAGAAAAATTGTGTTTGTTTTAACATCTGCTGCAGAAATCTGTTAAGTGAAGCTTTCAAAAAATTTTATTTAAGTACTATAATGCTTGTTTATTGACTTAAGCTATTATTCATTATGATAGTATGTATAATTTAAATTGTACAGTGATTAAATGACTAAAAACTTAGATTCCATTGTCAAAATAGCGTGGCCGATCATAGGATCACGAATTGTTCCACTGTCCCTGTATTGGGCCAGCCCAGTCTAACATAGGAATAGTGTGTTGTGAAAAATAATAATAATTTAGATAGTAACTAATTAAATGTTATTTTTAAGTAAATAAATTTATATTTCAGTTTTATATATTTAGTGTAGTTGCACTGTAGTTATAAAATGAATAAACCGGTTTAAAAATATACATCATGTTTTTAGTTCCTTTTCTTTCCAATTTTATTATATTGTAGAATTGATTTTTGTTCCATAACAGATCAAATAGATGGCCCATTTATGTTGTGATGGGCGATATTGATGGCCGTGAATCTTGCCTCTGGGGCGTGGAGCCCCCAGTGCTTGATTTCTGTATTGTTTTTGTCTACATTCTTCTTATAATTATCTAGATCTGTTAAATTTAGTTATGTTTGCCTTTTTCATTATAAAGCTATGAAGCAACTGCGCAATCTTTTATTGGAAAGTTATTTATGTTTTCATTACTAGGGTAGGTTTTGAGTTATTTTGTTTGGCAGTCTATGCCCGTCCTTTTAATTTTTTTGCTTGTGTTGATTTGTTTACATTTTTATACATTAAGATACTTTCAACATGTACAGTAGAATGACAAAAAAAAAAAAAAAATTATTGCACTAGTATTACACGTAAAATTTTAGAACAAAAATTAGAATTTAAAATATTTCCGAAGTATAAATATCAATTTATAAAACTAGAAACATAATGAAAATATTTTAGGAAAGGGTAAAAAATTAACTAAAAACATAAATTTTGAATCTTTATCGAAAAAAATTAGAATTCAAAAACACTAACCAAGCTGAAATGATGTACCAGGTACACTGAGGTCTGGAGTAAGACCTAGATATGAATCTAGATATGAATTTCTAGATAGAATGATCTAGATATGAATTTCTCTTCTTCTTTCTCTCATCATCCAAATTGTATACCTTGAAAAGGAGGAAAATAAAAATGTTATGAAAAGAATTCAAAATATTTTTCAGTCACTGAACATGTAATTTTTTATCTAAAGGTAATTTCAAATTTCATTGCCTAAAAACATCAAAATTATCATAATTAAAATTAAATTTGTTGAAATTAAAAAAATACCAAGCGTCATCTCTAATATACAGAGGTTGTTCGCACATTTTTTTAGACGATTTTGGTAAGCGGTAATAAAAAATCGTTTGCTACAAAAGAAATAATTGCAATTGTACTATGTTTTTAAAAGTCAAAATTATCGTCTGCGGCTTGAAAGTTTTGTTTTTATTCAAAATGGCGTTTTTAACAAAGCAGTGGTTCGAAGGCTACATTTATGCTCTTTCCAAAGAGAAATGTGCATACTCCGTTATCCAAAAACGATGTGAGAGTCATGGTTTTGTGATATCTAAAGAGTCGATAGGTAATAACGTCAACAAGAAAGGAAAAAAACGTGAAATTGGAGCCTCAAGTGGGACAAAAATTCCAAACAAGTATCCAAGGAAAAAACTGACATCTTCGACTATTGCAAAGGTACATTGTTTAATGTTAAAAGAAAATCCCCCTAGTCAAAGGACAGTTGCAAAATCATTAAAATGCTCGGTGTCCACTGTAAACAAAATGATAACGTTGATTTCAATCTTAAGAAAGCGAAAAAACACAATGTGCATCGTCTTCTTCCAAATCATATCACTGAACGCAGGACAGGCTGCAGAATTCTATATGAGAAACACTTACCCAAAGAAAAATGGAAAACAATTGTCACAATAGATGAATCATGGGTGTATTTAAATGATTGCAACAAAAAAAGAGCCATTTATTATCATAAAAGGGGAGAAAAAAATTTAAGTACATGGTTCAAAGAATCGAAAGAAAGTTTTTCTAAGGGATTCATGATTGTTGCTGGTTTTTCTTATAATGGCAAGTTAAAAATAAAGAGAGTGGGAAAAAATGTCAAGATTAACTCCAAATACTATCAGGAACATATTTTATCGCCAATTTTTCTGAATGAAATACCATCGCTTTACCGACAGTGCCATCAATCTGTGAGACTCCATCAGGACAAAGCTAGCAATCACACATCAAAATCCACTGTAAATTTCCTAAAAGAAATGGAACAAAAAACTGGTATCAAGGCTATACCCTTCACTGATATCCCTACAAAATCTCCCGATGTATCACCTATGGATTTTTTGCTTTCGGACTTTTAAAATCTGCATTATCCAAACGTCGTCCCAAAACCTGTACAGGACTCTGGAAAGCTGTTCAGGAGGAATGGGATAGAATACCTCTTCTGACACTTCAAAAGGCATTATTATCCTGGAAATTGCGGTGTCGAAAGATAGTTCAGAATAAGGGATGTCAAATAGAACATTTAAAACACAAGAATTTTATGTAATTTAGTTTTGTGAATACAATATACATCGTCTAAAAAATGTGTGAACAGCCTCTGTATAATCATTCATCTTTGGTGAAGTAAGAGTGAAGCTTAGCTGGATCACATTTGTAGCATACTAAGATGATATAATGATGATAAAATTAATTTTAATTACAGTTAATTAAAATTTAAACTTTACAGTAATGAAAATTTTTATCAAATAAAAATATCAATAAAGATTTGCTTCTTTTTACATATATGAGCCTTAAAATCTCCTGCCCGCAGATACTTTTCAATTTCACCGCAAAATGTGAACAGCAGTCCTCTCAAGGTATATCATGAGAAAGATCATAAAAATTCCTTCAAAATGAAATAAAATATTTTTCAAATCTTTACCTCCATTTTCTGATTTTTTGTGAATTTTTAAAGATTAATTTTTAGAATTTAATTTATTAAATGCTGATCACATGATTTCTTTTTCTGGTACTTTAAATAAATTTATCGTCATGTGCACAACAACTAAATAGACAAAAAAATTTTTTTTTTCTTCCTTGTTAATGCGGCCAACGATTGGACATTATCCAAAAAAATATTAAAATACAGTAAAAAATATGATCCTCAAACTGTACTATATTAATTGTACTATATTCTTTAATATGTCCTATTAGATTCAAATTGAATATTTTCTTATACATTATTTTGATTTTAAAAATATCTCTTACGACCTTTTTATAAATATATTTGTTTTTTTTTTACATCAATTTTATACATTGATCGTTGTTCTTATCATATATATACATATATTGGCATTAAGTGCATACATTGACCGTTGTATTTAATTTGAATGTACTCCATAGCAAAGTGCGGGTTTTCAGTTAGTGCTTATATAAAATCAGTTGTGTATAATTTTTTTTTTTACATAATATTTTCAGATCTTCTTACTGCGAGAAAAATGAAACTCATACTTTGTGAAAATGCAAAAATATAGCATATTGGCCCTTGTCAATGTGATTTGGGTTTTTTCTTTTTTATTCACTGAAAAATTTTGAAATTGGAAATTTACCAACTTGAAGGTAATACCTGAATATTCTGGAACCTTAATAGTCAATTTAGTCACAATAAAATTAGTTTTGATAAGTAAATAAGTTTTAATTATATGATAAATAATATTGTCACTATTGTGACATCATAATAGGTAGGTAGGCTATTCTTTGGGGCTTTTTAAAAAAATTACTAAATTCAGGACCAAGAAAAGACAGAGTCCTAATTGTAAATGATAAGGCCACACTTTAAAAACAAAAACTCAACATTTAATAACAAAGAAAATTAACATTAAACAAGTACAGCATAATTAAATGAAGTTGAAATTAAGTGCAGATTTAGCTGCATGCTCCGAGACCCACATAATCTCAAAACAGGAGCTTAGACAACACGTCCAAATAGCCGGCCTTTACATGAGGGATCTCTCGAAAATCTCCAAGTTTCTGACTATATCTCGTGGTCCTTTCTTTGTCGGCATGTCTTGAAATTCCCAGAGCGGGGACCGGCAGATTAGTATGTGACAGCAGTTCTTACCAACGAATACCTCCACCATCTTTATTGCACTCCAGTGTCAAACTGGCATGAAGCTATTGCTACTAAAGACAGTTTTATGATCAGATGGAAGACGCTTCTGTTTTCAACCAGATTTTCCCACAGCTTCCTTAGGAAAACGATATGATTGGACTTAACTTTCAGGCTAAAAATTCTGGCGGCATTTGCTGGTATCGTTTTTTAATCCGCTCGGAAACCACATGTCTTGGAAACGATGGAAACTGCAAAAATGGTATTCTGATAAGCATGCAGCTGTGTGTTGTGCACCCTGTGTTTTGGGAAAAATAACCCAATATTATCATTATACTACACTATAAATGCTTATGCAAAATCTGTCATGTATAATTTTTTTAAAAGTAATATTTGTAGATCTTTTTACTTCGAGTACAATGAAATCCATAATTTGTGAAAATGTAAAAATAGCTGATTTGTCTTTGTCAATGTCATTTGGGTTTTTTTCTTTTAAATTCACTGAAAATTTTCAGAAATTTTTTACAGTAGTCCAACTTGATGGATATATCTCCAGTTAAAAAAAAATAATCTTAGATGCTTTGATTGTTTTTGTTTTGTTTCGAAAGGAAGATAATTCAAACTATTGTGTGATTAAATACTGAATTGACTTCCTGCTTAATTTGTCTTGATTAGAATTTATTTCTGATTATTGGTAGAAAACGTTGCTTTTCTTTCTAAAGGCTGTTATGTATGATGTATTATTCATACTTGTCGGTAAATAAAAATATTCCTATATTAATATGTGTTTGTTTTGGTTAATAAGTAGTATTTCTCACAATATTTTATTCCCATACTTGGGTCTTCGCCCCTAGGCTCGCTCCTCTGTTATGGCTAATACATAGGTGTAATTCTTGGGCAATGTAACAGCTTCCATCCATTTACTGTTGTCACCCTTAATGCGAAGGGAGTTTCATCACTGTTGAATAATCAGCTTTAAAATTCATTTAAAAATCGAAATTTTAAGATATATTCTTGAAATAAGGTTTATATGAATAAAAAATCTTTCAGCTTCCAGATGATGTAAATATATTCTTTGTAAGATAAAAACTCGAGGAGCATCGATATTATATCCACATAGGGGACGATATTTCTTGAAAAACTGTGTTTCATTTTTTGATGAAAATATTAGTCTGTTTTAAAATATTTTTAAACAAATGAGGTCTAGTTTGAAAAAAAGATCAAAATTCTACGATCAAATTTTGGCGAGTTATCGTAATCTGCAGATGAAAAAGTCAATATTTTCCCACAAAACATAAAATAAAAAAAATAATAACTTAAAAGTCTGACGAAGATGAGACATGTCTTACTTTGTTCCCCCATTTTTCTGCATCCATTGGAATCATTCTCTAACCCATACCCCTAACAGTTTCAGAGGAGATAGCGTGATGTGCTTTTGACAGTGGCAGCGGGAGTTATTTTTTTTAGAATAGAGAGAAAATACAGGTAACCCTCCTATAACACGGTAGACAGGTTCCTAGAAAATACCGTATTGTGTGAAACCGTGTTATATAAGACCCAGAGACAGTTCAAAAAAGGGGGCTACGTTCTGAAAACTTATTAAAAACAAACATTTTTTTAAAATTCCATATAAGCGACTTAATTTTTATTGAAATATAATGTTTGTATAACACAAAACGAAAAGAAAGATTTTTTTTTTCATTTAATGCGACCTTAATTTAATAAATTTCTTCCTCATCATGGCTCAGTACAATCAAACGAGAACGTTTTTTCGGTTGAATGATATCACCTTCATTTTCAGAACCTTTTTCTTCATTTAGATTTTTTGCACCTTTTATCCTCTTTAAAAAATCTGTAATTTTCGTATATTTGCTGGTTCTCACAAGGTCATTGTAGATCCACGGTATGGAGAAGGACAATTTTGCAGCTCCCTTTTGAATTTTAGGCTTTTTTCAGTGGAAGGGTTTGCATTCAAGATTTTCAACTAAGCTTAGGCCTTCTTGTAATTTTATAGAGTTATAAATGAATAAATCATAATTTGTGTTATACATTTTCATGTAAACCAATATAGTTCATTATTCCTTCCTGTCATTATTTTAGGGCAATTTAGTTTTTGATGTGTTAAACAAAAATCATGTTATCTTGGACTATAAAAGTACAGTGTTATACAAAGATTTTCGCAATTTTTTTTAGTGTTAGTGCGAAACCGTGTTACAGGTTGCAGTGTTATACAAGGGTTCCCGCAATTTATCTTATTGTGTTAGAGCAAAACCGTGTTGTAAGAGGCCGTGCTGATGGAGGGCTACCTGTACTTCCTTCATAATTTTTTCTGTAATTTCATTTCCTTAATTATTCAATTATTACAAAATTCTAAACTCATTTCTTCTGACACTAATACACAATCTGAAAAAGTTTATATAATGAAGCATGACAATTCATGTGTCAGATGTTTGTCATCTCATGTTTGGACATTACGTACTCTGTAGCTGCAGCTAGTGTGTGCTCTTATATGTGCATGTAACTAACTAGCTCTAGAATATAATGTAATATTATTTACTCATTTTCTTTAAGAAATTTAATGGTTTAGCAAAAAAAGAGGTTTAAACAAACATTTAAAATGAAAATAAACAATTGTTAAGTTGAAAAAATGAATTTATATTAAATACACACTAAAAAAAATACTTGTTTTCTCTTGTAAAATACGAAAAATCTATATAAAGCATTTCAAAAAATTTTATATATCTTGATTTCAGTACGTCATTCTCATTCTTAATTTTTTTTAATTTTCTCCATTTTGCGGTATGGATATTCAAGGTTACATAAGCTTCTAAATTAAATTTTATTCTTATTAAATGCTTCTTTCTGCATTTCCATGGATAAAATATGTTCAGTTTCTATTGTATTCACAATGGATGTTCAGCATAAAAGCTCTTAACAAAGTTTACGACTAAAGAAAAATGCTAGTGATTCATTACTTTCTTTAAGATTGGGCGATTGGAAATATAAACATTTTTCCAATTCTGATTTGCATATATTTAATCAATGAGCTTTATAAGTACAAAGGGGACTACTACATAATACATGTACTAGAAATAAGTCACCTGTTTCTAGATTTGACTAACAAATCTGTTGTTATTTTTACTTTCAAAACTAAATTGTAAGGCAAAATTCTTTTATATAAAAATGCAATTCTATAGAAATATACGCTGGGACCAAAAATGTGAATTGACTTATATTAGCTTTTAAACACTTTTCAAACTTGTTGTCAATAAAAAGAATATAGTTGTGCTATAAATCTTAAAAGTTAAAATAAGAATAATAAAATTAGATAAATTAAGATTAATACGAATTACATTGATTACATCCATTGTGAATATCTTGAGTTACCTTTATACTGGATAATAAAATAAATAAAACCATTGTAAGAATCATAGCATATTAGAAAACCCTTTTGTTCTTGCTGGATAAGGTAAACTCATAACATTTTTAATTTTGTGTATCAAGTCAAATGATTTCAATATATCCATATAGACTGGAATTCTTTTGGTCAGAGCTCTATACAATACAGTACAGTGCTATAGGAAATAAGATGAAGATTAAGCCATACCTATTATAATACTTTTTGGTTAAGGAAAATATCATACTTTTCTTCATAAAAAATGAGATTGAAAAGTAATTGTCAATTCAAACAATTTTTCATGATGGAGTATGAAATATTTTGTTCTTCAGTCATACATGTATGCACTAAGAGAAACTTCAAAAGTTTAATACCATATTTAACAAAACAGTGATTAAAGAAACATATATCCATAGTATACATAACAGTAATACACAAATTAAATATTTTTAAGGATAAGTAAGTTAAACACAAAATCTACAGTCATATAAAGTTCACTAAATGATTAAATTTAAACTGTTTAGTTCATACACAAACATGTTATGGTCTTTTTATAAATTAATTCCCATAAACTATTTTTCCCTTTCCCCCTCCTTCCAAATTAAGGAAATTTAACAGATATATATATTAATAAATTTTAATCCTCAGATGCAATTCCCTTGACAGGAATAAGAAAAAGTAATTTCTTTCTATTTTGTTTACACAAGCTGAGTTGAGCATATTGGCAAAGCATTTATTGGCTTTAATTTCAGTATATGAAAGAAAAAGAAAAGATTGCCAAACAAGTTAATGTGACTTTCAAAATAAACTGTTGCAAAATTCTTTTATATAAATCTCATTCGAGTATAAAATGTTTACAGAATGTAAAAAGAAGTTAATAATAATGGATTACTGAGCTTATACCAGAATACAAAAAATAAATAAATAAATAACAGAACTCAAGGTACCTGAAGTGTAGGGTTTGGATTAGAAGCATTTTGAACATTTAAAACATAACTACACATTTCTTGGGGTAGAAGAGTTACAATCAATAATATTTGTGATTGAACTAGAGAGAGTACAGAAGGATGACTATTATCTCCCTTCAGTAGAAGTTATTTTGTGAGAATTTGAGCACAGGCCAGATTAATAACAGATGTCAGAGGAGGAGATAGCTCTTTATCATCTATAACTTTGCCGGTACATACAGTGGCTCCCAAAAGTGTCCATACACTTATGATTTTCAATGAAATAAGGGCCTATCTATTAATTAAAATGAATATTTCAGAGTGGGTATTTAATAATAAGATCTATAATCTATTCTGAACAAAACTACATGAAATATTTTTAAAAACATAGTAAAACTTTATTTTTAAGATACCAGTAATCAAAAGGTAACAAAAACTTTTATCTCACAAAAGTCATCGTACACTTGAAAAAAATCTGTACATATTCGCAAATATTCTAATTTTTCGTTAAATTAATATTTAGTAGGATATCCTTTAGCATCCACAACAGCTTTAAACATCTGATAATAGATTGCACAAGTTCTTTTATAATTCCTGAATCAATGTTCATCTATTTTTTCATGATAATTGTTTTTGGTTCACTTTTCGTGTGAATGTCATGTTTTCGGACTCAAACCTACAGTTCTCCCCAAGTATGTTCTATAGGGTTTAAATATGGCGATTGAGGTGGTATTTTCAAAACTTGTGGACAATTATAGAGACACCAGAGGCGAACATTGAGAACCGTGTACTTAGGATCATTATCTTGATAAAAAAACAAAGTTGTTTCCAATACCCAAATTTGGGGCTGATAATTTTAAATTGTCTCTTAAAATATTTATATAAACAGCATGATTCATTATGCCATCAATAAATACCAAATTAACTAGTCTTGATGCTGACATGCACCTCCACCGCCATGCTTCTTCTCCATACAATTATATGCCCATCGGAACCAAAAATGTTAAACTTGCTGTCATCGGCAAATAAGACATTATTCCAATACGTTTGGTGCTTATTTATCATTGATAATGCGAAAGAAAGCTAAAGCTTTCTGTTTTTCTCACTCACAAAAAAATTTCTACGGGCAGAACGCCCGTGTAATCCAGCGGCTCTGACAACTCGTTGAACAGTTTCAGGTGAAATTAAGTAGAAAATGTTTCATTAAATTCTGCAGAAACTTTTACAGCACGCAAACATGGATTTTTTACAAATTTTCTAATTATAAATCTCTGATCACGTTTTGTTAACTTTGACGGACGACCTTTACTTACCTTGTTTTCGATCAGATTTTCTTCTTTAAAGCGTTTTATCTCATAGTGCATAGTAGAATGAGATAAATTAATGTAATTTAGCAATCTTCCGAATTCATTTACCACTACTATGATGAACAATAATCATTTTTCGAATATTGTTTGTTGTTTCTTTACGACTAAGAGCCATTTTTAAACAATAAATAGAATATTACGGAGCAGGCAAGCAAAAATTAAAGCCAAACAATATTTTAAATGCCACCACAATTCAAAAATAAAAATAAAGCGCCAGACAATTTTAATTATGAATTTATTCGAAAATATTTCAGTGTACGATGACTTTTGTGAGCTAAGGTTTTTGTTACTTTTTGATTACTGGTTTCTTAAAAATAAAATTTTACTGTTTTCAAAATATTTCAAGTAATTTTGTTAAGAATAGATTATAGATCTTATTATTAAAAATCCATTCTGAAATATTCTTTTTAATTAATGGATAGATCCCTATTTCATTGAAAATCGTAAGTGTACAAACACTTTTGGGAGCCACTGTATAACCATACACTCATTCATGAATTTCATCAGTGTATTTAAAGTAATTTTATTCAAATTTCATCTTTATTGACAAACTTCATTTCGTTAGATTTTGAAAATATTCAGAGCCACTGTAAGATATCTCAACTAATTCATCATTTAAAAGTAGATCAGCAGATATAAAAATGTTCAGATGAGGTGAAAAAAAATGCCTCACAACACCATGAATATTCTAATATAAATTTGCATTAAGTTGTGAAACAACTGTATATATAACTATAAATATTTTTAATTACAATGCTCAGGACACGTTAGATTTTCAAGGAGGTACTAGACAATGTTAAATTATCTGATGGCAAAGGATTACTTTTCTTTTTCCTTTCTTTGGTTTTGGTTATCTTTGAAGTCTTCTCTCATCTATATGTATTCTTACAGAACAAAAACGAGAAATAATTCTCACATATTAATGAAAAGCCAGGAGATTTATAACATTTGCAAAAATCTAAACCTAAATTGGGTGCTTTCTATGACCCCACATTTTCCTGCTATGCATGAAAAGCACACCTGCAGTGTATAGCTCTGTGCACAACAAACTTCAGAATTGAAGGGAGAAAAATACCAAAACTGGCACTTTGGAGTGAAATCTCACTACAACAAAATGAATATTGAACTGCAAACATATTTTTTAACAACAGATTTGGAGATTTAGAAATCATTGTATCCAGAGAACAACAACAACAAACAAACAAACAAAAAATGTAAAGACCAGGTCATAAAAATTTTTGAGGCTAAAGAGTTGTTGCTTATTCTTATAGCAAGAAAATAATATTTAAAACCAGAAGCTGAACTAGAAGATCTACCTCAGAGATAATCTTGTGAAAAGAGACCTGCAAATTTGGAAAGTTTCTAAGAAACTCCTTTAAATAACTGAATGTTTTAAAAGAGTAAAATACCTGCTGAAACTCTATTTACCAAATAATGATTCAATGAGATAACATTCTTTCTTGCAATGTGAAAGATACTAAATACCCACAAATTTTCTGCCCTGAGAAGATCTACATGTCTGAATCAAGACAACAGATTTTGGCTACTAGTCACTGATCTCTTTATAAAATTTTAAAAAGTGTTTGAAACGAAACTCTCCACAGTTCATGACAGGAAAAAAAATATGAAAAATTATAAGACAGCCCTAGGAACCCTTTGCATAAAAGGATACAAATATGTAAATAATAAATTATCAAAGGCATGACTAGGTGTAATCCAATTGGATAGAATGGATGCAATTAGGCCCCATGCTTCTATACATCCCCACATGAAGGAAAACTTAAAATATGTCTGACAGGAAGTACTGTGATAATTTAGAAACCTTCTATAATGCCTGACAAAACATAGCCACTCTGGTTTCTAAAATTTTTAACCAGACCCACAAAGCTAGCAACTTATTCAGAAGTCATTCAAGAATTTGGGAAACATGCTTACGAGAAAGAAGGAAGATGTTTATTTATGTGTATATGGATGATATTTATTACATGTATGTGAATGTACATACCTATATGCTGGTCATAGAAATAGAAGTATTAAAACCTACTGTTTCGGAAACCCTATAATAATTCTACAATTGATACAAATGACAGCTCCTGGCATTTCAAATGCATCTATATCTTTAACGCTATTTTTAAAAATTCGTGTAACTGTAGCGTTGGGAAAAAGAATCTTTTCTAGATAAATATTAATTAAAACATACCTGAGGTCCACAAAATAGCAGGAGAAACCCAACAGCATTGTAATACTGTCTACAGATCTTGTAGGAACCAGCAAATTAAAATTTCATCAATTTATAAATGATCTTACTGATAAAAAAATCTAGCAAAATTTAATTGTCAATAATTTTGTCTTGAGAATAAAATATACATATTTTAATCTTACTGATAAAAAATTCTAGCAAAATTTAATTGTCAATAATTTTGTCTTGAGAATAAAATATACATATTTTAACTACTTTTTAGTTTTTTTTACTTATAAATGTACATGACGTGTATGAAAGGTATGAATGACAAGACTTAGGATGTCAAATTTTTCATTGCAAAGTAATCAACTGTTTATTTACCTTCATATACATTAAGTTAATGTAGAAATTTCCAAATTTTAAAATGTAGAATTCAACCAAAATCTTCAATTTTTTTATTTATCAGATTTCTATAAATTTTGTTTAAAACAAAATTATATGTAACTGTAAACAAAACAGCTAGTGAGAAAGAAAATTCAAACATGAACTGCAAAGCTATGAAAAAATTTCTGGTAAATGATTGACAAAAAGTGTTCATAAAAGAACTTAATTATACATATTTCTCTCATGTAAAATGGAACTTACCAGCCTATACTTTCATGTTTAGAGTTTACATAGAAGGTTTAATATAATCCTCTAACATTAGTTTTAACTTTTTTCCATCTAGAAATATAACTTATTTCATTCATATTCCATCAAAGCATAATTACACAATACATTTCAAGAGCACCAAGGAAAATAAAGAGAACGAGAATTTTCAAAACTTTATTTTTGACAATTTTACTGCACTTACTTTCTATTAATTAAATATATGGTACTTTTCCGTTATAAGCACTACACTTGGCGCATTTTAAATCTTGGCGATGTAGAGATACAACACATCATATTGGCGAAAGAAATAACTCAAAATAAAGCCGGATGTTACTCAAACGCAGTGACGTAGCGAGCATAACTAGCGACCGGAGCACGATAACTTTTTGGCAGAAAAAATTTTATAACACTGAATGATTACAAAAACAAATAATATAAAAAAACATTTGAAAAGCAGTCATAAAGGAACAGATGTAGTATACGCAACGGGCCATCGCCAATTTGGCGCCAAAATCCCGTTCGGAGATCTATTAGGCTTAAACTGCAAAATGTAAACAATAAATTGGAAAACAAACTTACTTCTGGCTTTAAGAAACTCGCAGGTGCACACGGGATCTTCACTTCGCTCAGATACCCTTGCTTCACTCCGTTACGCATCCGTCCAAAAACATTACAGAAAATCCCCAGCCGCTGGCTTCGCTACATACCGCTGGCTGTTGTACAGTAAAAAAAAGCTTCCGCTGGCTGTATCGGTAAGTAAAACAAAGCTTATCACAAAAAAATATTAAAAAATACTATCCGATCTTAAAATCCTCCCTGCCAGAATATAAAAACCGCCAAACAACCATCAGATTTGGCGAAAAATCGTCCCTTGGCGTTCGTTGCGTATATTACATCTGTACCAAATTGGGAAGTCATTCTTCTGTATATGTTGAAATTATCTTACTACAAACTTTTAAGTTTTATGTACTTTGCTTTTTTTACAATTTTTGCATTATGTGTCTATCTTGTAGTATTTACGGGTTTATTTTATAGTTTTGAAGATTATTTAAAAATAAAATTGTTATACTTTAAATATATAGTTTCCATACAACACTTTCTACACCCTATCCTATGATGCATTTAAAAAAAACTTAAAGTTTGACCTACTTTTTGAAACCAATTTATACATTTTGGACAGTGCAAATAATTGGGCTTTTTTAATTATTTACTCCAGATAAATGCTGTATTCAATTTTTTTACGCCTATATTGACCAGAAAGTAATAATCTATTAATTTGCTGATAGCAAGATACAATGGCTGAACATGCAATTTTTAACCGTTTAAGAGTTCTACGTATTGTATTAACATTCAGCTTCACTCATCAAAAAAAAAGTGTAAAATATAGTAATCATATATATCATTTTCAACTTCTTAACAAAACAGCCTGTCATACAATACAGAAAAAAATTACCTTTAAATTAAATTTCTTCGAACGCCTGTTTTTCTTTCTAGCATCTAGATCAAAACTCTTTCATTCCGTGACCCATTCTAAACGCTGCGAAAATTAGTCGCGAAGGCCAACGCCTTTTTCTTAAGATATTGAATTACTAAGATTACAGAAAACTGTATGCGATAAGCAAAATAAACTACGCGCGTACGCGATATCGATGCCACTGATGAGTATAAATATGCCGTGGCTTGGAAGGTAGCGCAATAAATAACTACTTTATTTTTGTAATTTATATATGTGTTAATTAACTTTATTTAATATTATGGGCATCAATTTTGATTCACGTTTTCTTACTGAATGGCAACGATTTTTAATAAAAAGCTGATTGTAATATTTACTATTCTATATACACTCATGGACAAAAAAATTAGCGCACCAAGAAGGAGTCGTCAAAATGAATTACGAATTTTACATACGTAATGACTACTTTGATATAAGTAAATGATAAGAAAATCAAAGAAAAAGGATAATTTATTTCAGAGAAAAAGGCAAAAGAACGGAGGAGTTAATACTCCGTTGGACCCCCTCTAGCGCAAATGCACGATGCGATACGATCGGGCATTGAGTCATACAAGTTCTGTATGATGTCTTGAGACATTTCGTTCCATATTTGCTGTAACCTTGCCTCTGGTTCGTTCAAACTCGTGGGATGCCCAACTCGTCGTCCCAAATGATCCCAGATATGCTCGATTGGAGACAAATCTGGGGATCGGGCAGGCCAAGGAAGGGTAGTAACAGTGCGGAGATAGTCTTGTGACACCCTTACCGTATGAGGCCGAGCATTGTCTTGTTGAAAAATGGCTCCTGGGAGCCGTTGCATGAGTGGCAACACATGTGGTTGCAGGATTTCATGAACATACCGCTGGGCTGTCATGGTGCCACGGAACAATACTAGGGGTGACCGTGTATTGTAGGCAATGGCACCCCATACCATCACACCAGCTGTGGGAGCGATGTGTCGCTGTACAGCAAAGGCAGGATTGAAGCGTTCACCACGGGCTCTCCACACACGAACACGATTGTCATCTCTGCCGAGATTGAATCTGGATTCGTCGCTAAAGACGACCTGGTTCCATTCCGCTGCAGTCCAGTTTCCTCGTGCGCGGCAAAACTCCAAACGGAGGCGTCGATGGGTGGGCGTCAAGGGCAGCACACGTAATGGGCGCCGCGATACCAACTGTCCTTCAGCCAGGCGCCTTCGTATGGTCCGAGAAGACACAGAGGCCCCTAGTGAAGGTGCTACTTGTGCCTGGATGGCGGCCGATGAGGCAGTTGGCTGTACGCGTGCATTTCTTACGATGTGGCGGTCTTCTCGACGACTGGTCTGTCGAGGGCGTCCTGAGCCTGGTCTTCGTGTACATGACATCTCTCGGGTCCACTGGTCCCAACACCTCCTCACAACACAATCAGAGAGGCCTAATTGACGAGCTACTCGCCTAGCTGACCACCCAGCTTCCATCACCCCGACGATTCTCCCCCTCTCAAACTGCGACAACTGCTTATATTGTCTTCGAACATGGCGTAATGGCATGTCTATCTCAGCTCTTCCTTTGTAAATGATTCAGCACACTCAAACAAGCTTTGGTTACCTGTTTTATACTCCACAGAGTACGATGTTCAACGCCCTCTACCGGCTATACGTAATGCGCAATCACGCTGCATTTCTAATCATTTGCATATCTCCCCGACATGTACCTTCATTGCAAGTTTCATTACGATCCCGCAATTATTTCTTGGTGCGCTAATTTTTTTGTCCATGAGTGTATTATGCTGGGTTTCAACTAGGGTTTTTGACCCGGGTTTCCCCGAACCCGAAAACCCGGGTTTTTCAAAGATTTTACGAACCCGAAACCCGGGGAATTTCTAATGTAAACCCGGGGAATTAGTTATTTATCTAATACAATAGAATACCAATTATACTCCTTAATTTAGAACCAAGACCGAATTTAACAAGTCGGACTCGGTACGGCTCTCAAACAAATGAATAAAAAAGCAATGAGACGGAGTGAGAAGGAGATATATTGGCGGCGGCGTACGCCATAGCTCTATTTCACTCAAGTTTATGAGTTGGGGATTCTCAGCAGCACATGCGTTATGCCGTGTGAATTGCGCAATACTTCAGCTACACGACCATGCATGCTTTCTGTGGTTTGTGTTTGTTTAGTCTAGTTATATACATATCTCGTTGTGTTGTGTTCTCGCTGCTTTCTATTGCGTAGTTAAACAATATTCTGTGGACCCACCCATATAGAAAGCGCTTTGCGTGCAATAGAAGGAAGTTTTTTGTAACGTCCTAGAGTGCCGCACTCGACTTGGATCTCTCACCTGATGATATGCTAACATGCCGATCTTACTCTCTCTGAAAAAGAATTAGCATTTACAGTGAATAAGCTAAGAAATCTAAACACTCCTATCGCGAATGCTCTACTTCAAAAATTTGAAATTCGATTCAAAGAGCTTCGAAACCCAGAGCTGGCTCATCTCATTAAATTTTTGAAAAATCCCCATTTCGACAATGAATCATATGATGAGTTTGGTAGTAAAATTTTTAAAAACAAAATATTTGATCTGGCAACAACCTCAATTAAACGACTGTTCGACGTAAATGATAATGGCTCAGAGTCTGAACCAGAAGTAGCAGTTGAGGTGAGAGTTAAAGATGGAATTGAAGGTAATGCTACGAGTAATGGTGCTTGTACTAAACAGATGTCCCTATCTGATGAGCTTCGTATGTTTCTGCAGGAGAATGATAATAAGGAAAATCATAAAAAAATCAAAATCCGGTACATATATCATAAGAAAAGAAACTGAGTTGTTTTGGGCAACAAAAAGCCGACCTGATAAACTTTACAGGTCTTTAACAACAATTCGACCAACTTCGGTGGAAGCAGAACGAGCATTTTCTGTAATGGGTCTCCTTGCTAATAAACTCAGAAGCCGACTCAATGATGATACGTCGAGTGCAATGATGGTTTTAAGGCAGTTTTATAAAAATGAGGTATTTGTACCACTTTTATTTACGTTATACATATATGCATATGTTAATTAACATTAAATTTATTTACTGTTATTTTTTATATTTGAAATTCTGAAATAAATTAAATGCCTCTAATAAACTATTTATTATTTTAGTTCTTTGCTATTGACCCCCTGGAACCAACTAAGTAAACCCGGGAAAACCCGGGTTTTAAATAAAAAAACCCGGTCAAACCCGAAACCCGGGTTTTAAAAAAATTGCTCAAAATCGAAAACCCTAGTTTCAACTAGACCAGGCAATAATGTAATGCTTCACTCATCAAAAAAAAAAAAAATGTAAAATATAGTAATCATATATATCATTTTCAACTTCTTAACAAAACAGCCTGTCATACTATGTCCTGTCATCGTGCTATGGTATTGATAGTAGATGTTGAAAAGGTTTTTGTAAAAATTGTAATAAATATTGGATTGTAAAGCAGAAATGTATGAGTTGTCTGTACGAACATAGTAACCAACAAATATATTCCTTTAAATGCACCAGTAGGCTGTGGGTAGACAGCCTTCTGGCCGGTCTGTTAGTAATTCTGACAAGCTGCCGGCCGACGCAGTAATTTCACTGCACGTTTGGAAATTCGATCAGCCGTCATCTTAGATTTTAGAATTAAATTGCCGGCTGGTTTTACCTGCTGCTTAGCATTAAGGACGTCTGGCCGATTTGGCCTGTTGTTTTAAGGCGTAATTCCACTGAAGCAACTGTTAAAAATATCCTTTAACCATGAAACTTTAACCTGAACTGTTTTGTTTTAGACTGTTCAGGTTAAAGCATGAAGCTACAGCTTCATGCTTATAGCTTCATGGGTTAAAGTTTCTGTGTACTCGTGTTGTTCAGTCAGTAGCTGTAACGTTTAGTAGTATGTGTGTGCTTTGCACAAGCTTTGTATTCTTCGTCGTTATTATATAATCCAGTTTTCCTTTTCTAATAAATGTAGTTTTCGTGTTAATCTGCTAAACTAGTTTTAACAGGTTATGGGTCCATCAAGCTACATCTGCGTTATTACAGATGCATCGTGCTATGCTTAATCGTGGCTGTTAGGCCTAAGTGGAAAGTGCACTTGTTTAACTACTTTTATTTTACGGACTCATTTTGCGAATTCTTTTGTCACGTATTGTTGATGCAATGGATTTCGAAGCGCAAATTGAGAAACTGGAGGGTTCCAAAAATTAGACCAAATGGAACCGCCAAATCGAACTTTGGTTACGTCATAACGATGTTTTAGACATTGTTACTGGGGATCATGAGTCGCCGATCGATCTCGGAGAGGCGGCTTCAGAGAGCGGCTTCCCTCTTGAGACTCAGACTGAATCTCAAGCTCATAACAAACATTATTAAAGAGATCCAGTCTTTTTGGAGCTCTTACACATCTTCCAGAGGAGGTGTATCGTTGCATTACTATCTTATCAGGTGCTGATCCACCTTCAAAATTACAAACACCGTCAGAATTAGATTCCTCTACACCCAGTTTTTTATCGCCAATTACGTTTCTTTCATTCGCCTGTATATCCAAAGGGAAAATACGTTGTATGGGACGTAAAACTTCTCCGTGCTGGGTCTTAAGTTTGACTATACGACACTTTCCATCGCGTCCTGGAATCAACTCAATAATTTCAGTTAAGGGCCAAAGTAAACGTTTTTTGTTATCATCTCCCATTAATACAATTTCTCCAACAATGGGCTCACGAGATCGTTTTTGATTATGCTTTTGAACCAGCTGACTAAGATATTCTTTTCTAAAGCGTTGTCGCAGATCATTTAACAATTTACTTCTATATTTAATTCTTTTATTAAGACTCAGCGAATTTAATTCATCAATATCCTCAACATTGGAAATCCGGTTCTCGATAAGAAACATTGCGGGTGTTAGAGGTACCAATTCCTGCGGATCTTCAGATACATAGGTTAAAAGTCTACAATTAATCATGGATTCACAATCACAAATTACAGTATAGAGTTCTTTATAAGATAACACCGATTTACCTAAAGTGCGTTTTAACAGTTCTTTTACCGTGCGAACCAACCTCTCCCACCAACCAACCCGCGGTAGGAGGAATAAATTTCCAAAGTATTTTATCAGTTCTTGTTTCTTTTAATATTTTAGCCCAACTTAATTTCGAAAGATCATTAGATGCACCCCGAAAATTAGTCCCGTTATCGCTATAAATTGTTCTAGGCCGTCCGCGTCAAGCAATAAACCGTCGGAGTGCCAGAAGAAAAGCCTCTGAAGATAGAGAATTCACAAGTTCTATGTGAATGGCCCGGTACACGGCGCAAGTGAACAGTGCCATCCATACCTTTCATTCATTTTTAAAAACATTGGTCCAGTCAAATCAATTCCTACAATTTCGAAAGGCGCACAATCCGTAACACGGTCTGGTGGCAAAGGTGTCGGTTCGCTTGACATAGCCTTAACTTTAAATCGTTTACAAGCAATACAGTTAAAGAGGGCATTTTTTAATAGCTTTTCTAACCCTAATTATCCAAAACCTTTCTCTTAACAGGCATTGCATCATTTGAATACCCGTATGACAGTTTTTGTTGTGTACATTTCTGATTAATAGCTTGGTGAATTCACATTTTTCTGGTAATAGTATTGGGTACAAAAGTCATCATCTCGGTGAAGTATTCTCGTGTTTACTCTCAGAATACCTTCCTCATCTATGAGAGTTTCAATAAAATTTGAAGATTTAGTATCAGACAGATAATAGCTTTGAACTAAACGAATTAATTTTTTTTTCAGAATTTTCAGTTTCAGACTGAGAAAGTTCAGAGTTTTTACTTTTTACGTGACCACCGTTACAGTTATTCACAAATCTAAATATCCATGCACATACTCGTATCATTTTATCATAATTGGAAAAATTGTTTCGATGCCAAGGGGGTGCGTCTTTTGATAGATCAATGTTCATAATTTTCGTTTTTTTCCTCTCCAACTCTACTGCGGTCGAACAGAGTTTTTCACCAATGGGCCAGTTCTCAGGGGTTTCTCGTAACCACAAAGGGCCTTCCCACCATCTAGACCATCCATACTCAACCTTTTTCTTGCCTCGGGCCGCATTCACATAATTTGGTGCAGGTCTCAGATGTATGGTTAGGCTGGGCACATTGGGCACAGACCACGGAACCACGACACGATGCTTTCGAGTATCCGAAACGTTGGCACTGAAAGCAACGGAAAGGGTTCTGAACGTAGGGCCTGATGGGACACCGAAGGTACCCAGCTCTAAGGAATGATGGTAATTTAAGTGTGTCGAAAGTCAAGATGAGATGCTTCGTAGGAAGCACTTTCCCAACCCGACGGATGTTAATGCGACGAACACCAGACACATGTTGATCACGTAGTTGCTCCAGGATTTCCTCTTCGGGAGTATGGAGGAGATCAGCCTCCAATATTACCGCTCTTGAAGAGTTCAAATATTCGTGTGGAGCTACGGACACTGCAACATTCTCAAACATTTTAACCTTTAGCAACTGCGTAGCTTGTACTGCAATCAAAACTTCTACTAGGAGGTCACCAGAACGGAATTTTTTTATTGACTTTACATGACCTGTAACTGAATTTATACATTTTTGTATAAGGAACGGCGACACAGTGGTAAAATTTCCATCCATTCGCTTAACTATGAAAAAAAGAGACGTTTGGTTTTCAATCGATGACACAGATGACGTACAATTTACTTTGCTTAAATCCTCCATATTATCCATAATGCCGAAATTATCCATAAAAATGGGACGTATGTTCGTTCCCCGGTGGCACCACCGACCATGGAGCCCAATAAGGGGACGCCGGTTACTGCACCAGTGCTAACCGGGAACTGTACGTGCGCGGCCAATGACCGGTTGCTTAGCCCTGAGCCAGTGACCATAGTCTAACCGACCAGCCGATTGGTACACACGGGACCAATGTACACCTCCCGTTTACCTGAATCAAGGGCCAAAGCAGTGTGTTGGAGCATTATCTTCCTAAAGCCCACATTACGGCGAAAAATAAAACTCCTCAACTACCAGGATCCCCATTTCCTGGGACACGGGTCTCTACGCACGGCAAACACGTGGGCAGTTAACTCGCTATTAGATGCTAGAAACAGCAGATTGGAAACAGCATCTGATGGGGAGCCCTCACCTCCGAAGAGGTAACCGCAACGAGGAAGAAAAAAAGAAAAAAGTAGAAGGAAGAGGGGAGAGGAAAAGGAAAGGAGAAAAAGTTCGCTGGGGTACCTCGGGATTACAACAGTCGTGTTTACCTAAAGAAGGTAAACCCCCTGAGGGGCCTTTTTTGCACGGACTTCTGGAAACTCGGCTTTTATTTTGTATGCAGCTGCGACCAGTTTTGCTTCTGAAAGACTCTTTTCAAAGTTGTTCCGTTATGAAAGTTAATCACAAATAAGATTCTCAATATTAATAATCTCAATATCTAACGTTGCATTTATAGATTGTAACAACTGGCTTCTGAAATTGATTGGGGTTAAAATCTTTACCCAAACAGATGCCATGATGATACACTGAAACGACTGGAGGTATTCTAACAATCCGTTGATTGTTGCTCTGGTTTCTACGGGGATATTTAGCTTTAGTAAAGATGAGACAGCCTCCGCAAACTTATCAGTGTGTGCTGCTATTGGTTTCACACAATCAACCCTAGCACCCCATCGTGTGTCCGATAATGAATGCAAAGAGGAACCCACTAGACCTTTTAAAATTGCCCATCTCTTCGGACTACAACTGAAGAGGTTATATACATGATGAACAATTCCAAAGAATGTCTGTACTTCACTACAACATTCTGCAGCACGCACACTACATAAGTTGAGGTGCGTGCGCACACTACTAATAACTCATCCGCAGGGAGAGTATTTAGCCAGAGGATTCAATTTTAAAATAAGAGCCTACACACATTTATAATCCCTACTCATGTTTCTGCCATTATCATAGTCTTAACCTCCGCACTCCTCTATTGGAATATTGCTCTTATCAAGAACTGATTTCATTAAATTTGCAATATCTTGTCCCGTTTTTTCATTACAATCAGTAAATTACAAAAATCTTTCCTGTATTTCATATTCATTTGAAATTTCATTTAAACCAACGTATCTAATTGCAAATGATGTCTGTTCTACATGGCTTGTATCTGGTGTAGCATCCAAAATAATGGAATAATATTTTGAATTCTTCAAGTCGCCTATGATGATTTGCCTTACGTGATCAGCGCAACAGGATATGAATTCATTTTGAATTTCCCAAGATAAATAATGAGCTTGTAGCTTTTTCTGTGACTTGTAGGACTGTTTGACACGCTCTAGATGCGTTACCAAAACAGGATCGTAACGACTTAAAAGTTCAAGCAATCCCCAAAAATTGCCATTATTTGAATCCCCAACCTAATTTGACACACCCCTAAATGGCAGGCCTCGCTCATTCAAAAACAACGTTATACCAAGAAGCCGATTTAAAATTTGTTTTCCCAAGCATTGGAAGATTGTACCTCTAATCTGAAACAGTGTTTCTACATTTTTCTATTTTAAATAACATTCTTTGTGGCTAGAGCTATTTTGGTGTTCAGGGATTTTATCATAGTTCGCACTTTTTCTTATTAACAGCATAGGCGTAGCGTGCTTCAAACTTTTTTTTTTTTTTGGGGGGGGGGGGTACGCGAATTCAATTCAGTTAGGCCCTAACCGAAACCTCATCAAACATCGTTCGAAAAATTTCTATAACAGAAGACGAAAAGGTTCCGGCGCCAAATTCCGATGTGCTAGAATTATGGCCTCTCGAACAATAAATAAATGTTCACTGCCATCCATTCAGACACACTTAATAAGAAAAAAAGTTAAATAAACAATTAGACTGCCGTTCTCTGCGATCCGACCACGGTTAAGAGGCGAGTGTATCCACGACGCCACACTCTCAATAATTGCAGACACCTTGTTTTTTATGGTTTGATAATTACCGTTTATACCGTTAGTCACAGCATTTATCTTTTTACCTTTTAACCCCAATTAATAGCATTAATAGATTCCTGGGTAATTAAGCTACTCTGGTATGCAGAATCCAAAACAACTCGTCATTCCATCGAGTTCCCTGTCTGATTTCTACTGTACATTATCACCGTGCTTAGTAACACAGCAGATTTTTGTTGTGAATAAAGACTAGCGCCGCAAAACTCACTATTGTTTAAGATTTCGGTTTGCTCAAAATTGCTGACTAGCGCCTGTCTCGTAACGAAAAGAGCGCTGTTTACGTTCAACGCGCTTGAATTTATGACATCTGTTCAAATTTCACCTTTCGATTTCTCCTAGCGATTCAAACCCCCTTGGGTTTGTTAACAGTTCACTTTCCTTTTTCATTTTTTCAAGTGCAATTTTTCTGTACTGAGATCAGCTGTTTTTTACGCGCGCCCCCTGCATCACTTATTGTTATTTGGCATGTTATTATTCTTATTATATTCCGTTCTACGGATCTACTAGAACAATGCGCACTACTTCACACAATTTTTAAGCACTACACCTTGCGAAGATATAAATGCATAAATACAAGATTCTTTGAATCTTGTATTTATGCATTTTAATGTTATTATGCATTTTAATTATGCATTTATGCATAAATAATATGAATAAATGCGTAAGTATATGCATTTATGGATATAATTATGCATTATGCATTTTAATTTGTTATGTAAGAACTTTTTATATACCATGTTTTTAAATTTTCTGTTGAATCATATAAACTTGACGATTCTATGTATTAAAAAATACTTTTTAAAAATTTTTTTGATGAATTATCCTTCAACTTGAAAGAAAATGAAGTTAATTGGAAGTTAACTTGCATTTAACTTTTCGTTCCCGTCCCGGTCGATAGATGGCTGCACCAGTCTACAACACAAAATTAACTGAAAATAACTGAAAATTAATTTAATTCTTCTTTAAGATGGCTAAAAGTATTAAAAATATGCGTTGCCATCGTGTTCTGAGCTATTCTAAAAGTTTCAAATGTCTAGCTAGTCGGGAAGTTAGTAAAAAAACGATTGCAAGATTTGTAAGGGACAAACCCACACATAAACAAACAAGAAAGCAAGTTAATAAATACATGGTAAAAATGCAATGACCCGACAAGTATCAGCACTTTCATCTTGACAACTATAGGCCTTCAGTTTTTAGAATTATGCGACAAGTGGAGACGTTTGAAAAGATTTATGTACTCTGACCAAATATCTGAAACCAACCAAACAATAACTGAATAATTACAAGATAAAAAGAACTTTTTATATACCACGTTTTTAAAATTTCTGTTGAATCATATAAACTTAACAATTTTTCTCCCCTTTTCTCTCTTAATTGCACAAACCTTCACTTCATTATTCTTTTTCACTTTCTTTTAATTAATTTTAATCACTTTTTAGTTGTTTCCACTATCCACAGACTTTATAAACTGCTAACTTTTATAATTTTTGAAAAATTTTCGCACAGTATTTTTGTAAACAAACTAAATTCACATGTATTCTGTTTTCAAAATCGTCAAACGCCGTTACGCAAAAGTGCAAGCATTGAATTCGATCGAAGCACCACCTTGCGGATTTTTTCGGTATTAAAAGAATGCATTGTCATCGTGTTCTGAGCTATTCTAAAAGTTTCAAATGTCTAGCTAGTCGGGAAGTTAGTTAAAAATTGATTGCAAGATTTGTACTGGACAAACAAGAAAGCGAGTTAATAAAAACGTGGTAATAACTACCATTTCGTATCTTACGATTGAGGTATCTATTTCTAACCATCGTAAATACCTAATTTTTATTGCAGTACCTGAGCTTGGCTATTGTCAATTTCTGAAAACCGATATTAGTCATTGGCAAAACGCACAACAAAAAAATCCGTTTATTTATTACAACTGGGAAGAAATTAGAAGTTGGATATTTTTGTCATGATATTTTTTTTCGTTTCGTCTTGACAATTTTTCCGCCCCCTGAGAACACGCGCCCTATGCGTAATGGTAAATATTTTGCGTAATGGTAAATATGGCACTGAGTTAGGGCCTTCCTCAGCGCATTTACTGCTGGACGGTCCTTAAAATAGGAAATATTATGATTTTTTAAAAACTGAATAACAATAGAATTGATGTTTGAGTGAAATTCAAAAGTTATACAATGAGAAAAAAATACACCCATACCTCGCTTTACGGCCTAGATACGTTCCGGAAAAATTGTCCGTAAAGCGAAAAGCCGTATAACGAATCAATTATTTTGATACAAACCCATACAAATTTAATTGGATCTGTTCCAATTTTTTATAAATAATATAGTTTTTAGTTCATAAAGCATTTTATTTTTTTATTTCCTATAAAAATGCTCACCTAAAAATAACAGTACAAAATAATGTAATAATAGACAGAAATTTAAAAAAATAAACATATAAACAAAAAAACAAGAGAAATCATATGCACATATGTATACATATAATAAAAAACATAAAATAAAATGCTTAAAAACTATTTTAATGTGACGACGAACATTAACATGACGAATCACTAAGCGACTAAAATATTCTGCCATCATCACTTTCCGCTGTTGTGGCCGTATAACGAAACATTGTGGGCCGTAAATCGAAATTCACGGTTTATATCAGTAACTGTAAAAACGAACATTTTCAGTGATCTTAAGCATCTCGTAATAACCGAGTTACACTGTATTTAAATCCTTCCGGCATTCAGAGGATCTTCCAATTAAATTAAAACAACGGGAGCCTGAACAATGACAGGAAAAAATTCCCGAAACCGTTACATTGAATCCACCAACTAGAAGTATCGCGGCAATGCATTTAAGGTCAAAGATTTCGTGCTGATTTTTTTCCATTTTTGCACCCTGCCATCTGCATGGTGTAGTAGGAAACGTAATTTCTCGGACTACATTATTCCTTTCCATTCATTTACTGTACAATCCTTTCCATCCTGGGGCGTTTAATCGTGCAAACTACAAGTGAAGCAGTTTCCGTGATACTCGTTTCACTGCTTCTAGGACCTACAACCGTTCCACGTTCACAGTCCGTTAAAAAGCACTTTCTACCCCTTCCTTCCCAGGCAATTACAACTGTCTTTATAATCACCTAGCAATCCCTTTTTATACCAGTCTCAAACACAAGTGGCAATAGCGTGAAGTTATAGCTGATTTGCATAAAACTGCCAGTTGTTCATAAAAATTGGCCACTCTGCGTGAACTATGTCTTTATTCTGGGAAACCTATGTTATAGTTTCACCTCGCTGTAATATTGCTGAATGTGATAAAATACAAATTTTAAAGTTTGTTAAGCCTTTCTACTCAAATGAAAATACGTTAGTAAGAGAGATTCATAAAACACTCATGTTAGCGAAAGAACCCCGATGTGTTCAACAAGAAATCGAAATTATTTCAGTTCTTTCGGGAATTTGAAGAAAACTTGAGTGCTGTTTACATATGCTATTACTTCAGTCTTTGAGCAATTTAAAGAAAACTTCAATGCAGTTCACATATGCTAATACTTGAAGCCGATAACTTTTAGCAGATATTTAAGAGCTCTTTAAAATTCTACAAAATATATCAATTAAACAGTATATTTTCAAGCATATCCAGATACGAAATCCGAGATTAAGATAACTATGAACAAAACTTGTGTCATCAAAAACGAACTCCAAAGCAGTCTCAATAAATAATATTAAATTAAATATTCGACAACGAATTGTTTGTATTTCTATTTTAAACTGTTATCAATGAATAATTAATTTTTTAAATAAATCTGTTTGAACTTATATAATTCTCTATTGATAAAATTTCTACGTTTTCGAATGTTCGATCCGTATCACAGCATTTCACTGTCGTTTGCTCTTAATTTTTGGGGTTCAGAACATTCCTTCTGATTTCTAAAATTACACATTTTTTATGTGTTCACAGCAGTGTGCTTTCTGTACCGTAATTGACGAAATCTCCTTACTACGTATTTATTTGGAAAACGCGACCTGGTACCGAGAAAATATTTCGTTGGCCTTATATAATTCTCAATTATAATATTCTAAGGCCTTATAATATTCTAAGCAAACAAAATGACAGGGACTATGTTTACGTCTGGATTTACCTACTAATCCAATATGAACGTGCACACCAGAAGAGTAAACGTTCTTCACGATTTGTAGACCGTACGAGTATCTCTTCAACGTACAGTTCGTCGCCCTATTAGCTAACCTAGTACTTGCTTACGATTTCTGGCCATAGAGAGTGATGCTATTTTCTAAGTTGTTCATGTTTTCTTTAACTCCATTGGCGGGGTTCTCCTTTGAATTAAATGTAAAGGATAATTTTCACATTCTTATCCAAAAATCATCTAGGGGTTTTTTAAATTAAAGTATAATTCACATACTTAGAATGCTAAAACACGAACATTTAATTACAAGATAAAAACAAGACACTCTACATGCTGATACAAAAGTTAACAGGTATAATGACCGGTATTTTTAACTTCAATCACTTTGGTGGATCAAGTATTCCATCAAGGATTGGAGATCATGACACATATCGCATTCATACATTTAAAAAACGTTTCAAAAGAAAAATACAAAACAATAAATTAAATCCAAACATAAGTACGTGGGATATCTCCTTTAAATAAAGTGTTAAACCCGATATTGAAAGACATTTTCCCCACGGTGGGAGAAGTATATTTCTTTTCGCCAAAAGATCCAGTTTCATACAATAGAGTTGGTTATATCCTTAAATGGGTAGAAGAAGCGTTTTTCATCAGTATTCAAGCCATAAAATAATCTCTTATACCCTGCACACGAACAGGGTTTTCTTCTTAAATTACCATATAGATGTGTTTAAATAACCAAGTTGAGAAAATCTTTTCTGGCATACAGTACAGCCGAGAGGTCTCTCCTGCGTGGGAGCAGAGATGGTATTTAAATGACCTTGATGAGAAAATCTTCATTTATATATAGTGCAGGCGAAAGGTTTCTACCCTGTGTGGGTGTCGAGATGTCTTTTTAAATCACGCGTGCGAAAAAATCTTTTCTTACATACAGTACAGGCGAAAGGTTTCTCTCCTGTGTGGGTACGGAGATGTGATTTTAAACTACCCTGTACAGAAAATCTTTTCTCGCATATAGTGCAGGCAAAAGGTTTCTCTCCTGTGTGGGTACGGAGATGTACTTGAACACTATGCTGTTCAGAAAATCTTTTCTTACACACACTACAGGCAAAAGGTTTCTCCCCTGTGTGAGTACGGAGATGTCTTCTTAAATTACCCTGTATAGAAAATCCTTTCTCACATACAGAACAGACGAAAGGTTTCTCTCCCGTGTGGGAGCGGAGATGTGTTTTTAAATCGTCATGTTCAGAAAACCTTTTTTCACATAAACTGCAGGCGAAAGGCTTCTCTCCTGTATGGGTGCGAAGATGTCTTTTTAAATGATTCTGAGTAGAAAATTTTTTCTTACATACAGTGCAGGCGTACGGTTTCTCTCCCGTGTGGGTGCGGAGATGTCTACTTAAATCTGTCTTTACAGAAAATCTTTTCTCACATACTGAACAGGCAAAATGTTTCTCTCCTGTGTGGGCACGGAGATGATGGCATTTTAAATTACCCATTACAGAAAATTTTCTCCCACAATCACAGGCAACAGGTTTCTCTCCTGTGTGGGTGCGGAGATGCGTTTTTAAAGCACACTGCGCAGAAAATCTTTTCTCACATACAGTGCATGCGAAAGGTTTCTCTCCTGTGTGGGTGCGGAAATGCTTTTTTAAATCTTCCTTTACAGAAAACCTTTTCTCACATACCGTGCAGGCGAAAGGTTTCTCTCCTGTGTGGGTGCGGAGATGCTTTTTAAACGCAAACTGCGCAGAAAATCTTTTCTCACATACCGTGCAGGCGAAAGGTCTTTCTCCCGTGTGGATGCGGAGATGCGTTTTAAAAGCAGACTGTGCAGAAAATCTTTTCTCACATACAGTGCATGCGAAAGGTTTCTCTCCTGTGTGGGTGCGGAGATGCATTTTTAAATTACGCTGTATAGAAAATCTTTTCTTACATACAATGCATGGGAAAGGTCTCTCTCTTGTGTGGGTGCGGAGATGTATTTCCAAACCACTCTTTACAGAAAACCTTTGCTCACATCTAACGCAGGCGAAAGGTTTCTCTCCCGTGTGGATGCGGAGATGTGTTTTTAAATTACTCTGAATAGAAAACTTTTTTTCACATACAGTGCAGGCGAAAGATTTCTCTCGTGAGTGGGTGCGAAGATGTTTGTTTAAATGACACTGTTGAGAAAATATCTTCCTACAGACAGTGCAGGCGAAAGGTTTCTCTGTATGGGTACAGCGAGAATCATCAATGGGGTACGTATGATGCATATTTAAGGTCGCCAATTGTGAAAAAGATCCTTCGCAATAATAAAATTTTAAAATTTCGTCGGTGCGAGCGGGAATCTGTGCAGTGGAATTTTTTACATTCAGACTAACTCTGCACGTCTCATATGGAGTGCATTCACCTGCGGCTTTACTAAGGTTCTGCTCGCAGGTATGGCATTCACGTGGAAAGTCTATTTACACTGGAATACACACTTGCTTTTCTGGCATGCCGACCTTTTCTCCCACGATGATTAAAAATCTGTTACTGCCAGCTATACGTTGAACTACTAAATTTGTGGACGCCAGAAACATTTTTGTTTCGCATTTAACAATCTGTACTGCACCTGCAAAGAGAGGAGAAAGGAATTTGAATACGATATAATATCACAGCATCACTTTTTTTCGTACTTTTCATGTGAAATCTAAATCAATATAAAAAAGGTCTGCATTAGGAAATGAGATATCATGAACTAAGATGTTATAAATTATGTTCTGTATTAATTTAATTACTGAGCATTTTAAATTTATTTGAATTAGGGGACGAGGTTCTTCTGTCATCCCTTTTATTTCGTACTGGTAGATCATAAGGATGTGTATAGATATATGTTTCGGTTTGTAGGGATCCCCACAAAACTACTGCTGCTGATTCGATCAATAATGGATAAGAAATATTAATAATTTCCTTCATTTTATTTGCCCGTAACTGAAAATAACTTCATCATTAATTTTAAAGTACCGAGAAATTTCAGATTAATATCTGATGAAAAACCTCGGTTACCATCAGATTAAAAAATTTATAAATGTAATAAAATACATAAAATTATTACAGGAAATAACAAAGAATATGTGGCTGATGGGTTTGTTTAGGCATATTTGTTTGGTGGCTAGATATTTCCACCACACGGTTTCCACATTTTAATCTGTATATTGTGGATATAGTACATTAGAATTGACAATAGTATAATTCTTCAAATCTCTTTTCGTTATGTACTGTCTTTTTATGATTCGTCACATGTGAATCACACATTTCAAAAGAGTTATCTGTCAATCTCTTGTAGTGTATGGCATATACGTCAGGATTACAAGGCTGATAAGTTCTTTTTCGGGCCAACACCTTTTAAATATTCTATTACAAGATTATAAACGTAATAAAAACATTGAGAAATCTACACGACCATGATGTGATGCTTTTAAAAATTACTTGAAAATTTTAAAGCCTCACAGTAAGAAATGTTAATTGAGAACTGCTTAAAGAAGCAATTTATTTTTATATATTTTTCTTTACTCTGGGCTGAAAATAAAATATGCCGAATGAATGTAGGGTGTGACTTCAATCTCAAAACAATCACATATTTATTTGACGCACCTCGGTATTATAATAAAGAAACAATATCAGTCGTAAGAGAGAAAACATACATAAACAAATTTCAGTACAAAAATAATTACTTTACATATGTTTCAAATTAAAATTTTTGCTAAAGTACGATACTCATACCGATGTGTGAAGTGTGGTAATAATAATTTCAGGGCACATATCACATAAAATATTTAAATTAAGGAATTTTCAATTTTGTGTTTAAAAAATAAGGCAGACTGCGACGATTCTAAAAATATATAATTTCCATTGTTTTGCAATAGATGGATCCCTGGAAAGGGCATTTACATATGTAAACCAACAATGGCGGTTTAAAGGGGCATGTGTTGCCGAGCGTTCTTACTCGTTTATAAAGTTTCTCCGTTTTTATTGCTTCTCTGGCTTAAACGTGCCTTTTGGAATGCATCTGGCAACACTACATACAGCCAATCTTGTTTTCGCAAGCTGTGTGAAGAGATTTGCTGACTTTAGTGTTTACAAGGTTTTCACTTTCACGTGTATAATATCGTAGATTTTTTTATTTTACTGCTGAATTTTGCATTTACGAAGACTGTTTCAGGTATTTTATATTGTATTATGGTCAATCAGAAGCAGTTAGGGCTGCCGCCAACTTGGCGATTGGTTACTTCCTGTCATGATGTACCCTCTTATCTGGCTACCACTACGATTCCATGTGAATGCGACTAAAAAAACCCTCTTTACCCAGTGTTGCCAACCTCTACGAATCGCCTCCCCCTAAGCGCCATCTCGAAATCCCCCTGTTTCCCCGTAACACTAACTTGAGATCACCCTAGACCTTCCAAAAAGAAATTCTGGTTCCAAATAGGCAGCCTGTTTGAGAGATAAATTGAAATAAATAAAAAATACACACATAATGAAATGGAGGTTTATTTACATTTGACATATGTATGAAACTTGTAATACTTTATGTAATCTAATAAAAAAAAAGCGTCTCAATTGTACAAAATATTAAAAAATGTTCCCCCCACAAAATTTCCCTAAAAGTACCCCTTTTCATCTAACTTACCCCCAAATTTAAGGGGGAAACCCCCAAGTTGGCAACACTGGTTTACACAGAGCAATCTAAACCCAGAATCAGCTTTGCTCCTGCTGCCATCTGTTGACTTATATAGGAATCTATTTATTATAACTTTTTTTCCTGCTCTACGTAATTTAGTATGTTTTAAAACCCGAATAACATATAGAACACAGACTTTAAAGAGATTTTAACAAAATAAATTATTGAATTTTAAATATACTTCTAATATCTACAATCATTTTAATTTGAACATTTTGAGTTTGTTATTAGAAAATAAATGTATTGAATAGTAAGTTTAAAATTAAAAAATTAAGCTACATAAATTAAAAAATTTAAAGTTTTTAAATCATAATAATTTAAATTTATTTTAATATATAATTTTTAAAAAATCAATCTTTAAATTAATGAAACTTTTAAAAAATAAAAATTTATTTTAATGTGGTTACATTTGTGTGTTTACATATTTACATAATAAAAAGATTAACAGAAGAAATATTAAATAAGTAACAGAAGAAATTCTTAATAGAAGAACAGGAAACTGATGATCAGGCGAGATCTAAGATTCAACAAGATGATACTATGCTTTGATGGCAAGCCCTTATTTAATTGATAGCTCTATTTGCTAATATTTGATTAATAGCCCTATTCGCGATTAATAAAGTAAATAATGTAGTACTTTACAATTTCCAATTCAAACAGACATTTACTTTTTAAATTTGTATATCAAGAATAAATAAATGCATTTCATTGAATTCAATTGTTTAATAATATAAAAGTACATCACATTTAGTTTATTGTAGCTTTACAGGTTATCATTGTGAGATGAGATTTATTGTCTATCTACATATTCACTATTACTATTTAACTCTTTTGACCATATATTTTAAGCAGTGAAGGTTATAGTTTCAGCTTTATCAGTAAATTTATATATCCAAGATATATACTTGGCCAAAGTGAGAATATTTTAGATCATCTGGGAAAAGTATGACATATACTCTTGGAACGGGAACAATCCTAAGAAAACGAAATCTTTGATCACTGAATATGTAATATAAGATTGTGACCTCTTTAGCTATCTCCTCATTAAATTTTAAGTTGTATAAAGGTTCGCGCTCCGGCTTAGTGTATGGAAAATTACAGGTTTGAATCTTAGGTTGGCATGGATGTTGTAATTGTTAGGAATCCACTTTAAACCATACGTCCGAGTGTAATTAGCCCTCATAAGCATAATTGACCAATTATGCTCATGAATACAAATCAACCAACAAACCGAATATTCCAAATTTATTATTGTCTTTATTTTTGTTAATTTCTAATAAAACAATACTCTAAATAAAGGTTAGCAGAATTCGAGATAAAAAATATCTTGCTCTTTAAAAACTATTTGATCATTATCATCAACCTGCATTAAAATTCAGATATAAACTTTAGCTACTAAATGAATTCAAAGGTTGAAGATTATAAGGGTACTAATTAGGGCTACTATTAAGGGAGTCAATAGTAGCCATAATATATAGCCATAATATAGTATATGCCTTATGCTTGTAGGGTTTAAAAATTATACATTAAAATAAATTTAAATTATTATTGTTTAAATTTTTTTAATTTATGTAACTCAATTTTTTAAATTTAAACTTATTATTCAATACATATATTTTCTAATTATCAAAGTAAAATTTTTCAAATTAAAGTGATTTGTGGATATTTGAAGAAAGTAAATTTAAAAATCAATAATTTATTTTGTTAAAATCTCTTTAAATCCCGTGTTATATATGTAATGGAGGACTCAGAAATGCAAATTTGCCGACCTTGAAAATGCCGAGAAGAAAAATATTTGGCAAAAGAAAATTCAGTGGGAATTGTTTTACCCGAATGAATGAAACCAATGTTGGTGTTGTAGACATGTCGTCACAGATGGCAAAAGAATTTCAGGCTGTGGTTGTTTAACGGATGCTGAAATTATCAGCATACAAAATTATTATGGTTTATCAATTTGCTGGAATCTAAATGCATTTCCAGATAAATTGGTTAGGTCCATAGGGACAATTTACTTTCATAATTTGTCCTCAGATGAAAACCCACAACATGGTCTTTGCCCTATAGATCCCGACACTTGGTGTCAGTATAATAAATCTCTATTAACAGGCGAAAAATATTTTCACAAACATTCTTTACCAGAAAGCGTTTTTGTTAGCTGTTAAAGATGTATTTAGATTTCCATCTGACACAAAACTACTTTCTAAATGTACTCATGACCAAACTCCAAAACCCAAATGAAAGTTTTAATCCTTGTATATGGATGCACATACTGACAGTATTTGTAACTCTAAGAACACCAAAGTTCGGTGTTTTAGATGCACTAATATGTTCCAACGATGGTGCGCACAGTCACACAAAAGTGATAGAAGCTTAGGCCATAGAAGTAGGGCATTTTATGGGGTATTCACTGCAAAAGATTGATCACAATCAAGTTTGCGAGGCTGCCCTCAATTACCAAAAACTGGCCAGAATGAAAAAAAATTTTTTTTTTAATGAAACAGGATGAAAAAGAAATGTCCAAAGGAAATGATTATGGGGCTGAGATGTATTAAAGTATATTGGAAGAACTGTATGCATTTAAATGTTTTTTTTCAGGTTTTTACAATATGCATTTTTTACATATTCAGGTACACTTTTTATAAAAACTATTCAAGCTAGAAAGTTAAAATTTTCCACACTTGTATAATAACCCAATATCTTTAAAAATAGAAAGGAATATATTAACTTTTTTTCTACGATTTTCAGAGTTTTTCACTAATTATTTTTTTAAATTCTATTTCTTTATGGTAAAAATATAAAATGTTTCGTATTATTATAACTTGGAATGTTTTTAACCACCATGCAAAATTTGGAGTGGATAGGTGTAATTGTATTTTAGACAAGTGCATCTAACTGTCATACAGTCACAAAAATTTGATCAGAGGTTAAGTAAAAATTAAGGACCTGTACTAAATATAATTATGAATGAATTAATTACCTTTTGTGTTGTATATAAACACAAATATGTATATTATAAGTGGAAAAAATCTAACTTGCATATTCGTTTATAAACAATTTATATGCAGATAAACATATCACAAAATATGCTCAGTTTTCACTGTCGGATGTCATATGTGCCCTTCATCGCGGTAACCGTACTCGCTTGCTCCACGACGTGCGGGAGGATGTTTGTTTATAAACAGGATTTATTCGTACTGAAATCTCATCTTCACTAATTCGTAATAAATGATAAATGAATTTATAACAATTATTTAATGATTTATATGCATATCTAAAAGAGCTTTTCCTATTGTAAATCTCTATTTCTTAGAATTAAAAAAAATATTGTTTTATTCTAATTTTCTCAGATTTCCTGATCAACTTTTTAAAACTGTATATGGAGGGGGTGTTTAAATTTATGTATGGTTTATAACTAAGTTCAAGTTTTCTGAAAAAAAATTGTTTTTCTGCAAAACGGCAAAAAATTTTATAAATGTTGATTCCGGAACGTCATTCGTATTCTCATTAATTTTTTTTAAATTTTCTTCATTTTGCGGGATGGATATTCATGGATACGTCAGCTTCTAACTTAAAGATAATTCTTATAAATGCTCCTTATGCATTTCCATGGATGTTCTTTATTTTCTATTGTATTCACAGTGTAATGACTTTCTCACGCGTAAATTCTCGAGAGCCTAACGGGCAGATTTCCGTTATAATTGATTCTATTCATCAGTGACAGTCGCTTTGTCAACACAAAGGTACAGAAACTTAGACGCCTGCAGGACATTTAGGAGGTAAACTCTTTAGAAATCTTCCCCCTTTTTACAGACAAAGCAGATCCACGGACAATCGCCTCGCAGGTTAGGTGAAGCCGCGGGACGACTTTGACGGCAGACTTGAAAGGGCCAAAGGGAATGAGACACTCGACCCCCCCCCCTCCCCAGGAAGAATGAGCGAAGATATACTAGCCACCTCGAGCTGAATTGAGGGCAGTTGTCGATTTTTCTTTGGAGATGTTAGACGACCTGCTGCGAACTCTTAGACGGTCGCGTGCCAGAGAACGAGAATCAGCTGACTCATAATGACATCCTGAACCCACGAGTTTCTTCAGATAATGTTAAATTTTAATCTTTTGTAAATTAGCCTATATTTATTCTAGAATGCCAATAAAGCATTATGTAAATATTAAAGGCTGTCAGTCTTGTTTTAGGCGAAGTCCTTATAAAAGTGGAAGTAAGCACAAAGGGAACAACTACATAATAAAAGTACTAGAAATAAATTATCTATTCCTAGATATTGCTTAACAAACGAGTTACTTTTACATTGAAAAGTAAATTGGAAGGCAACGTTCTTTTATATAAATATGCATCCCTATAAAAATATACACTGGGACCAAAAGTGTGAATTTACTTTTATTATCTTTTAAACACTCTTGAAACTTGTTGGTGATAATCATAAAATAGTTTTGCTATAAATCTAGAAAAGTTAAGAGTTAATGTTAGATAAATGAAATTAGATAAATTCAGAATAATTTGAATTACACTGAGTATATTGAGTTACCTTTAAACTGGATAGTAAAATAAACAAAACAATTCAGAGATAATTGAAAAACTATTTTGTTGTTACAGGATAAGGGAATCTCGCAACATTTTTCAATTTGTGTATTAAGTGCGATGATTTCTAGATATCTACACACATGGAATTCTATTAGACAGAACTCTACACAATATAATTCAGTGCTACATAAAATCAGATGAAAATTCAACCATAGCTATTATAGCATTTCTTAGATACAGAAAATCACACCTTTCTTTACATTAAAAACCACATAGAAAAGTAATTGTCAATTTAAATAATTTTTCATGATAGAGTATGAAATATTTTACTATTCAGTCATACATGTATGCACTGAGAAAAACTGCAAAAGTTTAATACCATATTTAATAAAACAGTGATTAAAGAAACATATGTACATAGTATACAAAACAGTAAAACACAAATTAAAATTTATTAAGGATAAGTAAGCTAAAAACAAAATCTACAGTCATATAAAGTTCCCTACATGAACAGTTCATATACAAACATAAGGTCTTTTCATTTCCCTTTCCCTCCTCCTTTAAAATTAGGAAATTTCACACATATTATATATGGGCCATGGGGCCGTGGCGGCCTTGTGGTACAACGCGCTGGTTTTCGGTGCTGAGGGTGCTCAGATCGAATCCTGGCGAAGCGCCACTAAAATGCCTCCGTTTGTGCCGTCCCTTCATAGGGGGCAATGTTGGTCCGCCTAGATGGCGCCCCAATAATAAAGTGGCCAGCAAAACTGCGGGGAATTATAGGCGAATGTCTTCGCGACAAGTACCTCCGCATTATGTGTGAGATTTAAATGAGAAACCCCTGGACATCTACATCCCTCTCCGACACGCGTCGCCAGAGGAGAAACACCACTGACGTAGATGATGACGTCACGCGTTGCCAAACGCGAGAAGAGAACCTGGATTAGATTCGAAGACGAGCGCTCTCGACGGCTGGCGCGAAAATGATGATGTTAAGGTCTTATGTTCTTTAAATGTTTACATGTAATTGTCCTTAATATTTTATTAAATGTGTATTTGTCAAATTCGACTCTTCATTGGAAGTTTCAAGGTGTGTGGTTCTTTATATATATATCCTCTGAAAAGTGGCTGTTTTTTTGTTTTTTTTTTAAATTGAGCACAAATAAAATTGCCTCGAAAATCTCAAAGTTTAGCCTGCAAGTACATTTGTGGTATATTTATTAAAAAAAAAAAAAATAATATAAACCAAAGTGTATCAGTTCGATCTTCTGGGATTTTAATTATTGAATAAATGAGGGAATGATGCTGTTTATGAGGGAATGACAGATCACTATTAAAATTGACAGTTTTCATATAACAAACTAGTTTTGATGTAAATATTAGTAAGCAGGAATAATACATTATTTTCATAATGGTTTATTTAATTATAGTAAAAATTTTATCCATAAGTTGGCACATAGTTAAGTAAAATTATTTATTAGAAATTTATATTGACTTTGGCATTATATAGAAATTTATATTGACTGCTATGGCAAGGTGTAGGCTGGGGCAGTTTATATTTTATATCTATGAAGCTTTAAGTATGAATGTCCTTTGTTGAGGGCCACGTATATCTGTTGTTCCCTGTTGAAACCACGACATTTATAGTGAAATTTTTGACGTCTACTAATAGGATCTCTCCAAGATACAGTGCTTTATCATAATTTACCTTCACCTACTCACCAACTTTGCATTTAGTATTTTTAATCTTTTGATAAAATCTTGCATTTAAAGCAAAAAAGTGAATGAAAGTCTAATACTGTGTGTAAAGTATATACAATCTGATGAATCTTTAATGTGCCTAATAATGGTTCTAAATCTTTTGCTAGCATAAGATTTAGAACCATTTCATCAATTGGAAATATCTTGATTCCTCTATAAGAATATACAGCCTTAAAATTTTGATTAAAGTTTCAAATATGTTGACTTACCATCTTTACCATCAGCTATAATAAATTCTATCTGCTGTATGCTTTAAGGTTCCTCCTATGCTATCAGATGCCCCTTTCCCATGGCCTGCCTCTGTATAATTCCATGTCACGTTTTGGATGCGAGGAAAAAAATCTTCTGTGTGATACCTTAATAAATGAAACTTTTTTTTGTTATGGTACTGTGTACAGGGTTCATCACCTAACATATAAATAGTATTAATTGAATGATGTTTCTTGAAATATATTTTGAAATGGTCTATACATGAGCCCAGATGACCGACATGTCATGCCTCAGTGATTTGCTTGCAGTGACAAAAGGAATTGATGTTAACAAATCCTTTTGTATATGCAATGAAATTTGTTTGCAAGCTTCATCAAAGTGCACTAACTGAATTTCTTCACTATACTTACAATAGTAATTTTCCCTGTAGTCTACATGTATTAGTACTGCATTAGGTTGCAGATTCTTCTTTAAATCTGCTATGTCTGTATATTGATGTTTAATATCGCCAAGATGAAACAAAAAATGGTTTATATTCTCTTTTAATATAGAAACTAAATTTAATGCTGTTTGTATCTCTTTATTTACAGGTTTTGTCACGACTTTTTTAAAAACCTTGCAAGAATAATTAGTTTCCACCAAAATCCCCTTTTTGTGTTTCACGTCTTTTTCTGTTTCAAAACTGTTAAATGTTACTATATTTTCTTAAAGGTTACTATATTATTACACAACAATGGATCTGATTTATTTTTCTCCCACTTGATTATTATTCTCCTTTTTTTTCAGCCTTAATTCTTCCTTATATAGTTTTCCCACAGTAGTTTTATTATTCTTAAAAAACCAAGAAACAACAATTAGCACTGTCATACTTTGAATAATTAATTTTTTATGCTATATTAATTGAAAAAATAAAAATAATGTATTCAAATTTAACAGATTTCATGTTTATTTAAATTAGTACAATAACTTTTTCAATAATATTTTTAACTTCTCCCAGTAAAATTATAAAAATTAAAATGAATTAACCTTACCTACTCAAATTAAAAATCGTAAGAGCTTTTAATATGCATTTTATTGCATTAGATTATTCTAATTTTACTGTTTAGTACAAATATAAATGGCTCAGATCATGCCCTGACAATTTAAATCATCCCCTCATATATTAAAATTATGAGGGAATGACGAAATACTTATGAAAACCACTTTGTACAAAAATTATTAGGCTTAGGTATATTTTCAGTTAACTAAATATCTTTTAAAGTACTTTTCTAAAAATATAAATACAGAAAAAAGAAATACTATTTGCTTTTCTTAAATTTATAATAGATAAGGGAATGATAGAAAATAAAAATATTTACTTTGATCTAATATTTGAAAGTCATGAGCTAGCTAATGAAGAATGTTCTTGAGCAAAAAATTAGATGGCTGCTTTACTTTATTCCTATACAAACTATCCTAGACCTATATAATGCATGTTTTGCAATCTACTGAGTAAATAGGGGCAGATTTATAGTTATGTCAGGGAATGAAATGAGGGGATGCCCTAATTTCTTTCATTACATAAAAAATATTTAGCCACTTAATTAAATTTATATAAGTATCTTTAATCAATTTTATAAAAATACATTATAAACATACATGCTGTAATGGCAGTAAAACCATTTTCTTTCCTACAAGTGTGACTGGGAACATAGTGAGGGAATGATATTTGCATATAAAAAAAATATTTTTAATTTTATATTTCAATTTTGATAAGCAAATAATCACAGTTTGTATATACCCCCAATTAATATTGAAATATTAAATAACTTTTTCTTTTTGTAATTTTAAAAGCATGTCTTCAAGAACACTAGGATAAGAAATTGCTGCTTTTCAGAGAATGACCGAAATAATAATTTGAAATCCTTAGAAGTAGTACATTTGACAGAAATAAGAAAAAGTAATTTTTCTGGAGGTGGCTCTTTTGTTATCAATAACTTTGCTGGCACATATATGCATACATGTGTTCATGTATTTCATCAGAGAATTAAAACAATTAGAGAATTTAAAGCAATTTCATACAAATTTCATCTTTATCAACAAACTTCATGTTTTCTTTACAATTTTTGGAATAGTTAAAAGATTTTTAAAATATTCAGAGCCACTGTAAGATATCTCAACCAATTCATCACTTTAAAGTAGATCAGGATATGAAAATGGAAAAATGAGGTGCATGAAAATGCCACACAAAACCATGAATATGGTAATATAAATTTGTATAAAGTTGTGAACATAACTGCATTATACCTATGAATAGAAATATCACATTCTGACCATTTTTAATCACAAAGCTCAGGACATGTTAGATTTTTGAGGAGGCACCAGACATAATTCGGAATTCTCTGATGACAAATCATTACTTGTTTTTATTTTTGCCTTGGTATTTGACACCTTTGGAACCTTCTGTCATCTATACTTATTCCTACAAAACTAAAGCGAGAAATAATTCTCAAATATTAGTGAGAAGCAGAAGGAGATTTATAATATTCCCAAAACCCTAAACATAGAAATTTATTTAATACCTAAAATAATTTAGAGCTTTCGCTGCCCCTGCATTTTAACTGCTATGCATGTAAAGCATCATGCATACCTTCAGCGTATACCTTCTGTACAGAACAAACTGAAAAATTTAACGGGGGAAAATGCTAAAATTGGCATTTTACTACAACTGTATAAATATTGTACTTCAGACATATTTTTTAATAACAGACTTGATGAATCAGAAATCACTGAATTCAGAGAACAAAGTAATGTAGGGCAGGGCCCGATTTAGAAAATTCTTGACTATAGGCACAACTCTGGATGGGGGCCCCCTAACACTGATGTTGGCGTAAAATTTCAAAAATTAACACTCACACACAAAAAAAAAAATAAATAATAATAATAATCATGAATCACTGTGAAAGTACTATTTTACCAAGAATTGGCTATTTGAAGCGTAGAAGCCTAGAACATAATCAAATAACAAAAAGCAATACAATATATTAACTTCATCATTAAAAATCACCAATACAATGTAACCAGGAAAAATCCCTTATATACACTATAACATACGTATGATGAACTATACGTATAACTATACATATGATGAACCAATCAATCAAATTTGGGAAGATATATAAAAACATTGCTATTAAAAAGGTTTAAAAAAAAAAATGAACTGGGAATTTTTTTAAATAAAAATTTTTTGGGGCCCCTAACATTTGGGAGCCCCTAGGAGTGGACCTACCGGGCCTAATGGAAAATCAGGGTCTGATGTAAGGGCTAGGTCACAGTTTTTTTAAGGCTAAAAACTTGTTGCTTATTCTTAAAGCAAGTAAAAAACAATTAAAACTAGAAGCTGAAACAGAAGTTACCACAGAGATTCTGATGTGAAAAGGGGAATACAAATTTTTAAAGTTTCTGAAAACTCCTTTCAATAGTTGAATGGTTTAATAGAGCTAAATACCGACTGAAACTTGACTTATTGAAGTGATGATTCAATGAGATAACATGTAATGTGATAAATACAAAATACCCACAATTTTTCTGCCCTGAGTAGATTTACATGTGTAAATGATGACAATAGATTTTGGCTACTAGTCAGTGTTCTCTTTATAAAATTTTAAAATATCGTTGACACCAAACTCACCACAAAATGAAAATGATATGAATAATCATAAGACAGCTTTCGAAACAAACACTATGCATAAAAGGGTATGAAATATGTAAAGAATTAATTATCAAAGGCAGGGCTGGCCATAATCTCATTGGAGTTATTGTATAAAATTAGGCCCCATGCTAGTACAGAGCCCACCATGATGAAAAATTTTAAGGAAGGAAGTACTGTGAACGTTTAGAAACCTTCTATAATGCTTGATACAATATAGCCACTGTAGTTTCAAACAAGTTTTAGTCAGACCACTAATCTTGTACCTTATTCAGAAGTCACTCCATTTCAGGAAACACATTTATGAAAATGAAAATGGATATTTAATTGCATGTATATGGTTGAACCAATAAGTAAATGGATGGAAATATTTGGGGTGCATTGTTTTTAACAAATATCATACAAAACTAGACAGGATAGACAAGTTTATTCCTGATTTCATAGAAGAAACATCGAAAACATGCTTTGGTATAAGAAATTGTCTAGACAGATGTAAAAATGAATAATGACCAAATGAAGTCCGTAAAAGTTGTAGAAGTGGATAGCTATATACCAGACGAAGACATAGAAGTATTAAAACCTATTGTTTTATTTTGAAAACCCAATAAAACTTCTACAATAGGTACAAATGACAGCTACTGGCTTTTCAAATGTATTTTATATCTTCAAGGATATTTTTAACAATTAAATTAACTGTGGCATTCTGATAAAGCTTATCTAGATAAAAATTAATTAAAACATACCAGAGATAAACAATATCAAAGGAGAGACTCAGCATCTACAGAGCTTGTAGAAAGAAAGGAAATTAAAATTTCATTAATCTATAAATTATCTTCCAGGTAAAAAATCTAGCAAAATTTAATTGCAAATAATTTTGTTCAGTGAATAAAATATACAGTCTAACTACTTTTTAGTTTTCCTTTTCTTATAAAGGCACAAAATAAGGAAATATGACCACCTACCAAATTTTTGTCATCTATGCTTCACATTACATATTTATTCTATTAACGTATGTAAGAACTTTGAAAGAAGTAGCTGAAATTTTTGCAGTTGGGCCTCGCATTGACTAAGACTGGTGGGTCATTCTATGTGAAATGAACACAATTTTCAACAAAAATTTACCTTACCCTCACAGATTTTGATGAAATTTGACTCACAGTTACTTTTCATATAGAATAAGAAAAATAACAAATTCTATCGAAAAGTATCAACCCGTTTTGAAAATGTACCCCCGTGAATGTTAAAAAAATCAGTCAAAAACACTAGACAGACCAATTTCTAAAATGACCTAGAAGCTTTTCTAATTAAGCTAGAGAGCTAAGATTGATAGCATTTTAAAGCAATTTCTAAGACCTTTTCAGTGATGCAAAACACAATTAGGGCTTAGAAATTTTTATTCTAATAAAATTTAAATTTTTCAAAATGCACCACTTCAAAAATTTTCAAAATTTTTTGAATAATACCTTAGATAGTACTGAAATGATTGTGTAAGTTAAAAAATGGGGTCTGTATGGGTTCATGTTAAAATATTGCACTGAATACAGTACTCCTGATTTGAAAACACGAAATTACTTAATACAATATGTTTTAAAGCCTAGAAAATTAGAAAAAAATTATTTAAGATGTGAAAGTAATCATATTTGTTTTGCATAATATCAAATACATTAGTGCATGTTTTTATTGCTTGAAGTGTATGTACTACCCATCAAAATATAAAATTGCTGATTGAAAATACTAAACTTGATGCACTAACTGATGGTAAATTAAAAACATATAAACATTGCCTTGTTAAAATATTATATAATCCTGCTTCAATAGCTTGTTACTTGGGAAAATGTTCATCTTGTTCTGGAAGTGAAGTAATTAAAGACATGTTAGAAAATGTATTTGATGAGAACATGGTTGAAAAAGTAACTTTTTGACAATAGATTTCTGTTGATCGGTATAATTTAGAAACTCTAGAGAAATCCACAACAGAATTCCTTGATCTGTTTTGTGAAAAGCTTCCTATTCTTGCTTGGCATGATTTTGCCAAGCAGAAATCTTCATTTATTTATAAAAATCAAGAACAATTTGACAGATGTGGAATATGGTGTAACGTGCGACTTTTCTGAGAACTTCACGTTTATTTTACAAGATGAGGTACAAAGCTATCACTGGACCAGTGGGCAAGCCACTGTCCATCCTTTTGTAATTTATTTCAAAGGCGAAGGAAAGATTAAACATGTGAGTTTAGTTGTAATATCTGAATGCTTAGAACATAACACATTAGCAGTGTATTGCATGACTGATTTTTTGAAAACAAAGTTTGAAAGGATCTTTTACTATTACAATGGTTCAACTGCCCAATATAAAAACAAGAAGAATTTTAACAACTTGTGTTTCCACAAAAACAATTTTAATGTAGAAGCTGAGTAGTACTTTTCTGCCACTGCACATGGTAAAGGACCGTGTGATGGTGTTGGTGGCACAGTAAAGAGGTTAGCAGCTAGGGCAAGCTTACAATGCCCATATGAAAACCAAATTATGACAACAATACAGTTGTACCAGTGGGCTGTAGAAAATATTCCATCAGTCAATTTTATATCCGTCAATCAAGACGAATATATATCCATACAGAAACCATATATAATCCTTACAGAAAATTTTCTACTAAATCGTCACAGTAAATCCATTACTATTAACCCTTTCTGGCACACTACCTTTTAAAGTTGGAATTTCAACAAATAAATGTGTATGTTGTCTATTTAGGCCTAGAGGAGTATACACATGTAATTTCATAAAGATTGCACTTACCGTTTTAATTTTGTGGTAGTTACCAGAGCGGCAACACTGAATCACATGAGCTTAGAAATGCAAGCATTGCTGTGAAGCACGCAATAGAGTAAAAGTTTTGGTTTTATTTAAAAAATGCTAGATTCGGATCTCTGCAGCAGATTTAGAGTTACGAAGGGTGCACCATGTGGAGGCCTGCTACTTTACACCCCACCCCACCCCACCCGGAAAAAAAAACACTTTGCTATATGAGGTATTTTTTTCTTTTTGTGATACTTCTCGAAGCATGTAACACCCCCTTTGAAGAAACACAAAGCAACATTGCACATTGTGGACAACCCTTTGTAAACCCTATTGTCTTTTAGTGCCCCAACAGACTAGGTACAAAGACCCTTCTGTTTACTTCTGGAAAGCAGTAATCGTTACTTCTGGGAAGAAGACCCCCCTCGCAATAGAACTTTGTTTACCTTTCTCAAGTGAAATATGAGATGATCCACCCTAGTGACTCAGTGTTGCCGGCTTGGTAACACTTTGAATTCGTAGCTCGATGTTAGACAAGCTTCCAATGTAAAAATTAAAAAATAATACAAAGTAAAGAGATTAGAGTTCAGCCAACAAAATAACATAGGAAAATTTTTTTCTATCTAAAAAAAAACCTGAAAAATTTCTTTGAAAAATGAGGGTTTTTAAAAACTTGACTGAGAGGAAAATTATGGATTGGTAGTTGTGGTACTGCCATTTAGTGTTGATAAGGAAAGTTAAAAGAAACATTTTATCCAATTTTCATTTTTTTTACAGTTTATTTTCAGCGTTTAAAAAGGGAACTTTAGGTGTTACCAGACTGGTAACACTGTGCTGGAAAGGGTTAAAGGTACTCAGAAATTACATGGATTTATCCCTGTAGCTTCAAGTACATCAAAAGTTAAAATCAAGACATTTTCTCATGCATCTGAATCAATTATTGAAAAAGTATGCCTATTGAAAGACAGACTTCAACTTTCAGAAGTAAAAGGTTATGTGTGTGTTATATATGAACATAACTGGTCGATTGCATATGTGTTGGCAAAAAATTAAACAGATGATGAAGTAAAGGTGTCTTTTCTACATCCAGCAGGACCTTCACCTTCTTTTTCTTACCCAAGTAGGCCAGATATACTGTGGGTTTCTATCATTCAAATCTTATCTTTAGTAAACCCTTTAACTCCAACAGGGAGAATATACAGATTGTCAGAAAATGAAGTTTTACAAATAAATGAAATGTACAAGAACTTAAGCAACTAATATATGATCTGGTAATTATTTATTTGATATTTATACAAAACCAATGCAATTAATTGTAAAATGAAGTAATTTTGTGTTTTCTAATCAGGAATGCTGTATTCGATACAATATTTTAAAATGAACCCATACAGATAACACTTTCAAACTTAAACAATCATTTCAATACTATATAAAGTATTATTAAAAAAATTCTCAAAATTTTTACAGGATTACATAATATTTTAGCAAGGCAATGTTTATATGTTTTTAATTTACTATCAGTTAGTGCATCAAGTTTAGTATTTTCAGTCAGAAATTTTATATTTTGACTAGCAGCCCGTCCTGACTTTGTCCGGGTTGAACAAAATATTATACCAATAAATTTCCAGTTGATAGCCAATAAATTGTAAATCTTTTTTTACCTTAAAAATAACCTTAATAATACCTTAAATTAATATTACATTAGTTAATAATTAAAGTTGATTTTTTAAAAGAAAAAGGCGTGCCAGAGAACGGCTAGATTCGAACCGCTAACATCAGAACAGAAGCCCACTGCAATAGCACCACGCTAAGGATCGTTGGAATCTTCGACACAAAAAGCGGTAGAGGACAGTAGCGGTAAAAATGGAGATTGTTAGGATTAAGCTCCTAACTTTATTTCTACTGATCAGATATACATAATATATAGATCAGATATACAAAATATTTGAAAATTTTGGAAGTGGCGTATTTTGAAAAATTCAAATTTTATTAAAATAAATTTTTCTAAGCCCTAATTGTGTTAATATCACTGAAAAGGTCTTGAAAATTGCTTTAAAATGCCACTAATCTTATCTCTTTAGCTTAATTAGGAAAGCTTCTAGGTCATTTTGAAAATTGGTCTGTCAAGTGTTTTTGACTGATTTTTTTAACATTCACTGGGATGCATTTTCAAAACAGGTTGATATTTTTCGATAAAATTTGGTATTTTTCTTAATCTATATGAAAAGTAACTGTGTGCCAAATTTCATTCAAATCTGGGTTAATCGGAAGAAGTTGGGGCTGCCGCCAACTTGGCAATTATTTACTTCCTGTTATGATGTATCCTCTTTTCTGGTTACCCCTACAATTCCATCTGAATGCGCCTTTTATAGTGTTTGTTCAATGCTTTTCAGTTAGCCGTTTATTGCTATGTTGGTTAAAGATGTCGTTTCTAAATATCAGGGGAGGATTTTGGATATTGTAAGATGTAGATTTTCACAATAGAGACTAGGAGGGGGGGGGGGGGGGGTACAGAAGGGGTTGGAAATGACGCACTAGTCCATGGTTTCTTAGATTCGGATCGGATAATATTTGATTTTTTATGGGATAAGCTTTGTTCTACTGACCTCTACAGCCAGCGGAAGCTTTTTTTACTGTACTACAGCCAGTAGTACGTAGCGAAGCCAGCGGCTGGGGATTTTCTGTAATATTTTTGGACGGATGCGTAACGGAGTGAAGCAAGGGTATCTGAGCGAAGCGAAGATCCCGTGTGCGCCTACGAATTTCATAAAGCCAGCAATAAGTTTGTATTTCAATTTATTTGTTCTTTCTTGGTCGTCACATTTGTTTACATTTCGCAGTTTAAGCCTAACAGGTCTCCAAACGGGATTTTGGCGCCAAATTGGCGATGGCACCGTGTATTTTAAACTTTAAACTTTTAAAAACAGCAAAACAACAAAATATGAGCGGGGAAAAAAACTCACGGCCTCAAAAAAGCAAATTTGGCGACTTTAAAAAAAAAATCGCCAAAAAGTCGCCAACCACCCCAGCTTCTTCCGATTTACCCAAATCTGTAATGGTGAAGTAAAATCAGTATGTTGATTTGACATGGAATGATCCTGGTCATACAGGCAGGAATGACAAGAACTCAGATGTCAAATTTTCCAGTGCAAAGTAATTAACTGTTATACTTTTACCTTCATATATTTCTTAAATTAATGAGGAAATTTCAAAATATCTAAATATTAAAATGTAGAATTCACACAAAATCTTCAAATTTTATATTTATCAGATTTCTATAAATTATGTTTAAAACAAAATTATATATAAGTAACTGTCAACAAAACAGATAGTGTGTAAGAAACTCCCAACACGAAATCTGAAGGTATGAAAATATGACTGCAAAGGAAAGAAAAATTTTCTGGTAAATGATTGAATTCTATATCAAAATTTTTTTCAAAAAGTATTCAGAAAAGAACTTTACAGAATTTTTACACATATTTCCCTCATGTAATATGAAACTTACCAGACTATATTTCCATGTTTGGGGTTTACATAAAAGGTTTAATATATTCCTCTAATGCCAGTTTTAACTTTTTTCTATCCGTAAATACAATTTATTTCATGCATATCCCATCAAAGCATAATTTCACAACAGAGTCGGTCGTGATTAGCAATTTTAATGACGATCATTTAGATGTTTTTAGGTAATGAAATTAGGAATTATCTTCAGATAAAAACATATATTCAGAGAATACAAAATATTTTGAATACATTACAAAGCATTTTTTTTTTTCACCTTTTCAAAGACTAAAGTTTGGAAGATGAGAACTTACCCGTGTTAATTCGTATCTAGATTATTGGTGGGTGGTCTTACTCCAGGCCTGAGTGCATCTGGTACATCATTTCAACCACGTGAGTGTTTCTGAATTATAATTTTTTCAAATAAAGATTCATAATTTGTTTTTAGTTAATTTTGTACCTTGTCTTTAATTATTGATGTCCCCAGACAACTGCTGTATTCAACTTCTTATTTTTTAATATTCTAATGTTTAATTACAAAGGTAACAGGTATTTGAATGCAATAAATAAATTAAAAAGTACGCTCCTACGCGACATCGTTGCCACTGGGGAGTATAAATATAAATATAGTGAACGTCTGTTTTGCATAGCGGCTCATTCAAATGCGCATGCTCAAGAACTGAATTTGCGAGCAGAAATCGGCAAATGTCATGTTGTCGCTGTTTTTCGCGTTTTCCAGCCTTTTTATTTTCCATGTATTATTATGGAGGCAGTGGCAGACCTGGGGAGGGGGAGGGAGCCCACCCCTGGTCCCACTTACTAAGGAGGCCCCCACGACAGGGGCTTTCCCCCCCTTCTTATAGTTTTTCTCTTTCGAAACGCGGTGCCTGTTCACATAGCAGTCCGTTAGCTAAAGCGTTAAATTTTAAACCCATTTAGCTGATCGTTATGACTTCAACCGTTGCCTCAATTGCAACGCAGACGGGCTAATGACTCGTGATACGTCAAACGGGTCATTTCAAGATTCGTCTGCTACAGAACACTTGTTTTGCAGCGCAATATTCGAAAGCGACCTAGCACCCATTTTTACCTACATCCCCAAAAATGGAAAATTCAATCACAGTGGACGAGGTGTTAGTGCCTGTTCACATAGGAGTCCGTTGCGTTCCGTTAAGGAAAAGATGACGTTGAGACGAAAATAAACCAATCATAGGCGTTAACAATTTCATTGCTAATCGTTTGGAGGCCTATGATTGGTTTATTTTCGTCTCAATGTCATCTTCTCCTTAACGCAATGCAACGGACTCCTATGTAAACAGGCCCTAAATCCTTGAAGTGGAACAATATCCGGTGCTGTATGATCAGTCCATATATATATATATATATATATATATATAGTCGAACCTCCATATATCGAAGTAGCAAATTGCCGGAAAAAAATTCGATATATAGAATTGATCTTAGTTTTGTTATAATTCTCCTAAAGTATTAAAATTAAAGCTAATTTTCGTATACGAAACTCTATTTCTCATTTATATGCGAATCACATTAAATTAAAGTTATTAATTAATAATAATTAAAAAAGGAATTAATATGAAAGATTTATTGAGTACTACATACCTTTTCAAAAAACATTAATCCAGACAGTGGTTACAATGATCACAGTTACATTCTTTTAAAAAAAACTACGAATATCTTGCTGAACAGCCAGTTTTGCAGAAGGTTCATCAAAGAAATGTTCGCATTAATTCAGTCCACTAAAAACTTCATCAGGGACATTTTCCGCGAATTGAAGTCCACGACGTATTGTTTCAAACGCTTCTCGCATTTCTTTTTTCGATGGCTTGGAAATATTTTTAGTTTTATTTTCTTCCTCTGGTTCTTCGGTTTCTTTTTCAGCTTCATGAAACGAAATCAGTATGTCTTTGTCTGTAGGATAATCAGCAACAATTAACTTATCATCGACTGTCAGGAATTCGTTAAGAAGAATACCGTTTGTAATGTGACCTTGGGAGTGCAAATTATCCCAAGACTGTTGGATGTGCTGGAACACGTCTTGTTCTTCGATTTCCGGTAATACAGCGAACCCAGCTTTTGCGAAACAGTTTTTTATTGTAGATTCAGAAACGTCATTTTCCCACACTTTGCCTAATTCCGCCACGCATATCCTCATATCAATCACCTTATGTATTTTTTTTTCATTTTCAAATGTCCAGATAAGTCGTCGGAGAATGCGTTTTCGGTAATGAAATTTCAGGTTTTTTATTACACCCTGGTCCATTGGTTGCAATATTGAAGTGGTATTCGGGGGAAGAAAAAGCAAATTAACATTTGTAATTTTGAAGACACATTAGGATGGGCCGGGCAATTGTCTACAAGCAAAGCAATTTTTCTATTTTGATCACTCATTTTTCTATCCAATTTCAAAATCCACGCCTCAAAAATCTCATTTGTCATTCATGACTTTCTATTAGAATAATAGTCAACCTCTAAAGACGTTACATTTTTTAATGCTCTAGGGTTCTTACTTTTACCTACTACCAATAATCGAAGTTTTTCTTTGCCACTCATGTTAGCGCCTACCAGTACAGTTATTCTCTCGTTACTGTTCTTGCCTCCATGACAATCATCGTCTTTCAAAGTTAGAGTTCTGTTGGGTAAACACTTATAAAAGAGTCCCATTTCATCAACATTAAAAATATCATCGGGCTGATAATCTTTTAGAATTTTTTTCAAGTCATTGCTTCTCCAGTCATCACAGACACACTTCTACTTTCTCCGGAAATAATCTTTTCCTTGATGTCATGTCTTTTCTTAAATTTGTCCAGCCACCCAAAACTTGCTTGAAATTGATTATTTCCAAAATGTTTAGCATACTCCAATGCCTTCTCTTTTATGATAGGACCAGAGATCGGCAAGTTTTGGTCTCGAACGCTCTTTATCCATTTCAAAATGGCCTCGTCCACTGTATCGTAACTGCATGTTTTGAACGTTTCCTGTTAGGTTCAATACTTTCATAGTATTTCATTACGGCATTCCGATTTTTTATAATAGTCGACACTGTGCCTGCGGGAATACCAAATTTACCAGAAATGTCTTTTTTGCGCATTCCACTATCTACATTCTTCAGCAATTCAACTTTATCCACAACACTAAGGGATTTTCTTTTTGATATTGTAACCGAGAGAAAAAGTTCGAAACGAATTTATAAAACACTACTTTAAGTTGAACAATTTTCACTGAAACTAAGCAGACGTAAAAGTGAGGAATAACAATCAGACAAAAGGGATAACTATAAACTGATTTTACTACAAGGCAACCGAAATTCGAAAATGAGTTGGGGGAATTTAGGAATTCCAGAACGGAACAAAAAACCGTTTGTCCACCCCTCAACCTCAGCTGAGTTGCGGGGTTCGTAGTGACCTTCACTGAACTTCCTTTTTCCCCCTGACCTTCAATTTTCGTGATGTAAACGGTCTAAAGTGGAATAAAATCTCCCAATATGGCTTGAAAAAAAATTCGATATATAGAGATTTTTTCGATATATAGAAACAGTTTTTCTATATAATGAACTTGGAGATTTGCTAAAAGTTCGATATATAGAAAATTTCGATATATGGAAGTTCGATATATGGAGGTTCGACTGTATATATATATATATATATATATATATATATATATCGACAGGAATATTAAAGGTATATCTGGCTGAAAATTGCCAAAAGAATAAAAATGAGTGGTAATCCAATTTACATTCATTATTTTATATTTCTTTAGTTTGTCTTCCTCGATTTACTTTTTTATCTCCTTACTTTTTAATAAATTTACTGGACTGAAATTATTATTATTATTATATAGTAAATAAGACAAACTGGAAAAAAGTTTTTGAATTATGTTCTCCGAGTATACATTTTTTATCAGCATATCTGATCCTATCTGTACTCCACACTGAATGAACAAGCATTCTACATGCCTTAATTTCCCCCTTCTTTGCTACATTTTTTAAAAATCATCTACTTCTTTCATAATGAAAATTTTAACCTGTGATTCATATAGCCAATTTCATTATCATTTCTATTTGCTCAATGTAAAATTAATTTATTTTGGAAGTCATTTTAAATTGTTTACTTAAAAAAAAACCACAGCGTGATCATTCATTTTTAAAATGATTAGTTCCTTAGTTTTTAATAAATTTACGGACTGTTCATCCAAACTAATTAAATGTCGAGCCAACACGCTCAAAAGGGTCGGCTATAAGACTTTATTAAAACATAATAAAAGAGAATTTCAAACTACCAGCACAGAGCCAGAAAACAACTTCACTATCTTCAAACCGATAGTATCCTAGAACAATTTACAAAACATAAAGACAGCGGTATCGTGCTGCCGTTTACTGAACAAAGCAATCATAATACATAAATCAAATGAATAAATGAAAATACATGACATACTCCATGAACATACTCCCACCCTCAAGAATTCATTCTTGACAAATCGGTAGAGGGGAGAGTTTAACGATAGGCCTTTTAAAATAACCTTTAGCAGTTTTAATGGTGACAACTCGCACCGCTCCATCTAAACCTGGATGAACTTCATTTATTCTGCCAAGAGGCCAACATTATGGAGGTGCATTATCTTCCTTGAGCAACACCATGTCACCCACCCTTAAATTGAATTTGGTGATATGCTATTTGTTACGATTTTGAAGAGAGCTCAGATAGTCCTGATGCCACATCTTCCAAAAGTTCAATTTCATTTTTTGAACAAGGTCTCAGCAAGACCGTAAGGACAGATATTGGGAGTCGACCTGCTCAGTAGGGGAAGTAATTATTTCACCTATTAAGAAATGTGCGGGAGTTAACACTTCTAAATTGTCTAATTCATCATTGGTAGGAGACAAGGGTTTTGAATTCAAAACTGCTTCAATCTGACAAAAAAACAACATCATCGTCCGAGTCCCCGGACGGGTACAATTTTAATTCGACTGGATTCTCCGCAAGCCTGTGGACGTATTGATGGTTTTTTAAGATAAAATTTGTATCTTTTGCTTTCCTAGAAAGGCCAATGCACTTTCTAGGTATGGCTACTTTTTTTCTGTTTTGGTTACAGGGGATTGGTGTGTTCATATCTATATGATATGAACATGGCGGATTGGACACGATAGCATTTCGGTGAGCGGGAGTTTGGACTGTTTTAGATATGTTGATTTTAGATGAAGTAGCCTGCTGGAATGTTTCTTTTTTTGTTCTGTCTTTCTAGATTCAATAATATTTGGATGAGCTGGAGATGGTGACGTTTGTTTGGGTTTTCTGTCCGGAGAAGTTGCCTGTAAAGACTTTTTCCACGTTTAGAATTCTGGTTTGCCAATCTAATTGGCGAGAGAACGACTGGTTCGGTCTGGGTGCTTGCAGTTTTCATGATTTTTTTAGTCGCAGCAGCATATGAGACACTAGCCTTTGGAGTTTTGGACTCAATCAGCTTTCTAGCCTCTGGAAACAAAATCTTGTGAGTTACTTTTATAGTCTGTACTTCCTTCTCCATTATCCATTTGGGACATGTTCGCGAGTATGCAGTATGATCGCCCCGACAATTTGCACAACGTGGGGATTCTTCGCAATTATTACTGTCGTGGCCAACTTCTGCGCAACGGACACAGGTAATGGTCCAACGACAGGGATCCTTTGAATTCCCAAATCGTTGACACTTATAGCATCTTAATGGATTGGAAATATATGGACGCACAGGACTACGCACCAACGACATCTTCACGTGACTTGGAAGATCCGGCGTGTCAAACGTGAAGATCAGGTGCTTCGTCAGAAGCTCCTGATCTTCACGATTCCCATCCTGAAGTCAGAAGTTCCTGATCTCCCATCACGACGTATGGTGATGCGTCTTACAGCTGATACCTTTTGATCACGAAGATTTTCCAAGATTTCCTCTTCCGGAGTATTTACAAATTCGAACTTGGAGATAACGCCCAGCGACGAGTTCAAGAAACTGTGGGTGGATATGAGAACCGGAAATTTACCGAGAGAAGTGCATGTAGATAGAAGACCGGCCTGTTTGGGTGATGACACTTCCACTAATAAGTCTCCAGATCGGAGCTTTTATATAGATTTCACTTCGCCAATTAAAGACCGTTAAGATTTGTAAATTATAAACGGAGAAACCTTGTTGAAGTTACCTTCTCTTCGTTTGATTATAAAAAAAACGGACTGTAGACATTACGGTGCAATGGTTTGGGTTTAGTGACTTATCCCTCACCGTGGGATTTTGAGAAAAAGAATCCATAAAGAGTAGCTTTAAATTCAGCTCCCGGCTGCACCACCCACCATGGAGCCCAACAAGGGGATGCAGGATCCCGCACCAGTGCTAGCCGAGAACTATACGGTCACGAAGCGACCCTGAAGCAGACTCTACTCTTAGCGAGATGCCCAGTAATCGTAACGATTGCTTGGTTTCTAGCCAAAAACAAAACTAACGACCAGCCGATTGATACAATAGGGAACCACTATGTACCTCCCGTTTACCTGAAACGAGGTCCAAATCAGTGTATTGGGATACCAAAACTGTCCCTCAACTGCCAGGATTCCCTTTTCCAGGGACACGGGTCTCCACGCGCGGAAAACACGTGGGTGATATACACGCCATTAGAAGCTAGAAGCAACAGAGCAGCAACAGCTTCTAATGGGGAACCCTCGCCTCCGAAGAGGAACCACACCGAGGGAGAAACGAAACAAAAAAGTAAAGGAAGAGAGGAGAGGAAAAAGGAAGGAGAGATAGTTCGCTGCGGTACCTCGGGATTGCGACTCCCGTGTTTACCTAAAGAAGGTAAACCCCCTGAGGGGGCGGAACACATCTTAAAGGCCTGCGAGCATATAGACCAATATTTACCAAACGTCTATACACGCTTTGCCTTGAAACTGTGGTACCCGTGACTGCAGATAGCTGACGAGACAGGTCTGATGCTGTGTTCCGTCTGCTTCTTTCAGCAGTTACTGCCAAATACCGGTCTTTATTCGGCGTTGTAACTCGGGGGAGACCTGTACTGTAACGTCTACTGACATTTCCATCATCTTGAAATCGTTCCCAAAGCCTAGAGATGACACGTTGGACAATTCCAAGTTTCTCGGATACTTCCATCTGAGTACACCCACATTCCAGGCGGCCAATAATTCTACCATGTAAAACATCATCCACATGCGTCCTCTGTGTCATAACTATTCGGTTATGGCAGTGAGCGGCTTACAGAACGCTTGTGAACAATTTTACTTCTTTGCCACCATTCCTTATATACACCTCTCTTACACTCTCGTCATTGTGACGAACTATCGGCGTCATCTGGTGGCTTCCTGTAATTTGCATATTATTCTTGAAGATGTGTGTGATAATTCTACAGGTGAAATTTTTACTTTAGAGTTCGATTTCCGTGTGATTCTGAATTATCCTTAATTTATGGAAATGAGTGTAGATTATGTTATTTCAGTTGAAGGCTGTACGATGAAATGGCGAAGTCTCAGAGACAGATTTGTTAAAGAGAGAAAAAGATACCTACCATCAGGTTCGGGGATAGAGCTTACGGATAAGTGGGTGCATTATGATGCACTCGGCTTTTTAATACACTTCATTCAAACAAGGCAGTAAAAATTTTTTTAACTTCAGTAATACATATAATTTTGAATAATAGGAAATTAACTCATATTTACTGCTGCGTTTGTGTAATGTAGTAATGCATTTTATTCATTTTGTCATTCTATAGAACTTTCTCAAATATCATCATCCCAGAGCCTGATGTAGAAAACTCTGAAAAGTGCCTAGCACACGAAGATACTTTTATCTAAGGTAAAAGTACTGAGGAGACTATCAGTGGCATTAAATATTAAAAATTCAAAATGAGTGGCTAAACTTCAGCAGTAGCATAAATTTTGTACAGATGGACTGATCAATATATGTATTTATGTACAGATGTAATTTTAATATATCATGTACATTATAATTGGTACATACTGACTTTATGATTGTTTGTTGAATCATGAAAAATGGTTTTACAACTGTTTTTAGTATGAAAACTTAAATTTAGCATTTTGTATTATAATATTAGCATTCTACTAATGTATGTATTATAAAACTGACAATATATTTTTTTATTATTATCAGACAGGTAATCCAGAGACTCCACATATTCCTCCTTCAAAACGAAGAAAGGAATGAGGAGATTTTGAAAACGCTACGATAGCATTGGCGCAAACTGGAGAAAAAACTAAAGATGAAGTCGATAATTTTGTTCCCTTTCTGAGAGATATGCAACGGTGAATCCCCACAGAGGGAAGAAAGGATGTGATAAAATCAATAATAACTTTTGATATGAACAAGCGAAAAAATAAAAAATAGATTTCGTGTCTTGGAATCATATCCTATTTCTTATGTGAAAGATGTTAAATATATATAAAAAATAGATTTCGTGTCTTGGAATCATATCCTATTTCTTATGTCAAAGATGTTAAATATATATGTGCAACTGAGAAAATTGTACTTTATGAAATCTTGTTTCCCTACAGCTAAATGACTTACTGTTGTGCGTCATTAATTTCAAGTGTTCTAAATTAGTATAATTTCTTTGAAAAAAAACCTTTGGTAAAATAAGAAATTTTAATAATTTCGCATGAGATTATATATATATATATATATATATATATATATATATATATATATATATATATATATATATATATATATATATATATATATACAGCTTTAAAAGGCATCACAGATGTATTTATCTTTCAGAATGTAGTCACTGCTTCTGATAAAAAGAATTTTAAAATCGAAAACAAAATTTTATACATATAAAAAAAATTAATAGTACCAAATTTACTACACATCCATTTTTTAAATGCATTTTTGCATTCGAATGGCAAAAAATTCCGCACTGATGCAGAAACAATGGCATGAGCATTGGAAGAAACCCTTCCAGTGGGCCTCATGACTGACGTACTATCATCTCGCCATTGAACACTGAAAAATATCCTAAATCTACATGACATTATTCCAAACGCGTTTTTTACACATCTGGCTCTTGGCAAACTGAAATGAAAATGAGAAACAATTCAGACAAGAAAAGGTCCTTTAAAAGTGATTTTTTAAAAGTGTATGTAAAAACAATAGGAACTATAAAAGTAAAACAAATGCAAACAAAATCAGGTATATAAAATACATTACTAGGTTATTAATAATTGCATTGTAGCAAAATTAGAAAGTGGTTCAGTGGTAAATTCAAAGAATAATCAAGATGCACGGCTAAACATTTCAAACAATTTTACTAACGCACAAAATAAATGGCGAACGTAAGGGTTAAAAATCGAATCAAGAATACGAGCATAGCTCAATCGAAATAGGACCTATCGTCGCGTATCAAAATCTTATTCTATCTAGTTCGAATCATAATCTAAACCCAATATATTTGAGGTAGAGAGGGTACGAGATTATCTCAGTCAAGCAGCACCACCAAACGTCGTCTATAATTATTTAAGCACAGTAACGCTACCTAACTGAAACTTTCTCAACGCACTCCTCACGTGAACTGTTTCTCAAGAGTTCACATTTCTACAAATTGATATAATCAAATATTTCTATTTTTAAATGAAAAAACTAATAATCTAAAATTCATAAATAACTAAACATCAATACAAATAAGGTTAAATAAATATGTAAACCAGATTAACATTAAATATGAAAAAATGAAAATTTAGAAACTGAGACAATTTAAACTAAATACAAAAATTATTATAACCAAAGAAAAGGTTTAGTCCCTTTATTTGTTGTTGTTGTTGTTTCAAGAAAGTCAAATTTGGCTGGCTGGCTGGCTGGCTGGCTGGGTGATTTGGGTTTATTGGCGCAAGGTCCAGATATGGACAAGCTGCACCAAACACATGGTAAGTTTAGAAAAATACATGAAAAGAACGTACCTTGTGTCTTCACGGATATAGAAAGGAGATAAAAACCAAGAAAATCAGGGTAGATAAATACAATGTCAAAGAATAAACATAAAAACGAATGCACAAAAATGAAGCAATCCATGTAAAAGGTGATAAAAATATGAAACATCAAAAAAAAAGTATAAGCATGACACAAACGATAAAATACAAAGGAAATGACATACAAATGTGATTAGAACGATGATAAAAAAAGTGATTAAAAAGGTTCAATGGCATGAAACGGTGATTTATAAATACAATTCGTCAGATTTTTCTGGCGCAGAGTACAGAAGTGATAAGGCTATCCAAATTCTCATCTAGGGTAAAATGAAATGCTCAGAAAATAAGACGTATATATACCAAGCAGAAGTAGTAAAAGGGGTGATAAGAACAAAGTTAAAAGCAGTGAAATGTAGACGTGATAAAAACGGTCAAAATATATAGCTGGTGATAAAAAACTGTCATATAAAATAGTTAATAAGAACAGTCATTACACAAGTAACACAAATAGGCATATAAAATTATTAAATGACAGTAATATAAATAATAGAGTGTAAAAATGGTAATCAATATATACCATACAGATAAGTAAAGGTGATAAAAGGCAAAAAACAGACGAAAGAAGAAAAGAGGAGTTAAGACTCCTCAAAAACAACATCATTGTCTGAGTCCTCGGACGCGTACAATTTTAATTCAACTGCATTCTCCGCAAGCCTGCGGACGTTTTGATGATTTATTAAAATATAGTAAGGATCTTTCGATTTCTTAGAAAGGCCAACGCACTTTCTTGGGATGGCAACATTTTTCCTGTTTAGGTTAGGAGGAATGGGCGAGTTTGCATCTATGTGGTTGGAGCATGTCAACTTCGGTTCAACAACTTTTTGATCAAAAGAATGTGGCGAAGAAGATTTGTCTTTCTTGTCACGTGCTGGAGGTGAAGATACTATTGTGGAATTTTTAACTGATTTATGAAAATTTTTGGAAGGTGAACTGATTACCTGGGATTTATCTTTTTTTCAGGTTAGGGTTCTGTTTTTCCATTCTTATTGGCATAAAAAAGACCGGTTCCGTTTGGGTTGCAATTGATTTCATGGGTTTTGGGGCGACTGCTGCGTCGTAAGACACACCTGATTTTGGAGTTCTGCAGTTAATTATTTGTCTGGCTTCTGCGTATGATATATTGCGCGTTACCTTTAGTGTCTGTATTTCTTTCTCCAATAACCATTTGGGACACGTCCCAAGTGGTGGACAAGTCCCAGGTTCTCAAGGATCTCATCTTCTGGTGTTTTGGGAAAGTCCAACTCCGAAATAACGCCTCGCGAAGAGTTTAAAGTACTGTGTGCCGATACAAGAACTGGAAATTGTCCTAAAGAGGTACAAGTAGTGTCGTGATGATTGTTCTAACTGTCAAATAACGATTTCCCCCCTTTTTTTCATCACTCCATAAGTTTTTCTAAGTAAACCAAATAATAGTATTGTCATAGTAATGTATCACCATCTCACTTAAAAGCTAACTCTATATTAATTAATAGTTAATCATAATCTTTCACATAATTTTCTAATAGTTTAATCATTTTTATTTCACGGGCCCCCTTTTCTTTTCTTTTTTTTGTTTGACTAAATGGCGAATTCGCCATGTCGTTCGGGCTGCCCGCCATGTTTTTCTTTTTTTAAAGGAATTGGGGAAGGAGGGCCGGACTTAGGCTTGAATGACCGCTTCTTGGTCCAGTGAAAGACGGCGCTGCAAGGAGAATTCCACCAACCAGACAGGTTTTAGGGGGTAGTGGATCAGTATCGCTGAAGTGCGTGAGCGTGTAGTGAGGAGGTTTTTTACTCGCTGCGATGCTGGACGTGCTGGAAAATTTTAAGTTACGACGAGGGATTTTGTGCTTCAGAACCACCTCCGTACTGACGTGTTCCAGTTTGTAGACCTCGTGTTTCCCTCTATCCAAGGTTTACCCTGCGATGATTCACGGTTTTTTCCACCGACCAGACGGGTTCCCGAGAACATCAGAAATTTTGATCCGGTAGTCGCCATTTCTTCCACGACACAGGAGTGCAATTCCTGCCGGAAGCCTGGAACGCTGCAATTTCGGCCATTCTACCAAGCTCCTTCACAGTGTGGATTCATCAGACGTATTCCCATGGATAGCAGATAATTTTTGATCCAGGAGTCGCATTCTTCCCACGACATCAGAGTTCAGTTCCTGACGGAAGCCTGGAGCGATAGCATTTCGGCCCTTCAACCAGGCTCCTTCACAGCGCGGATTTTGTGAATCGGGTGATATTCTTATTCCTTTTTTTATTTATTATAATAATTACCTTTCCTATTTTATTATTACACCAAGTAGAAACCTTTCCTCTAGGGTAATTTATATATTATTTGTGATATTTACTAATGTTTTATATGATTTGTATTGAATGGTCAGGAAGCTTATGATTATTAATTTTGATAAACCAACGTAAATTCTGCCGGCCAGTGACCCCCGCAATTCTTTCCTTAGCTTGCAAGGATAATTTCCTTTTGGCGTGGTCATACATTGAATTTATGAATGTTCGTAGGAGAAATGATCAATTCTTTTATTATTTGATGTGTAATGAAATGTATTTTTTTAATTAAATGTATGTGTTTGTAATTGATAGTGTCTGTCATTTTAATTCAAACTATGGACATATATTGAGCAAAGGCTACCAAAGCTAATTTACTTGTTTCTTTTGAACCTGGGTGTCGTATTGCTCGTCAAAAAGTTATTTAATCGAGCGTGATTTAGTTGGGGTAGTACATTAATTATTTATTTTATAAAGGGGTAGTTGGGTGCGTTGTGTTTAAATTATTTGTTAATAACCCAAAGTTCAGGACGTAGTTAGCAATAACGAACAAGGAAACTGAAAACCAAAGATGACAATTAAAACAGAGAACTAAATAAATTTAAACTAAACTTGATTTATTTACAATTTGTACATTTATACATATTATCATAATCATACTTTTCATAGGCACACTTAGCCATATACAAAAAGAGGTTTATCTTTAAATTTAATATAAAATTTCAAAGATTACTTTTCAAAGGAAACAAGGGAGCACACTATAACTATCCAAAACGTAGAATACCAATTATATCGCCTGTTAACTATGTCTACATCTATTCGTAAACCAATAGCCAAATCAAATACAAACATCAACCAAAAGAAAAGGACTGATGTAAACAAATGAAATATTGTGACTCACTCGTTGAGTTACGTTCCGGTATATTTGTAGGTCGACTTCCGTGGATATGCCGAAGGATTCTCTTGCTTCTCTGTCGTTGAACTTGCTGCTACCTTCTATCATCACACGCACACACAAAATATTTTATTTCCCAATTATATTTGGGGAACTCAAATTTCGACCCAACGCCGTAAAACACAAAATCTTATGAGGCAACGGGGAACTGTAACTCGACCCGATACGCCAAACTCAAGAAAGAAAACGGGGAATCGAAACTGATTCTGACTCCACCACAATCAGGAGTCTCTCCCTGAGAGATCTGAGAGCTTGCTATTTTAGAGAGAGGGGGAGAGAGCTTCTTAAATTTTTCAAACTCCCCAATTTATATTATTTCAAAACCCATTCTTCTTTCTTGACTCCTCCTTTTAATTTCTTTTCAACCATTCCCGATACTGCCAAAATTTCATTTGCTTGCATCATCTCAACCTTCTTTAATTGGCCTCCCCTGCTTCCCTGACGTACGGCCACACCGAAACCGCATGAAAACCTCCCAAGTTGTTTGTGGTTTTCTCACGCCGCTGTCGTAAATTCGAATACAAAGCCCTTTGTCGTATAACGTCACTTTTGGAGACAGCCCCGCTTATCTGCGTCTAGCGATCTAACTTTCCAAGCTGACCGCTTTGCTCTTCCACATCAAAACGCCGGACCGCTTTGCTCTTTAATTAGCATGCCGCTTCTAGCCATCGTTTCCAATTTTAACCATTTGAATGTAAAGATAAAAGCCTTCGAATAGACTTATTCTTTTAATATTTTTATATCTTCACCTATTCGAAGTCGCATCATTACATACGCTCCCTTCCTCGAAGCTTCTAACCACACCCCATCACCTCAAAAACATTTTTTTCACAACATCACCATTTTCAACTCCCACAAATCTCATCCTCAAGACTTCACACCACACTCTATCATCGCCAAAATCCTAACCTCACTACTTTCCAATCCTAAACAAAATCTCACCAACATTTCTCTAACACAAACTCCATATGCGCTCCCTTTCTCGAAAAGTTTACAAAACACTTCATAAATATATACATACTTTTATACAATTTTTTGACTTCAAAAACCAATTACACATTTTTATCATACCATTTAACATCCAAATCCTGAAAAGTAAATTTGAAACATCATTCATGATGAGAAAGTTTTTTGTTTTCTTGTAACATATATTCTATATTTAGATGATGCAATTGTCTCTTTCACAAAGTTTATGTTTGCACTAACAATTTCGACAGTTATCGAGTCCATAATGTCCTGCTGAAAACACAATGAAACACTGTATAAGCTGCAAACACCAAATTATCTGTATCATGCCGATAAAATGTCCTTTGGCGTCTCCTCGAAATTATATCCCCATATTTTATGATCCTTAATCTGTTCAGAACACACATCATAGCATTCATCATGAAGTCGTTATCACATTTTGAAAAGATCAGTCCCAAATCACTATCAACAATACACTAGATTTTCCTTTCTATCATCATTATTTTAAATTCAAATTAATTAATTAAACTTACATGTATTTGCCATATGAACATAAAATTTTTATAACTTTATACATTCAAAACAGTTTTCAAAACACTTTTGCAAAAAAAACTCTAACTTTATACTTTCAAAATAATTTTCACATAATTTTCAATAATAACTTTATATTTCACTCTTTCAAAACAATTTTCAACACTTTGCAAATAACATTATATTCTCAAAATACCTTTTACTAACATGATTCCCTATCTACATTAATATATGCACTACATAAATCTCTACACATTTTTTTATTTATTTTGGCAAAACACTTCAATTCAATATTGTCAAGTGGTCAAAATATTTATTTATATTGCAATATATGTACATCCTATTTTTGACACCTATACCTATTTTGTTTAAATTCCCTTTCACCAAAACTTCCTGTAATTTTGCTGCGCTGCCACACCCCAACGTTTGGCGTACCTCCAACGGAAAACTTCGTTCAGCCCTTGATAATCCATTATCTTATGTTTACAGCCTTTTAGCTACTTTCTCATAAATTCGCGCCAACTCTCAGTTTTCTTTCAACAAAACCAGTCCCAAACTGTATTTCTACCTCAACTGGCTACCAAAATAAACTGGTTTAGTCCGCGAGCACTTCTGGTACTAATTATCGAAGTCTCACGGCAATCCCCCATACATCCGGTCAAAACGGTGTAAATCTTTTACCTCGTGCGTTTTGAAAAAAATCCGCGAATTTGCACTCGATCTTTTTGGATATAAAATCACATCTCATCTAGGATTAAACCTATGTCTAAGTATCATTTTTATTTATCTTTCATACTATCCATTTGATCGCTTGCGTTTTCCGTGATTATTTTCAAACTTGTAGTGAAATATCTCTTTTTTTCAGTTTGTTTGATTACATGCCGCTCACGTGGTTGCGTCTAAGGCCCTTTTCAAACAAGGTACATTCGTTGATTCAACAGATTTCCGGGCGACTGTCAAGGAGTGTAGCCACCATAGGAAATGTATGGGAATCACCCGAACCTTTTCACACGCAGTGAATTCGCGCGCAGACGATTTGCCAGCTGGCACATGTGCCGCTAGCGTTCTCATCCCAATAGGTTGATTCAACACAAAAGACATTACTGAGGGTACGCTCTTCACACCAGCCGCCTAGTTTTCATCAACTCAGTTCTGTATGGAAAGCGTTGAAATTGAAAGTTTGAATGTGGAACAATCATAAGCGTAGCATGCTTCTAACTTTTTTTTTTTTTGGGGGGGGGGGCACGAATTGAATTCAGTTAGAGTCCTCCTCAGCGCATTTACTGCCGGACGGTCCTTAAAATATCAAATATTATTATTATTTAAATTGAATAACAATAGAATTGATGTTTGAGTAGTATTCAAAAGTTATACAATGAGAAAAATAAATATAATATAAATAAAATAAGGAAAAAATATAGCATCGAAATTTGTTATGGATCATATCATTGTTAAAAACTATATTAAGGCTAAAGATATGATAGGAATCTTCAGTCTCACAGATTGAAAAAGCGGGAAAAAACTAACTTTCTTAAAAGTTTTCTAAAATTTTCCGGTTTTAACTGAAATTCTATTAACGTTTTAATTTATTTCAAGTTAAGTTGGGAGTTGGGGGGGGGCACGCCCCCCCCCCCCCCGACGCTATGCCTATGGGAACAATTCATCGAATAAATTCGTATTATAAGTCCCGCGATATGGGACATGAGGTGTGATGAATATAGTTATATAATTAAAAGGGGTGAAGCTTGGAGGGAATTGGCACTCAAATTTTATCCCGAATTCAACAGCATGGATCCTGACCAATAAGGTGCAATCGTAAGAACATTTCATTCAAATTATTAGAATTATTTAATTAATTATTTGGATGATTTTCGCAGTTTGGTGCCCCGAGTTGTTTCCATAGAAACATTAGAAGGTTTCAATTTTTATTACTATCAAACTATGTATATTAAGCAAATATCGATATAAATAAATACAGATGCTTGCTCATTAAAGTAGTCGGTACCATTCAAATTTAAAAGTTCATTTGTTATTTTGTTAATGGTGGTTAAAAGCTCCAAAATTAAAACAATTTTTTTAACTTTTTTAGAAATTTTTTAAAAATTTCTTTAGAAACCGCATTATCATTAAAAAAATGAACAGAAATATTTATTTGGTCATTTCAACGAAATATAATCTTTATCATTGGTTGTTTATTTGATGTTTCTTATGATGACATACGTCACTCTCTTTACATTACTTATCAAACAGCATTACATCGATTAGTACAGGTTATGACTGTTACACTTAAAAACATATGTGGGGGCACCAAATTGCGCGAATTTACCCATTATTTAATTAAATTTATCTAGATTTGCAAATGTGAACATCGCTTTATGCCTGCAATTTGAATAGTTTTCATATGAGGGAGGTTTTTGCATTAACCCTTTCAGATGTGAAATTTTATCATTATAATTTTTAAAAAAAAAGTATGATTGAGGTATAATGGTCCTACAAATAAAAGAAATGTGATTAAAAAATTATCAGCCCCCCCCCCCTTTAAGTAGAGCAAATATAAAAATAATACATTTTGTATTTTTGTAAGTAAAAACCTGAGTTCCATGTTATGATGCTTCTTAATTCTATATTCCCCTACATCATTATAAATCAAAGACCAATATTGTGTTATAAAATTGGTGTAAAAGAAAGGTATTGGTAGAAGAAAGATATAATATTTAAGTTTAAAGTTTTTGAAATTTAAAAATTTAAGGGGGGAAATCACCTTAAAAGCTTAAAAAAAACTCAATTTTTTAGTATGATTTAATTTTGAAGAATGAAATATAAGGAATCTTATGAAAAAAATGAAGTCGATGATACAATTACAACCGATTTTATGGCCAAATGTATAAAGCAAATAGTAAAGTAATTTATAGAAAATTGAAACCTTAAATGGCTTTTTCTAAAAACTGTGGCTATTTTGAAACTTGTGCGCACTATTTCTTCAAAACTAATCGTCCCAAATTGCTAAAATTTTGTATACATGTATATCTTGTATGTTTATACAATTTCTACCTAAATTTAGTTAAGTACATATCACTAATTTTTTTACAGCAATTTTTTTTTATTTTGATATTTTTTTTTACATTATAATACATTTTGCCTGAAAAAATATCTTTATGGGAAATATTGTAATTATTTTAGGTGTAGATTAAAGTATAACCTATGTATAGAATATATACACATTTAATGTAGTAAACTGTCTTCTTCCACCTCATTTTTCAATCCCCTTTCGCCTGCGTGACGTCTACTTGCTGACGAAGCGTTGCCACAACCCCAGAAGAGAAGGTTTCGCCTTGAATTGGGCGCGCGAGGTGCCTCGTGTGAAAAGAACCTCACACGGCAGTCAACTATATGAAAATAAACAAGGCAAATCAGTTGATTCATCGAATGTGCCTCGTGTGAAAGAGGCCTAAATCTATAATTATACCTATTACATTGTATCATTTGGATCTTTTTATGATTTTTTTATTTTATTTTATTTTCTGTTTTTTTCATTTATTTATTTATTTATTTATTTCGTATAAAACAATATATAATACTTTTATTTCAGCTTCTACATTTTGCTCTCTCATAGTTGCTTTGTTTCCTATCTGAGATTACTACATTCTCAACACCAAACTATCAATAACTTGTTAATTTTTTTTGATTTAGGATCACTGTTGTTTGTCGATTATTATTTAAAATCCCATCCATTCACTTATATTATTATTATTTTTTCTCTTTCATGTGACTTATTTTCTTTCATCGCTACCGATAACCTCCCTTCGCCGAAACTTTCAATAACTGTATGATGCTCCCGATGGATTTAATATTGTGTTTCAACTTCCCAACTTCGCTACTGTACTACTCATATTTCTCTATTACTAAGGTAAGTGACATTTTGTTCTGTTTTTCTTTTTATCTATCGATCTTTAAACCTTCACAGTCATATGACATATCGATCACTTCACAGTCACTTCACATATCGATCTATAATCTTCACAGTCAAAACCCGAAACCAAATCCGCTTTACCAAGAGACGTGTACCATTGCAGAGTCCATCAGCTATTGACAATAATCTCAAGAGCTTTTCTGGGTATCATGCTTGCTTAATCCCATATCACAACATCGACCTCTTGTAGACGGAGCTTGTCCCGAGTCTTCAAAAAGCAAATTCCTTCCTCATTCAGTTCAATAGGTGAAAAACGATGAGATATTGTTCCACATGGCAAGAGTATTGAAGCAATTCCAGTCCAAGCAACACATGCAGTTTTTTTCTTCATCGCAAGTAGTCTGTGATAGATTCCATTGTACAGAAATGTTTTTCCACTGCCAGCCGGCCCATCAATAAAAAACACTGAACAGGATCCTTCGAAGTACCAGAAATGCAATCGATTACTCTTTCATACACTGCGAGCTGGTCAACATTTAACTTTTCTACAATAGTGTTGCATGCTTCTAAATGCTGTTGGACATCTACTTTATGCACTTTAAGGTTCAGTAGAATTGGTTGTGGAAGTCCAAAATCTTTGCATGTCCTATTTTCCATATTTAGCTGTGCTTACTTCAATCTCGCAAAGGGCATCGTAGGTGGTAGTATCACGTTCAGCCATATGTTCTTGAAATTTTTCCCACAATTGCACACCATCAGATGGTTCTTCCCCAATAAGGTAGTAGACAAAGAATCGTCTAAATTGGGTGGGCATCAATGTGGTTGCGGCTTCCTCCAGCACGGCATTTTCTTCTTCACTGCTCTCCGTTATTCCCATTGCAATTGCTGCTTCTATGTATGTTCTGTGGATGACTCCTTCGTGTGTTCTGAGATCCTGAGAGCAAGTAGCACCCGAAATCCTGTTGAGGATGAGTTTTAAGAAAAATCTTTCAGAATCTTTTGGCGAAACATTAACAATGCGACCCACAACTTTAGAGGCTTTCTTTCGTGGTATCCACTTTTTGGATGTTACATTCCATGAATAGCTTTCTAGCAGGTTCCCATATTTGATGGTCCTGGCTGCTAAGTCATGCTTGTTTATGTCGAACCATCCAAGCAGCATAATCTTACAGTCTTTATTCAAAGCCATTTCTTCGTGTATTTCTTCCAATGTCACATACTGCTGACCATCCAGAAGAACGGGAAGCCTTACAACAGTGTGGCTCCTGTTGTGTAAGGGGATTGTGTTCAGCCTCCATGCTGCTTCCATTGGGCCAACATAGCGGCTAACGATGTACTTCTCCACCTCATCTACTTCATGATGCTTCATTTCCATCCTCGCACGATCATGTCCTTTGTGTATATACTTGTGAATATACTTCAGAGCCATTTCTGAAGAACAGTACTCAACATTAATGTGACAATCAAATTTCTTCAGGAGATAAGGATTATGAGGCACCACCATACTATTATCAACATAGTGGATTTTACTTCCGAATTTGGCATGATAGGAATTAAGCTTGTCCACGTTGTCCCGCCTTCTATACTTAGGAAATCCATCTGTCGTCTGTTTCATTGCAAAATTCTTTGGGAAATTTCTTGGAACATTCCTGCTTTTCCTTATCCCAACACAATAGCCCATCTACATGAGGTCCATGCATCATGTGTCGCAGTTGATAGTAGCCTAAAGATGAATCTTTATCTGATAATTCTGCAGTGATGAATCGATCCACTTGTTCTGGTTCCAGTAGTTTGCGGTCCGTTCTAAGCGCTGCTAAGAAATGACCATGGGGAAGGCCACGTTTCTGGAACTCAATGGTGTAGACATATGCAACAATTGGCACTAATACCTGCCTCTCCACCAAATCTTTGATAAGTTCATTTACTTTGGCCTGGAACACATCTGTGACTATCATGGGAATGTCATTAGCAGTGGTGCCTTTACAAAAATACTTTTTCAAGGTCTTGGTTATTTCTGGCCATCTTAGATTATACGTCATAGAGATGAAAAAGTCGTCACGATGAAAACACGTCATAGGCCTTCCTACTTTGTGACAAATTACCATTGAATCCTAATACAACTGTTGCAAACACCTTTGATAACCAATGTATGTAGCAGGAAGAATTATAGCTTTGCCAAGACGGGCACGATTTGCTTCATTCAAACTGTTATTCTCCCCGTGGTCAACTATCCCTTGGAAACATTCTGTACGCAACGCTCATTGATTATGTCTAATGAAGTCCAACCGTTGACGTACAACCATGATGTAACAATTTATAACATACTGCTGCGTCAGTCTTCTTGCATTCAAGAGAGGATTGAAAGATTTACTGGGGCGCAAGGCCAGGCGATGACCGTAATACTGCACAGGTGTTATCTTCTTACCTGTTTTGGTCACCATGTTGAATGTCCATCCGAGGTCACCATACGGAAACAAAAGTGGAAATGTCATTGGGTTAGAATGCTGCGAGGTCTGAGATAATATTGTCGTTTCTCGTCTATCCTCCTGCCTGGGATACACTTTGAGCTCTACACTTGGAACACAACCGTCTTTAGAAACGATAATGATAACCACATCTGAGGATGTGGGCTTTTTGTAGGTTCGCTTGTCATCAAATTCATATTTAACAAAGTTCAGAATAAATTTTTCTCCAGAAATCGTCATCTCATGCAGCATTTTGTATTTCTGTGCATATGGATTAATGTTGCGTAACAACTGTTCCAGGCGAAGATTCAGTTCATGGTTCTCCAAATTTGTTCGTATCTTTGTTGCTTCTTCCAAGTCATCATATATGTAGATCTGACCATTCCTTGGATTTTTACCGCTCACATTGGCAAGAGAAGTGGTTGCATGATGATAAACTTGTCCTTGGAGTTTTATCAGTGGAGGACCTGATCCCTTGATATCTTCAATATGGGCACCAAAAGTAGCAAATGCAAAGGATGAATTGTAGCCTCGAATATGCTGTCTGAAGTGTTTGCCGTCTTCACTATCAGATGTCAACAAATACTGAAGATCAGGTGGATAATTATTTAGGAGAGGAATTATTATCTGTCCATTGTGGCAACAAGTATGAACAGTTCTTCCCTTCTGCTCCCGGAAGCGAACAGCTCCGCAATCAGCACACTCTACATTTAAATCTTCCAATTTATACTTTTCAACGTTTAGATAGCCACCACTTGATATGACACTTGACAATTTCAATCTCTGCTTTGTTTTCTTTCTAATATTGGATTTATTCTTAAGTGTTTCATTATCACGATTCTCACCTGTTTTTTGCAATTCTAGAAGCGAAGACACGGGCAACAATTCATCGTAATGACCTTTATCTAAGTTTCCACGAAAAACAATTCTTATTACCTTTTCAGATGTTTCAGATCCGGTTATTTCAGGAGCCTGCTGACAATTGTCTCTGAAATAAACTTCAATAGTTATGTTATACATTTTTGAAATTGAAAGAATTTCGATCGGACCCCCGTATGTGCCATGTTTACTCATTGTATATTTATAATCTGTTGCTGATATTACCTGTTGGGAAATCTCCCTGAAATACCCACTCATGAATACTTCAAATTCAACCCAATGTGACAACACAAAACTTACAGCATCTTTTCTAATTTTGGCATGTTCATTACTGATCCTATACAAACAAACAGAAATAGCACTAAAAAGACAATTACCATCACCTACCACTTCAAAAACACTGAAATTCTTGCTTCCAAATTTAAAAATATTTATTTCCATATTCGGATCAAAATAAATACAAGCACTACCTTTTTTCTCCAATACTTCTTGCTGATCACAGGACTCTTCTTCTTCAACATGTAATTTACTTATCTTTGCAGCTTGACTCACTTTTATTCTTTGTTTAGACATCTTTTCTGTCCTGTCTCCTCTGCGCTTTTTTTATGTCGAATCTCTGACATGTTTTCTCTCCTGTTTGCTGCACGCTTGTTTTCAAGTCGAATCTCTGACATCTTTTATGTACTGTTTGCTGCACGCTTGTTTTCAAGTCGAATCTCTTGCATGTTTTCTGTCGTGTTTGCTACACGCTTGTTTTCAAGTCGAATCTCTGACATGTTTTCTCTCCTATCTGACATGCATTTTTTGTGCAATCGTTGTTCTGACATATTTTCTGAACGGTCAGCAGCACGTTTGTGTTCCAATTTATCTTCTTCAAGTCCTACTGTTTCAAAGTGTTTATTTAACTGAGGTCCTTCAGTTTCCACTCCATATCTTGTTGAAACTTCATCTTTACCTTGCTTTTCTCTTCGTTCCCTCTGTGCCTGAGCACTTCGTCTTCTTTCTTTATCACCAGTTATACCATGCTTTCTTTTAGGCATTTTTTCAATACACGTCATATAGTAGCAAAATTAAAGAATCAATGCTTTAGTAAAAACGAATGAAAGAATATAATATAACCTAAAAGCAAGAAATACTGAATATAATATAAACTTAATATAATGTACTATAAAAGGAATATAATATAAACTGAAAACAAGAAATATTAATATAAAAGATTAAGATTTAGAATAAAAAATCAATGCTGTAGTAAACAAGAAATATAATATAAAAGACAAGCTGTAGTAAATTAATTAGTAATATATAAATCAATAAATAAATTAAATAATATAAAGGTAGGTATTATAAATATAATATAAATTTCAAACGTTTCTTGAAGCGAGGTAACTTTCAAGTACAACAAAACAATGTTTGAGAGTTTAACATTTGTTGCCAATCTCTGCTTCTCTTTAGATTAAAAAAAATTTCAAGAATTGAGTATAAAAATAACACTCGCGCATGAAGTATTTAAAAAAATAATAAACTGAACAAATGAATTTCTAAAATGAAAATGGCAACAAAGATCGTTTGTTTACAATCGTGAATTTGAGTTCTGGTATAATTAATTTACAAATTATTGACCAATTTTAATTATTTTAGGCTTTTTTAAACCGCTTATTATTTTTGGCTTAATATGCCTAATCGAATTCGGGATAAAAGTGCTATAAGCATTTTATCATCTTTTTGTCTAATATTGATAGTGAGCTCGTCATATGAAAATAAGTGCATGTAAGCATGACAAGTATTTATCTATTTCAGATTTAGTTAATTCAATAAAAGATGCATGTTGCATAAGTGGAGGCAGTTGTAATAAATCACCAAATAATAATATGTGAATTTTACCAAACCACCCATTATCCTCAGAGACTGTATTAAAAATTTCGGATAGCCTGAGATGAATGTACACAGCTGGCCACTGTAAATGCAACACCCTGAAGGAAGCATGCAAATAACATGAAATTTACAACATGCATTAACGGAGGTGAGATATGCAAATGATTAGAATTTCAGCTCAGACACACATCACGCGCGCCTGTGGCGCCACTTCAAAGCGCTATTTAAGGCTTGGAGATTTCGACGATTTCAAGTTCGACAATTGTGTTTTTCTTGTGGTTTTTTCAAAAAAAAAAACGATCAATTATGCCTCGTCGAAAACAGCGATCATCTTTTGATCAAGTATCCGAGTTCGACAAAGGAAGGATAGTGGCCTACCGAGATTGTGGATTATCTTTCAGGGAAATCGGTAGTCACGTTGGACGAAACCAAACAACTGTAATGCGGATATGTGATCGTTGGATGCAAGAGGGTACGACGGACCGGCGTGTTCGATCGCATCCACTTCAGCTCACCACTTCACGTGATGACAGGCAAATTGTGCGCATGGCAGTGACGGATCGCTCAGTCACATCACGAACCATAGCACAGCACATGTAGTCTGTAACGCATCATCCAGTGTCTGCGCGTACCATTCGACGCCGTTTACAGCAGAGTGGTCTGTCCGCAAGACGTCCATTGCTTTGTCTACCCTTGACGCAGAACCACAGACGTCTCCGCCGCCAATGGTGCGATGACAGAAGGATGTGGACGGTAGAATGGAATGAAATTGTCTTTACTGACGAGTCACGCTTCTGTCTGCAACACCACGATGGTCGCATTCGAGTCTGGAGACACCGTGAAGAGAGGATGCAGAACAGCTGCGTTATGCACCGCCACACTGGTCCTGCACCTTGTATTATGGTATGGGGCGGTATTGGATATCGCTCTCGCACACCTCTAGTACGCATTGCCGGTACTTTAAACAGCCAGCGCTACATCTCCGAGGTGTTGGAGCCAGTTGTCCTTCCTTACCTCCAGGGCTTGCCCACAGCCATATTTCAACAGGATAATGCGCGACCACACGTGGCACGCATTGTCCAACGGTTCTTCGTCAATCGCCAGATTGAATTGCTTCCCTGGCCGCTTCGCTCTCCGGATCTTTCGCCGATAGAAAACATGTGGTCCATGGTTGCTCTACGATTGACCCAGATTTCCTCCCCAGCTGCCACAGCAGATCAACTTTGGCAACGTGTGGAAGCTGCTTGGTCTGCTGTACCCCAAGAACTCATCCAAAGTCTCTTTCAATTAATGCCTAGGCGTGTGGCAGCGGTGATCTCCAACAATGGCGGCTACTCTGGGTACTGATTTTGGCAGGAACCACACTTCACAGAAGTCTATAAATTTAATTATTTGATACTTGGTCAACATGTTATCTACAAAATAAATTTTGTTGTGATATCTCTTGTCTTTCTTGGTGTTGCAATTTGGGTGGCCAGCAGTGTACATTAATGTAATATTAGAAAACACAGATACCTCATCATTTATTACTAAAATAACATTTTTTAAATCAGTTCTTAAAATTTGCAATACATCATCATTCAAACTTTTATAACGCTGTACACCCCTGTGTTCTATTGGTAATTGTAATAACCTGTGAAGGGTTAAACCATTTATATTAAATGTTGCAATTCCTGTCGGTGCACAAACAGCTACCTCTTTGTGTAAAATTTCCATTACCCATAATTTTAAAATTCTTATGAGAAAGGATTTTCCAGTACCGCCTACGCCAGATACAAAGTGTCTTAAAATTGCTTTTGTGTCCTGTAGATGTTTTGTTGCATAATGAAATACCCGTTTTTGATCCTCATTCATTTTATTTATCAAACATTGAAGATCTTCATTTTTATTGGCAAGCACATTTCTAAATTCATTTATAGCTCCAGCGGCTTCAATATTGTTAAATTCATCTGTTGCATTGTGATTGTGTTGTACATTATCACTATTATTTTGCACCAATTCATTCACTATGTTTCTCACCTCATCCCTAGCCGTGTGTAATTCTTGTAATTTTTCGTGTTGTTGTAATGCCAAAATCAAATCACTTTTGCAAGCATAAAATGCTTCAGTGTAAGTTTTATGTGAACCTTTTAAGTCGTCTAACATGCCCCATGGCTTAAACAATAAAATGAGGGAATAAAAATGACATTCTGGATTTTGCTGTACGTTATATATTTTATGACTAATTAAACACTCCAGTTTCCTTTTTTAACGACCCCATATTTGAACGTGTAAGATACCGAATTATCTTTTGTTTCTTTAACAATGCCATAATACTTGACAAAATCATAAAAACATGCATTTTCTAATTCATGTGGACGTGAAGGATAGTAATCATCAACTAAAGATAATTCAAATATAGCAGTTGAATTTTCATTTAATTCCTGTATCTGTTTGCAATTTTTTAGTTTTCTTTGACTGTTTTTGTAAACATTTACATACCTAATGACAGTGTTTCTGTCTTTTCCATATAAAGAAATACCCTAATTTTATAATTCCCTAATAGACATGTTGGATACTAAAGAATCAGTTTCCTGAATAATTGCATTATATACTACTTGCATGCATTTTTTAAATGGAAATGGGTCATTTGTAATAGTTATTCGCTTGCGTTTTTTTTACATAATTTGTTTGCCTGGCATGTCTAAATTTTTCTTTATTGAGCATATAATAATTTTTGTAGTACGTTTTTCTGTGTGTAGTTTTTTCAGTGATTTTCTTCAAACAATTTTTGTATTCTACAGTTGTTTGCACAATACAACTGGCTTCAACTGTTTCATTTGAAGCTTTTATTTCATAGCGTGGGGATTTATCTCTACCAGGACCTAATGTGTCACTTTATTCACTTAATTGGAGCACTTTTCGTTTTTTCGAATCTCTGTAATAGGCCTTGTTGTTTTTTCGTTTTAATTGTAATTTGGATGGCATTTTTTCTATTCTAGTCAATCTTTATAAACACAATGGGTAATATCGTACTAAATACTATTTATACATCATTAATCATTTGCTATATGTATATTTGTATACGTATATGTATATTTCTTTATTTTGCAAACCCACGTGGTTGTAGCAAAAAGTAAAATATGAATAATAATTAATCCTTATTATTTGAATTCAATCCTTAGTATTTTCTATGGACGTATAAAACAAACAAACAATTACGGACATACATATACAATATAATTAAAAATTCTATACACTTACTTAAGATTTCACTTCCTTAAGAAACCAAAATGTACACCGATTCCTTCTATAAATGAAAATGAGTAAACGGTTGGTACAATACCGTTGGGCGATAGTAAGCCAAAATGGTTGCAATTTTCCCCTTTTGGCGTACTATCGCCCGGAGATGCTAATTTTACAGTTTTATGCTAGATAAAGATAGAAATATTTATTTTTTTAAACTGAAACATAAACATATAAAAGATTTTAAGTTAGGCCAAATAGATGCAGAGTATATAAGCAGTAAGCGGTCTGACGAATTTTTTTACTTGGCGCGTTTATTCATCTGGCGTCTATTTTGTATTTTTTTAGCTTGGCGTTGCAGGTCGACCGCCCTGCTTGATAACATTTTAACGGAATACACGCAACTGAAATATCAGCTATAAAATTAAATTAAAAATCGAAATTTTAAGATATTTTAAGAATTTTAAGAGACTTGAAATGAAATTAAATGAATAAGAAAGCTTTCAGCTTCCAGATGATGTAAATATTTTCTTTGTAAGATAAAAAAACCTCGAGGAGCATCGGTGTTACATCCACATATATGACGATATTTCTTGAAAAACTGTGTTTCATTTTTTGATGAAAATATTAGTCTGTTTTAAAATATTTTTAAACAAATGAGGTCTAGTTTGAAAGAAAAATGTCTGTAGTCTTAGATTGTAAAAAGTTAAAAAATTCTACGATAATTTTTTGGCGAGTTATCGTAATCTGAAGATGAAAAAAAATCAATATTTTCCCACAAAACATAAAATTAAATAAAAGTCCGACGAAAATGAGACATGTTTTATTTTGTTTCCCACATTTCTCTGCATCTATTGATATCGGTCTCGACCCCATACTCCCAGCGGTTTCAAAGGAGATAGTGTGACAATCTTTTGAAAGCGGCGGCAGCGGCTGCTGCTGCTGCTGCTGCTGCAGCGGGAGTTACATTTTTTAGAATAGAGAGATAGTTTGGGTCTTTCGCCTTTCTCGAAAGTCCAACGCACTTTCGAGGAATGGCAACATTTTTTCTGTTTCTGTTTGGAGGGATTGGAGTATTTGTATCTATGTGATAGGAACATGACTGTTTGGTTTCTACAACATTTTTATGAGCGGACGGTGGTGATGATGATCTGCTTTTTTTTATCACCTGCAGGAGATGAACAGTTTAAATTTGGTGGAAAAGGGGTTTTAATAAAAGTTTCAGCTGTCTGTTGCATACTTTTTTTGGATGATGTAGTTGATTTATGGCCAATATTTTTGGGGGATGGGGAAGTTACCTGTGAAGGTTCTTTTTCAGGTTTAGATTTCTCCTTTCCCAACCTAATTGGACGGAAAACAGCTGGTTCGGTTTGAGTAGCGGCCGATTTCATGACTGTTTTTAACGAAGCAATGTATGAAACACCCACACGTAGGGTTTTTGATTCCACAAGTTTTCTTGCTTCCAGAAAAGGGACTTTATTAGTGACTTTTAATGGTTTGAATCTCCTTTTCCAGCAACCATTTCGGACACGAACGAGAATAAGCTACGTGGTCACCATGACAATTTACACATCGCGCAGTACCTTCGCATGTGTCGCTGCCATGGCCAACTTCTGCGCAACGGGCGCAGGAAATGGTTCCACGCCAAGAATCCTTCGAATGTCCAAAACATTGGCATTTAAAGCACCTCAGCGGATTGGGGATATACGGTCGAACAGCGGTACGCAGCCAAGCCATTTTCACATAACATGCGAGATATTGAAGCTTGCAATTGTCATCCAATATAACGCATATCCTTACCTTGACACGAAATCTGCAAGTCAACGACATAGATTGCGACGAACAGAAGGTGACAAACACTGTAAAATACCGTTAATTTTCAGGGAAAACAGTGTAACACTCAATACACTGCCCTGGGGAACTCCCTCTTCTAGAATGTAAACATCGGAAAGTGTTGTACCAATGCGAACTTGAAATTCTCGTTCTGACAAGAAGTTTGCAATGAAAATCGGCAAGTGGCCACGAAAGGTGTTATTATAAAGGTCACAAAGGATGCCATAATGCCACGTTCGGTCATAAACCTTTTAGATGTCGAAGAAATCAGACACTAAATGGTTTCTTCTAACAAAGGCATTGCGAGCTTCGGATTCTGAGGCTATGATATTATCCATCGTGGACCGGCCCCGCCGAATTCCGCTTTGTAGAGGAGCACAGAACAAAGCTGGGATTCTAACTGATACACTAACCGATTGTTAACCATTCGTTCCAGCAACTTGCATAAACAGCTGGTGAGTGCAATTGGACGGTAATTGTTAGGGTTAGTGGCATCCTATCCCGGTTTGGGAATGGGAATCACTATTGCCCTATGCCAAGAGGATGGGAAAGCATGTTCCTCCCAGATTCTATTAAATAAGTACAGCAGATTACGGAGCGAGCTGCGAGAGAGATTCTGTAACATAGCATAACTAATGCCATCGGGACCCGGGGAAGTCATCTAAGTCTGCCGAAGGAAATTCTCCAACTCGTTCTTCTTAAAGGGGCACTTGTAAGCCAGATTGGGCTGAGTTTCGAAAAGCAAAGTTCTTGACTCGGCACGCAGTTTGTGCCACATGAAAGTGGTCGGATGCGACGACGCACTCGACATTGAACTGAAGGCGCTGCCAATGGCGTTACCTATTTCCTCTAAGGTAGAAAGTGTAACACCATTTTGAACAATGCACGGTATTGTCTGGTCTTCATATAGTCCTATGCATATTTTAACTTTCGTCCAAAGCTGTTTACTGGGAGTCGATGGTGTCAATTCCGAAACATACTTTTTCCAACAACTCTCTCTGGCAACGTCGACGCACTCTACGGGCATTATCTCTCGCTTGCTTGAATGCAATGAAATTTGCAGTGGTGGGATATTGGTGAAATATCCCCCACTTTTTACGTTGTACTTTCAATGCTGTAGGTTCCACACTCAAGGTTCCACAACGGTTTCCAGTTTCTTCAAACATTAGGTGAACTCTTGGGAATGGCTGCATCGGTAGCTTCTACATTATAACGTCGGAGACAAGACGAACCGCATCATCAATATCACCGTCTACCATAGGTTGGGTGATAACCGCAAAGTCTGTGAATTGCGACCAATTCGCCAATTCATATTTGAATCTCGCAGGACGACAGACTACGGATCCAGTGCCAGACAGTGACACAAATATAGGAAAATGGCCACTTCCACGAAGATCTGTCCCGACCCAAAAGTTGCAAGATGGTAAGATTGGCGGTGAACAAATGGCAAGATCAATGATGTGAAAGGTTCGAGATGGCTCATGAAAGTGAGTAGGATCACCATTATTGAGGAAACAAGGATTGTGGTCAGTTAGCAACTGCTCCACTTGCATTCCTCGAACGGTGTTACAGCTACTCCCCCACAAAACATTATGAGCATTAAAGTCTCCGAGTATAATAAAAGGTTCTGTAAGCTGAGTCACCAAGTCGACTAGAGTTCTTTGATCAACAACATCGTTAGGTGGCAGGTATATTACACACACAGAAATTAATATCCGCATCTGCACGTGCACAGCTACCGCTTGAAGTGAAGTATTTAACGATAGGATAGAATAAGGATAGCTGTGAGAGGTCAGGAGAGCAACACCTCCAGATGCTCGCACACCCGAAACATTGCCCTTCCAAATAATACTATAACGACGTAATTTGGCCGTGTCCGCTGACTTCAGGAATGCTTCCTGAAGTGCGACACAGGCCGGATGGTAATCTGTGATCAAAGACTTCAGATCTGATAGTCAATTTCGGAAACCGCGACAGTTCCAGGAGATTAAAGTCGCCATCATGAGGAAGTGGGAGATGGAACACGAGCAGGAAGACTAGAGGTGTCCATAGACACTCCAGCATCAGGATCAGAAAGATTCGAATTGGACGCGCAAATTTGGAGGGAATCCTCCTCCATACGCGCCACATTGCGACGGTCTTTCACCTTACGTGAATGACTCACTCGCTGCACAGTCTCTATACGTTTTAATTTTTTGTTTGAAAGCGATTTTGAAGTGGAAGGTTTTGAGATAGATGAACGGGATGTTTTATTCGGTTGTGAGTTAGATTTTGAAGGTGGGGTTGTTGGAGTTTTACTATGGCTTGGTTTACTGGCTGTAAACAGAGGTTCCGTTTGTGTTAAGATGTTACACATCACTTTCTTAGAACCGGAAACAGAGGCTTTTGAAACACCCACTCTATGGCTCTTAGCCTCAACCTGTTTGCGCGCTTCTAAATATGAAATATTGTTGGCTCTCACAGTCTGGATTTATTTCTCAACAATCCATTTTGGACAGGAGCGCTAGTAGGATGTGTGATCTCCCTGGCAGTTAACGCATTTAGCTGGCTTGGTGCAGGTCTCAGATGTATCGTCAGGCTGGGCACATTAGGCACAGACCATGGAACCACGACACGATGCTTTCGAGTGTCCTAAACGTTGGCACTGAAAGCAACGGAGGGGCTTCTGAACGTAGGGCCTGATGGGACACCGAAGGTACCCAGCTATAAGGAATGATGGTAATTTAAGTGTGTCGAAAGTCAAGATGAGATGCTTCGTAGGAAGCACTCTCTCAACCCGACGGATGTTAATGCGACGAACACCAGGCACATGTTGATCACGTAGGTGCTCCAGGATTTCCTCTTCGGGGTATGGAGGAGATCAGCCTCCGATATAACCCCTCTTGAAGAGGTCAAATATCCGTGTGGAGCTACGGACACTGCAACATTCCCAAACATTTTAACCTTTAGCAACTGCTCAGCTTGTACTGCAGTCAAAACTTTTACAAGGAGGTCACCAGAAAGGAGTTTTTTATTGACTTTACATGGCCTGTAACTGAATTTATACATTTTTGTATAAGGAACGGCGACACAGTGGTAAAATTTCCATCCATTCTATTAACTATGAAAACACGAGACGTTTGGTTTTCATTCGATGACACAGATGACGTACAATTTACTTTGCTTACATTATCCAAAAATGAGCCGTATCTTCGGTCCCCGGCGGAATCACCCACCATGGAGCCCAACAGGGGGACACCGGTTACTGCGCCAGTGCTAACCGGGAACTATACGCACGCGGCCAATGACCGGTTGCTTAGCCCTGAGCCAGTTACCAGTCTAACCGACCAGCCGATTTGTACACACGGGACCAATGTGCACCTCCCGTTTACCTGAAGCAAGGGCCAAAGCAGTGTGTTAGAGCATTATCTTACTAAAGCCCACATTATGGCGAAGAATAAAACCCCTCAACTACCAGGATCCCCATTTCCTGGGACACGGGTTCTCGACGCACGGCAAACACGTGGGCAGTTAACTCGCCATTAGATGCTAGAAACAGCAGATTGGAAACAGCATCTGATGGGGAACCCTCACCTTCGAAGAGGTAACCGCAACGAGGGAGAAAAAAGAAAAGGTAGAAGGAAGAGGGGAGAGGAAAAGGAAAGGAGAGATAGTTCACTGGGGTACCTCGGGATTGCGACACCCGTGTTTTTCTAAAGAAGGTAAATCCCCTGAGGGGCTTGGGGATTCAGATCATTCCTTCTATTTTCTAAAATTACACATTTTTCATGTGTTCACAGCAAAGTGTGTTTTCTGTACTGCCATTGACTAAATCTCCTTACGTATTGATTTGGAAAACGCGACCTGGTATAGAGACAAAATTCTGTCGACCATGTCATGCGAGTGATTATTCCCATGGAAGCAAACAAAATGACAGGGACTATGTTTCCGTCTGGATTTACCTACTAATCCAATATGAACGTGCACACCAGAATAACAGCAAACGCCCTTCACGATTTGTAGACCGTACTAGTGTCTCTTCAACGTACAGCTCATCGTCCTATTAGCTAACCCAGTACTTGCTTACGATTCCTGACCACAGAGGTTGGTTGGGGTTTAATGGCGCAAGGTCCAGAAAGGACAAGCTGCGCGAAACACATGGTAAAGCCCGAAAAAAACATAAGTAAAAATATTTATATATATATAAGACACATAAGTAAGGTGGCATTTTTAGATCATAAAATATTAATATAAAATGTAAAATATTAAATCATAAAATATTAATATTTATAAAAATATATACATATGGATGTGAGTTTGCGTTGGCAACAGCAGTGGACTGTAACTTCCACTTCATTGTTGACTGAGAAAGAACACTGAGCGGATGTGTTCCGCAAGTTTCCGATGCTGAGCCAAATAGCTCTGTTGATGCTTTTCGTGTGTGTTTTTTATTTCATCTAAATGTTCTTAAATGTTAGTCCTGTTCTGTAAATATTGTCTTGTTTCATTAAATATTTAAAATGATTAACGACTAACAATTCACTTCTAAAGGATGGAGTGCTAACTCCATCCCACATGTGGACTCGGCCGGTGTATTTCTAAAAGTGCATCCTGGGCTTTAGTTTCATTTTGTGAACATTCCCCTAGCACTGGATTACCTTTTACTCCTATACGACGAACCGATATCGCCCGCGAAAGCGAAAGTGATGTGCCACGGACTCTAAAATTTTGATGGAATATTAGAGAACCGAATCAAGAATTGTAAGTACATCCTGATCACATTAAAATTATTTGATGCATACGTTGACGCTTGTTCAAGAAAATTTTGATGATTAATCGAATTCTCATCTTATTGATGATACAAGAAAACTGAAAAATATTTCAACGTTCTTTTGATGCAGGAATTTAATTGATGCTAAATTCACTTTTGATGGGCTTTGACGTTAAATTTATCACTTCTGTTTTCTTGAAGAGAATTCTATTTCGATGAATTTATTTGATGATTTTATGAATTTTTCAATATTTAATTCGAAGAATCTCGTTTCCTTGAACAACCACAACAAAACAATTATTTCGTATATATTTTGAATGATTGCGAATTGAATACAGTTTTGAAGAATATTATATTATTATTTTGATGCATATGGTTGAGAATAAAATATATTCTTTTATTGAGAACTGTATGTTTTTATGTGAAGAAGATTTTTGAAATCGACATTCTAATGGTATTTTGATGTGGAATTTTATTATTTGTTCTTGATCTTAAACGTAATTTTAGAGAGAGAATCAAGTTATTGATTTTGGTTTTGAATATTTGTATATTTGTGTACGATAATTGTTTGAATCTATATAATTATGGCTACTCTCAACGATTACCCCAATATTGCAAAATCGTTAAAAATTGGTAGTACGAATCAAATAAAGGTTTCCAGTTGAAACTGTGAGTCTCTCTTTTCAGTTATTTAGTCTCAAAGACGTTGTTGACTTAATAAAACATTTTTCGTCTCGTGATAATTACAGTGTTGAGAATTTTATATCTGGCGTTGAAGAAATTGTTTGTTTATATCAGATAAACAATCGAATTCACCAAATTACTTTTGTTAGAAAATGTTTGACTGGTCCTGCTCAAACTTTAATTAGGTCTATTCGTGGAATTGCAAATTGGGAACAATTGAAGCACCATTTGTTAGACGAATTTCAGGACAAAATTAACAGTATTCAGTTACATAAATTAATGGAATCTCGAAGTATGAAACCGTTTGAAACCCTACAAGAATATTTCTTAGCTACGAGAGATTTGGCACACAAATGTTCTCTCGATGATTCCTCTCTGTTTGAGTATGTCATAAACGGAATTCCTGATTCAACAAGCAATAAAATTATTCTTTATGGTTGTAAATCCATCCCTGAATTCAAAGAAAACTTGAAAATTTATGAGAAAATCTTTAACAGTTCACAACATTTCAGACAAGATAATCAGAAAAAATTTGATGCTTCCAACCTCAATGTGAAAGTCGATAATACACGTAGCCCAAATACAGAACCAGTATATTATTCCTGTGGCTTGAGAGGTCATAAAAGCAACCAATGTTTGAATAAGTCACATGGTAAACAATGCTACGGATGTAAAAAGTTTGGTCATGTTCATGCTAATTGCCCCAAAAGTTCTCGAAATTCTAAACCAAAACCTGATTCTCAAAAACCTATTCGTGATAAAACTGTAAACGCGCTTTCTCCTGAAACTTCATCGAAAAATGCCATGCATGTTGACATTAAACTTGCAGAAATTCAATTGACAGCACTCTGTGACACTGGGTCACAGGCAACCCTCATCAATGAGAAAACCTATCGAAGAATTGGTTCGCCACCATTGCAGCCCACCAACATTCCCTTTTCAGGAATTAGCCGAAACCAAGTTCACAGCATCAGTTTCTTTCAGGATTCCATCGAAATTCAAAACATTACTTTACCTGCAAAAATACATGTTCTAAAAGATGACTTGATTCCTTTTGATGTGATTATAGGAATCGACTTTTTACAACAAACCCAATTTACATTTGATAAAGACGGTATTCGTTTATGCAATACTCCTGATAATAACATCTTCGTTAATATCGCTAATGTTCCTGATGACCAAGTATTTCCATTTGATCTTTCACACATTTTGAATTCTGAAATTCGTGAGGAAGTTCAAAATATCGTTACTTCCTACAAACCCCATAAAGTTCAAGACACTGAAATTAAGATGACTATTTTATTACAAGATGAAAACCCCGTAGCTCAACGTTCTCGACGACTCCCTTTTACGGAACAGAAAATTGTAGAAAAACAAATTCAAGATTGGTTAAATGATGGAATTATTAAAGAAAGTTGCTCCGATTATGCCGCACCGATTGTTCTATGTAAGAAAAAAAGCGGAGAATAAATCAACACAAAATTATAGACTTAAATCAACACAAAATTATAGACTTTGTGTTGATAACCGCAAATTTAATAGAAAAATGATAAAAGATAAATTTCCCTTACCACTAATAGAAGAAACTTTAGACAAACTTGGAAAATCTCGGGTTTTCACTTCACTTGACCTCAAAAATGGTTTCTTTCATGTACCTAGGGACCCTAACAGCACTAAATATACTTCTTTTGTGACTCATGAAGGACAATATGAATTTTTACGTGTCCCATTTGGCTTATCCAACAGTCCCAGCATTTTCCATCGATATGCTTACACAGTTTTTAGAAATCTCATTCGCGACAATATTCTTATTGTTTACATGGACGATCTTCTCATACCATCTAATGACGAAGTCGAAGGTCTAAAAAATTACGCCTAGTTCTCCAAACAGCTGCAGACTATGGCCTTGAATTGAACTTAAATAGTGTCAATTTTTACAGTGATAGATAGAATTTCTTGGTTACATTATCGAAAACGGAGTAGTTAAACCCTCACCCACCAAGACACAAGCTGTTCAAAATTTCCCACAACCTCAAACCCCTAAACAAATTCAAAGTTTTCTTGGATTAACAAGTTATTTCAGAAAGTTTATTCCAAATTATGCGCTGATTGCTAGACCATTAAGTGACCTCCTTCGGGATAATGTAGAATTTAATTTTGGCCCTGAACAAATAGCAACTTTTCAACAACTGAAAAACATTCTTTCACAAAACCCAGTTCTTCATGTTTTTCAACAGGGATACCCATTAGAACTCCACACTGATGCCAGCTCCTTAGGTCTTGGCGCTATGCTCTCGCAACAATCAGATAATAGACTGTTTCATCCTATTCATTATTTTAGCCGTAAAACTACATTTCAACAAGAAAAATATCATAGTTATGAACTGGAAGTTTTAACCATCATTGAGACGCTAAAGAAATTTCGAAACTACTTGTTAGGAACAAAATTTAAAATTATCAGATTGTGATGCTTTCCAAAAAACGATGCACAAAAATGACCTACCAGCTAAAATTGCTCAATGGGCGTTGATGTTAGAGGACTTTGATTATGAAGTTTGTCATCGACCCGGTAGAGAGATGAAACATGTTGACGCTTTAAGTCGTAACCCCATTCTTGTAATTACATCAAATGATATCACTCAAAAGGTGAAAAATGCCCAAGATCAGGATGAATTTATATCTCAAATTAAATATATGCTTGAATCTATACCTTCCGATGAATTTTTGTTAGAAACGGAATTCTTTATAAACTTCATGAGGATGCCGAACTTTTAGTAGTCCCACAAATGATGCAGAAATAGTGCTGAACGCCCATTCACAAAGTCATTTTGCTTCACAAAAACCGAATTGTTTCTCGCTAATTTTTCATTCCTCAACTTAAGAAATTAGTTCAAGAAGTTATTTCAAATTGTATTCCTTGCATTTTGTCCTCGCGAAAATCTGGAAAACAGGAAGGATTGTTTCATCCCATTCCGAAAGGTGATGCACCCCTTGAATGTTACTATTGCGACTTTTTAGGACCTTTACCATCGACAAAAAAATGTTATAAGTATCTTTTTACAGTAATTGATGCCTTTTACAAATTTGTATGGATCTATCCCGTGAAGTCCACCTCTACGAAAGATGCCTTAGACAAATTATCCTTGCAACAAACTACATTTGGCAACCCTTCAAAAATCATTACAGACAAAGGTAGCGCATTCACATCTTCAGAATTTCAAAGTTACTGCCAAGAACAGTCAATTGAACATATTTCAATAACAACAGGTGTACCACGTGGCAACGGTCAGGTTGAGCGCATTCATGACACAATTATTCACGTTTTAACTAAGTTAGCTATATATGAACCTGACAAATGGTTTAAAGAATGGAAGTCCGATCAGCTTCCCAAGATGTATTTGCTAAAATTTTAAGCAGATTTAGAGATATCTCACATTTTTTACGCAGCTGTACAACATGTGGAAGAAAGGTGAGTTGCCTTTCAAATATGACGCCTAAATATCGCACAGAATCAATAACATTTATCTTCTGGCCTTCAATGAAAATTTCGGGATCCGGATGGATCCCATGTCTACGACAAAAGTGCACACAAGAGGTTTTGTCTGGTGAGAATTTAAAACCGTTTTCATCACTCCAAGTCAAGATTCGTCTAATTGCTGTTTGAAGTTGGCGTTCAATGAATCGCATCTTTTTCTTGGCAGCAAATCTGTAAGTCGTCCACATAAAGACTTCCCCGCACGGAAGGTGGAAGCTGTTTTAAAATATTAATTTTTATTGAGAAGAGAGTGACGCTGAGGACACTCCCTTGGGGAACCCCTTCTTGTGAAAAATGTTTGGACAAGACATTGCCAATACGAACTCGAAAATGTCGGATAGCTAAAATGTATTTTTTATAAAAATTGGGGGATTTCCACGAAACTCCAAGTCAAAGAGGTCTATGAGAATTCCATAACGCCAAGTAAGGTCATATGCTTTTTCTATGTCATAAAAAACTGAAGTAAAATGATTTTTTAGGAGAAATGCTCTCCGAATGTCAGATTTGAGAGCAATTACATTGTCTATGGTGGATCTTCCTTTTCTAAACCCGCTCTGAAATGGAACAATAATGTTCTTCGTCTCTAACGTAAAAACTAGGCTATTGTTTATCATTCTTTCTAGCAGTTTGCAGACGCAGCTAGTTAAGGCAATGGGTCGATAGTTGTTAGGATTGGTAGCATCTTTCCCAGGCATCGGAAAAGAAATAACGATAGCTTTGTACCAGGCAGCAGGAAAGATGTGTTCATTCCAAATCCTATTATGAAAGTATGGCAAATTTTTAAGGGAACGGCGAGGAAGGTATTTCAGCATATTGTAAGTAATGTCATCTGGTCCTGGAGAAGTATTTCGAGTGTTATAAAGGCTGTTAATAAATTCTGATTCAGTAAAGGGGCTATTGTAGGAAAATGTAGAGAGTGAGTTAAAGTTCAGAATTCGGCTTTCAGATTTTTGTTTGTACTTCAAGAAAGAGTTACGATAAGAGGCAGCAGAAGAGGAAGAAGAGAAGGAGGTGTCTATTACATTTGCTATTTCTGGTATGACTGAGATTATTTGGCCATTGATAGCTAAGCAAGAAAGTTGATGTTGCGTGTATAAGCCCATTGTCTTTTTAACCTTTGATCACAATTGTTTAGACGGTGTGTTATACGATATATGGGAGACATATTTAATCCAGGATTCCCTCTGGCTGCGGCGCCGTACTTTTCTAGCATTAGCTTTTGCATGTTTAAAAGATATAAGATTTTCTGTAGTGGGTATCTACGAAAGATGCCCCATGCCTTTTGCTGCTTTTTCTTAGCAATAAGACATTCCTCTGACCACCACGGTTTTCTGTTTTTACGCTTGTTAGAAGAATATTTAGGGATGGATGCGTCAGCTGCGTTAATTATAACAGAAGTAATATTTTAAATAGAACAATTAATGTCGCCCACCACCATTTGCTTGGAGATGATAGCAAGAGATGTAAAAGTTGGCCAGTCAGCTCTGTCATAAATGTAGCGGGGTAGAGAGGAAACGACATTAGAATCAACGGTCAGCAAGGAAAGAAAAACTGGAAAATGATCGCTATTGTGTAAGTCATTTGAAATCGAAAAATCATAAAAGGGCAGAATTGAAGGGGAAGCTACGGCTAAGTCAATTGCATGGAAGGTGTTGGTTGGTTGATGAAAATAAGTATTCTCACCATTGTTAAAGACACAGAATGAGAAGTCAGATAAGAATGTTTCTATTTATTGTCCTCTATTGTCAGTGTTCGGGCTACCTCAAAGTGGGCTATGGGTGTTAAAATCCCCAACTATTATAAAAGGGACCGGAAGTTGTGTTAAAAGATGTGTCAAAGAGTTTCTGTTAATCGGTTCGTTTGGTGGTAAACTGTGCAAATGGTAGTGAGTTGACGGATGTGGACACGCACTGCAACAGCCTGTAGTCATGAGATATTAGGAGGGCCACTCCTCCTCATACTCTCCCGCCAATATCGCAATCTTTTCTTACGGTGCTGTATCTACGAATTTTGATATTGTCAGTGTTTTTCAAATATATCTTTTGTAGTGCGAAAACGGCTGGGTTGTAGTCAGAAATCAATGATTTAATATTGTCTTGCTTGTTACGGAAGCCGTGGCAGTTCCAGGAAATAACAGATGCCATAATGAAAGTTTTTTTCCCAAGGAGAGGGAAAAGAAACGGACTATCAGCGAGCGGAATTGGATGCAACTGCATCCCTGGCCACATAGACTGATGCTATTTTCTAAGTTGTTCATATTTTCACTAACTCCATTGACGGAGTTCTCGCTTGAATTAAATATAAAGGATAATCTTTTAACTGACACTTCAAATTAACGCTGAAGTAGCAGGTTAATCGATGCACTAAAAGTAAACATGGTCGTTGTCAACTCGTATCCATGGAAATACGATGGCAATCGGTGCCAAAGGCCGTGGGATCGAGTCCCACTGATGGCAAGGATGTTTATAGCCGTTCGGAATCGGCTTTAAACAGTAGGTACCGGTATAATTAGCCCTCGTGTAGCCAAAAAATGACCGTAGTGATCGAAACCAAACCATGGAAAAATTCGATACAAACACTCGCAAGGCACGGCTGAAGGAATTTTTTTCTGAATAAGAGCCAGTCATCGACGGAAAAACACACACCCATGGGTCCTTTGTAACCGTAGTAAGATAATTTTGTTTTAAGTTGCGAAATCTTTCTACTACGAGTATTTATGACCGTGTCTAAGAACAGGAGATTAACTGTCGCCTCTACCAGATCACTCCGGTAAGATGAACGCATCAGAAGTCGTGAATCAAACCCCTTACATTCTCCCCACCTACATTTGCAGCCTGCGAAATTAGAAATGTTTTTTTCTGTATTAAGAATTAAATGAGTCGAAGTGTTCTCCGCACATTTACTTTTCATTTTTCCGTTGAAACTGATGTACCTTTTTCCGTCATTTTTCTCCATACTTCAAATAAGACGAGCGTCGTAGAGTCAGCAGTCTGCATGGCGTAATAGGGATCAACACTCCTCCTGCGACCTGTCAGCGTCTCGACCACGAAACTATGCCAGCGGTGAGAGTGAATCACAAAAAAAAAATTCAGGTGTTCTCTTCTAACGAAAGTACCGCGGGGAATTAACGCAAGATTAGTTATCGTTACTTACCTCTTTTCTATGTATATATATATGTATGTGTTATGTATATATGTATCATATAAATCTACGTATGTATATATACATATATGTATTGCAAAATTTTGACGCATTTTGGTACTTTCTTTAACTGTTTACTGCTTGTCCAAGTGATACAGACTGGGTTTGGCACGCTGCCAAAATTATAACTTTCGACTGACGAACGGACGGACGGTTTTAGCGTCTAAAATTTTCCTTTCCGAAGGACCGTTATGGAGAAACGTAATCCTACGTTAAAAGCGAAATCCTACCATAAAAAAGTTTTCTAAAAATCTTTAAATAAAAAGATTTAGCTTAGAAATTTCTCCAGTGATCGTATTTTAATTTAGACCATATAGCTTCTGCAAAACAAAAAAATAAATGTTCCAACAGATGCGTCTACATTTTTATGAATTTTAGATACACTCGTATTTTCGTGTACAAGATAAAATTTAATTGTATTAAGACACAAAATTTATCGTATATGTTAGCTGCCCAGCCAACTGCTAAACAAGTTTATAATAACTATCTTTAAATACCAATCAGACTTTCTTATTACACTGTACAATAAATTTGAACTTTTTGTCTGCCCTTTAGATGAAAGTATGCGATTCTGTATAAACAAAAGGTGCTCGATTCATTTATGGAAAGCAAAATGGTCCATCACGTACCGTTTTTGTAGGAGAATCACTTCTCATATTTATACAAACTAGCCGGGCGAAGCCCGGCTAGGCTCGGGCTTCGCCTAGCTACGCTCAAGCCATCCGTCCACCAGATGAAGTTTCAATAAATTGTGAAAAATTTTCATATTGGAACACAAAATTGCGTGTATTATTTTTGCATTTTAAAATTTTTCTCTTAGATTTTAGGTGATTTTGAAGATAACTGTCATATGCATCATGTGTGAGAAGGAAATTAAAATATTAGCATTAGGATATTGTAGAGAGTAATAAGCGTTTCAACTAAATTTCAGATTAATATTCTACGTTCGGAGTCAATTTAAAAAAAAAAACTATTTTTTAAAGATTTTTTTTGTTTTATGGTAAAATAGCACTACTTTATTTGAATAGTCTTTCTTTTTATACTTCTGTCTACAACTCTTTGCAATATTTCTGTGATATAATTGTATTTTTTTATTTTAGGCTGTTTTTATAAGGAAGGAATGACGAATCGGGGAAAATTTTCATATTAGAACATAAAATTGCGCATATTATTTTTGCATTTTAAAATTTTCTTTTAGATTGTAGGCCATTTTGAAGATAACTGTCATATGTATGATGTGTGAGAAGGAAATTAAAATATTAGCATTAGGATTTTGTGGAGAGTGATAGGCGTTTTAGCTAAATTTCAGATTAATATTCTACGTTCGGAGTAAATAAAAAAAAAATTTTTTTAGATTTTTTTGGTCTTTTATGGTAAAATAGCATACTTTTTTTATAAATTGGCCAATATGAAGCAATTTTTATTGAAATTTAGCTAAAATACCTATAACTCTGCACAAAATTATATTGCTACTATAATTTCCTTCTCACACATGATACTTATGACAGTTATCTTTGCCTGCGGCTTGTCCACTTATTATAGTCGCTTCTATAAAGTTCTTCATCAATTTCTTTATACATAATCTTGAAGGTGGATCCAAATTCCTAAGAAGCATAATAGGTACACCAATCTTCAATTCCAATATATGCGGTGGTACTCCAGATGGCCACAGAGAGTTAAAAAATGAGTGTTTCTCAGAATATGTTTTTTAGCACAAATCTCTACGGTTATCATGATATCTCACATAAGGTATATAATTTGATAAAATTTTCAGAAAATGTTTTAGATGCTATTATTAATGAAATGGGGCACAATAATTGGTATATAATAAATAGTTTTTTTATTTTGGGCTGTTATTATAAGGAAAGGAATGACGAATCGGGGAATATTTTCATTAGAACATAAAATTGCGTGTATTATTTTTTAATTTTAAAATTTTTTCGTAGATTGTAGGCCATTTTGAAGATAACTGTCATATGTATCATGTGTGAAAAGGAAATTAAAATATTAGCATTAGGATTTTGTGGAGAGTGATAGGCGTTTTAGTAAAATTGCAGATTAATATTCTACGTTGGGAGTCAATTTTTAAAAAAAATTATTTTTTTAAAGATTTTTTTTTTGTCTTTTATGGTAAAATAGCACTACTTTATTTGAATATTCTTTCTTTTTATACTTCTGTCTACAACTGTTTGCAATATTTCTGTGATGTAATTGTATTTTTTTTATTTTAGGCTGTTTTTATAAGGAAAGGAATGGCGAATCGGGGAAAATTTTCATATTAGAACATAAAATTGCGTGTATTATTTTTGCATTTTAAAATTTTCTCTTAGATTGTAGGCCATTTTGAAGATAACTGTCATATGTATCATGTGTGAGAAGGAAATTAAAATATTAGCATTAGGATTTTGTGGAGAGTGATAGGCGTTTTAGCTAAATTTCAGATTAATATTTTACGTTCGGAGTCAATTAAAAAAAAATTTAAGATTTTTTTGGTCTTTTATGGTAAAATAGCACTTAAAAATGAATAAAAAATTAAAGTAAATAATCGCAAGTTAGCAAGTCACATAGGGGTTTCAACGGTAAAGAGTTTCAACGATTTTTCGTATACTGAAAATTAACCAAGTAAAAAGGATTAATGAAAAGAATACAAAAGTAGCAATATAAGAAAATTAACTTTAAATAACACCAAACAACTACTAATTAACATTATTTCATGCGTTTATTTACGTTGTAACATTTAGGTGCGCATGCGCAGTTCTTATGAATGATGGATTCCAACGCCTTGAGATGAAATATTATTTTAAAATGTATTTCAACTGTATTTATATATAAACATTTTAAAGCTTCCAAACTTATATTAGAATTATCTCCAGGCTTCAAAACATAAGTATACGAAGTTTCAACCAGATTTGTCAAGAAATATAGAAACGAAAATAATACCAAATGTAATCATATCACACCAAAATCAGTATATCCACCAAACATCAGTATATATCTATTTAATTTCATTAAAGTATTTTTTATTATTAAACAATTTGAATATTTAGTTTTTCAAATAAAAAGACACGGTGACACATTTCATTTCAGTGATTCATTTTTTAGTGAAAATCACGCTGTGAACGAATCATCCTTTGTTTACATCGTCAAAGAGCGATGACGCTTCATTAGAATCCAAATATCTCTAAAACTATTGAATTAACAGAATAAGTGTACGCAGAAAAATTATGAGTTTTCGAAGCTCTTTCCAAATATGTAACATTTATGTACTTTCATGAGAAAAAAAATACACCGATTCCTGTATATTTGTCGGCCATTTTTTTCGAAGATCGGTCCGCCCGGTCGCGTTACGGTCACGTGATCTCGACTTCCACTTGTCTCTTTATTAATATAGATATGTTGCAGAGAAATGTAACAAAGGCTTGATTATAGAACGAGTCAATAAACAGGTCAATAAACAGGCGCCACTCTGCTGGATTTTGTTCATGTCCCAAAGCCTGAAATAGGTCATTTACAGCACAGCAATATACAATGTCTTCTTTTTCCGTAAAAGTCAACAAAATGGCTTTGCCGTCTTCTAAATAAACTTATTTTGTGTCGCGGCGTTTGCCGTTACAGTATACATATCCATTGCTAAAATCTGGATTTTGGGGGAAATGATGCGTGGTAAACAAAAAATAATTACAGATTCGTTATTTTCAGCCAAGAATATACAAGAAACACACATTTTTCTTGCTGTACAGTTTTATGTGAAACGTCACTTTCAAAGGTTTCCAGTTCGATGCAATTTCAGAGTGGAAGAAAATTACATATCCTGTCTATATACCTTCCAAGAATCAGTATAGTTTATTAATCAAGGAACGAGACTTGGTGCAATTTATAAACATTTTTAATAGTTGTGTTCAAAATTAAAATTATATGTTTCCTACATAAAAATTTGAGACGATATCTAATATAAAAGCATAATTAGATGCTCCATGTGTTAAATATTATTTTGGCTGCACATAACGAAAAAACTCTTCTAATAATATAATAAAAGCAAAATCAATTTAAAATGATTAAAAGAGAGACAAAAGCGAAAAGTAATCCAACCTTCATATGAAACCATAAAATATTTATTGACATATCATTATACATATTTGTTTCCTCATTTGCAGAATAAAGCAGATGTAGGAAAAAGCAGTCACATTTTAAAATTATAATTTCATATTAGGCAAAAACTAAATCTTTTGACATACAGTACAGGCAAGAAGTGTCTCTCCTGTGTGGGAGCAGAGATGGTATTTACATGCCATCGATGAGAAAATCTTTATTTACATACAGTGCAGACGGAAGGTTTCTATCTTGTGTGGGTGTGGAGATGTTTTTTTATATCACCCTTGCGAGAAAAATTTTTCTTACACACAGTACAGGCAAAAGGTTTCTCCCCTGTGTGGTACGGAGATGTCATCTTAAATTACCCTGTACAGAATACCTTTTCTCCCATACAGAATACGCGAAAGGTTTCTTTCCCGTGTGGGCGCGGAGATGTGTTTTTAAATCATGTTCAGAAAATTTTTCTGGCATAAACTGCAGGCGAAAAGTTTCTATCCTGTGTGGGTGTCGAGATGTCTTTTTAAATCACGCGTGCGAGAAAATCTTTTATTACATACAGTACAGGTGAAAGGTTTCTCTCCTGTGTGGGTCGGTAGATGTGATTTTAAACTACCCTGTACAGAAAATCTTTTCTCGCATATAGTGCAGGCAAAAGGTTTCTCTCCTGTGTGGGTCGATAGATGTGATTTTAAACTACCCTGTACAGAAAATCTTTTCTCGCATATAGTGCAGGCAAAAGGTTTCTCTCCTGTGTGGGTACGGAGATGTACTTGAACACTATGCTGTTCAGAAAATCTTTTCTTACACACACTACAGGCAAAAGGTTTCTCCCCTGTGTGGGTACGGAGATGTCTTCTTAAATTACCCTGTATAGAAAACCTTTTCTCACATACAGAGCAGGCGAAAGGTTTCTCTCCCGTGTGAGCGCGGACATGTGTTTTTAAATCATCCTGTTGAGAAAACCTTTTCTCACATACAGTGCAGGCAAAAGGCTTCTCTCCTGTATGGGTGCGAAGATGTCTTTTTAAATGACTTTGATCAGAAAAATTTTTTTTACATACAGTGCAGGCGAAAGCTTTCTCTCCCGAGTGGATGCGGAGATGTCTACTTAAATCGCTCTGAGTAGAAAATCTTTTCTCGCACAAAGTGCAGGCAAAAGGTTTCTCTCTTGTGTGGGTACGGAGATGTCTTTTAAAATCACCCATTACTGAAAACTTTTTTTTACAAGCACAGACAATAGGTTTCTCTCCCGTGTGGGTGCGGCGATGTCTAATTAAAGCACTCTGTGCAGAAAATCTTTTCTCGCACATAATGCATGCGAAAGGTTTCTCCCCTGTGTGGGTGCGGAGATGTGCTTTTAAACCAGCCCTTACAGAAAACATTTTCTCACATACCGTGCAGGCGAAAGGTTTCTCTTCTGTGTGAGTGCGTAGATGTATTTTTAAACTACTCTGTACAGAAAATCTTTTTTTACATACAATGCAGGCGAAAGGTCTCTCTCCTGTGTGCGTGCCGAGATGCATTTCCAAAGCAATTTTAACAGAAAACGTCTTCTCACAACTAGTGCAGGTGAAAGGTTTCTCTCCCGTGTGGATACGGAGATGTGTTTTTAAATGACACTGCATAGAAAATCTTTTCTCACACACAGTACAAGCAAAAGGTTTCTCCCTTGTGTGGGTACGGAGATGACTTTTTAAATTACCCTGTTTAGAAAATCTCTTCTGACACACAGAGCAGGCGAAAGGTTTCTCTCCCGTGTGGGCGTGGAGATGTGTTTTTAAATCACACTGTACAGAAGACATTTTCTCATATACAGTGCAGGCGAAAGGTTTCTCCTGTGTGGCTGCGATGTTTAAATGATCCTGTTGGGAAAATCTTTTCGTACAGACAGTGTGGGTGAAAGGTTTCTCTGTATGGGTAAAGCGAGAATCATCAATGTGGTCCGAATGATGCACATTTAAGGCCGTCAACTGTGAAATTTTTCCTTCACAATAACTGCATTTAAAAATTTTGTCGGTGGAGCGGGAATCTGTGCACTGGAACTTTTTACATTCAGACTAACTCCACACGTCTCATATCGAGTGCATTCACCTACGGCTTTAGCAAGGTTCTGCTCGCAGTAATGGCATTCATGTTGAAAGTCTATTTACACTGGAATACACATTTGCTCTTCTGGCATGCCGACGTTTTCTCACACGATGATTAGAAATCTGTTACTGCCAGCAATACATTGAACTACTATATTTCAGGACACCAGAAACATTTTTGTTTCGCATTTAACAATCTGTACCGAGCACCTGCAAGGAGAGGAGAAAGGAGTTTGAATACGATATAATATCACAGCATCACTTTTTTTTCGTACTTTTCATGTGAAATCAAAAGCAATATATAAAAGCTTGCGCCTTGAAATGAAATATCCATAAAAAATGATGTTATAAATTATGTTCTGTATTAATTAAATTACTGAGCATTTTAAATTTACTGTAATTAGGGGACGAAGTTGCTTAGTCATCCCTTTTATTTCGTACTGTTAGATCATAAGGATGTGCATAGATTTAATGTTTTGGTTTGTAGGGATCTCCACAAAACTACTGCAATTAGCTCTATCAATAATGGATAAGGAGTATTAATAATTTCTTCCTTTATGTTCATTTTATTTATCCGAAACTGAAAATAACTTCATTAATTATTCATTTTAAAGTTCCGAGAAATTTCAGAGATAAATATCAGATGAAAAAGCTCGGTTACCATCAGATTAAAAAGTTTATATATGTAATAAAATACATAAAATTATTACAGAAAGCAAAGAATATGTGGCTGATGGGTTTCTTTAAGCATATTTGTTTGGATATTAGTTTGGTGGCTACAGATATTTTTCACCACACGGTTTCCACATTTTAATCTGTATATTGTGGATATAGTACATTAGAATTGACAATAGTATAATTCTTCAAATTTCTTTTCATTCATGTACTGTACAAGAGTTCTTTTATGTGATTCTTCACTTAATGTGACTCAAACATGTCAAAAGAGTTATCTGTGAACCTCTTGTAGTCTATGAGATATACGTCAGGAATACACGGCTGATAAGGTCTTTTTCGGACTAACACCTTTTAAACATTCTATTACAAGATTATAAACGTAATAAAGATATTAAACAAATCTACACGATCTTAATGTGATGCTCTTAAAAATTACTTGTGATAACAAGTAGGAGAGCAAGTTGAGGAGTTGATAACAAGTTGAGGAGCCTTGCGAGAGCTTAGCTCTCGTAAGTGTTTGATCGGCATACGGGCCTTAAACGCGCCTTTTGGAATGCATCTGGCAACACTACATACATCTAATCTTTTTTCGCAAGCTGTGTGAAGATATTTGCTGACTTTAGTGTTTACAAGGTATTCACTTTCACGTGTATAATATCGTAATTTTTTTTATTTTACTGCTGAATTTTGCATTTACGAAGACTGTTTCAGTTATTAGTGTTTTATGGTTAATGGGCTGCCGCCAACTTGGCGATGGTTTACTTCCTGTCATGATGTACCCTCTTATCTGGCTACCCCTACGATTCCGTGTGAATGCGACTTAGATAGCAACCCTGTTTACACAGAGCAATCTAAACCCAGCATCAGCTTTGCTCCTGCTGCCATCTGTTGACTTATATAGGAATCTATTTATTATAAGTTTTTTTTCTGCTCTACATAATTTAGTATGTTTTAAAACCCGAATTACATATATAACACAGGCTTTAAAGAGATTTTAACAAAATAAATTATTGAATTTCAAATATACTTCAAATATCTACAATCATTTTAATTTGAAAAATTTTGAGTTTGTTATTAGAAAATAAATGTATTAAATAAGTTTAAATTTAAAAAATTAAGTTACATAAATTAAAAAATTTAAAGTTTTAAATTATAATAATTTAAATTTATTTTAATATATAATTTTTAAAAATCAAATTTTAAATTAATAAAATTTTTAAAAAATAAAAATTTATTTTAATGTGGTTGCATTTGTGTGTTTACATATTTACATAATAAAAAGATTACCAGAAGAAATGTGAAATAAGTAACAGAGAAGAAATTCTTAATAGAAGAACAGGTTACTCTGATGATCAGACAAGATCTAAGATTCAACAAGATGATACTATGCTTTGATGGCAAGCCCTAATTTTATTGATAGCCCTATTTGCTATTATTTGATTAGCTTATTTCATTAATAGCCCTATTCGCTATTAATAAAGTAAATAATGTAGTATTTTACAATATCCAATTCAAACTGACATTTACTATTTAAATTTGTATTTTAACAATAAATAAATGTATTTCATTGAATTAAATTATTTAATAATATAAAAGTCCAACATCACATTTAGTTTATTGTAGCTTTACAGGTTATCATTGTGAGGTGTGACATATTGTCTATCCACATATTCACTATTACTATTTAACTCTTTTGACCATATATTTTAATCAGTGAAGGTTATAGTTTCAGCTTTATCAGTAAATTTATATATCCAAGATATACACTTGGCCAAAGTGAGGATATTTTAGATCATCTGGGGATAATATGACATATACTCTTGGAACGGGAACAATCCTAAGAAAACGAAATCTTTGATCACTGAATATGTAATATATGATTGTGACCTCTTTACCCATCTCCTCATTAAATTTTAATTTGCATAAAGGTTAGCGTTCTGGATTAATGCATGAAAAATTACAGGTTTGAATATTAGGTTGGCATGGATGTTGTAATGGTTTGGAATCCACTTTAAACCATAGGTCCGAGTATAATTAGCCCTCATGAGCATAATTGAACATAAAGTCAATTATGCTCATGAATACAAATCAACCAACCAACCGAATATTTCAAATTTATTATTGTCTTTATTTTTGTTAATCTATATATATAAAACGCGTAGTATGCGGCACAAAAATCGACGATATATCTACACTCCATATGGCAACGGCTACAACTACCGGATGTAAACATTAGCGGCCGTGCACGAGTGTGTGTAGTGGCTCGACGATAGCACGTAATTTGGTACAATTTAATTGCTGTATTTTACTCGTGAATAATTTTAATTTATTCACGAAATAATTTTAATTTATTCATTTGATATGATTAAGTGGAGATCTCTGAATTGCGAACAATAGTACATACAATAGTACATACAGAGAGTGATGTAATCTATACTATATTTTAGTACTTGCTGAAATTTTACTCCTTTTTATAAGTGAAGAAATTTTCCCAACAATTTATTATTTGATTTAATGATAAAGTGTATATATCTTCATTTTGAAAAATAGTACATACAGAGAGGGATGTAATTTTTAAAATCATTGGTGTTGGGTTTCTCAGTCTGATCTTTAACTCTGTTCCGAAGTAATGGAAATTCACATTTTTTAATCACGATGTTTTAGAATCAGCCTTATAGTGAATTTAGCAATGATTTTAAATTTTTTGGCTAAACTCCCACTAACCCTTAACAACGTAAATTCATGTTAACAGGTAATGGTAACATTCTTTACATATGTTACTTTCAGTTGAATTGTTTTGCAAAAGAAAATATATAACTAAAAGCGACCATGTTGGTCGCGCAGCGGCTAGTTTCTAATAAAACAATCTTCTAAATAAAGGTTAGCAGAATTTGAGATAAAAAATATCTTGCTGTTTAAAAACTATTTATCATCAACCTGCATTAAAATTCAGGTATAAACTTTAGCTACGAAATGAACTCAAAGGTTGAAGATTATAAGGGTACTAATTAGGGCTACTATTAAGGGAGTCAATAGTAGCCATAATATAGTATATGGCAGAGGTGGGGAACCTTTTTAACCATTAGAGGCCATATGTAAATTAGGTAGTAATAAAGGAGGCCGTATAAGTTGCACCTATAAATGCGACTGTTTTTGAAATTATTATAGTTAGGTATAGTTTTAACAATTTGGTGCATTATATAGAAAAATAACAAAAAAATTAAGTCCTTATTTATTTATTATTTGACTTAAAAAGTTACAATATAAAATGCTTTTGTATTCACATAAGGGTAAAAACTTGTTATAACATTAATCATTAATTATTATTTTTTTTTATAAAATTATTAGATTCATAGATACAACTGTAATTTTTTATATTTCACTGTTGGTATTTTTATTTATGTAAGCACATACACATATATATATATATATATATATATATATATATATATATATATATATATATGTATTTTTTAAATCTTAATAAACAACTACATATTTAAATGCCACTTCAAATTAAAAATAATAAAGTAGAAGTATTTTTAAATAATTCTAACATTATAAAGAAATACGATAGAAAAATAATAGTATTAAATTATAAATAACTGACATAGCAACAATTCCTAAAATAATTTTAAAATCCGATGGATAATTTAAGCTAGTGGGATATTTGCAGTTGTTTCTTGCTTGAAAGTAATTGAATATTTTGATCATGTTACAGTTCATCTTTGGTGGCGCTACGAGCGCCGTACCGCGAATCAAAAATAAGGTCACGTGTCCTGAAAACTCCAACTGGACTGATTAAAAGACCGATACTAGAATTAGATTTGGTGGAGAACTCAAATGAACAACAATCTTAGAACTTTAATTTTATTTGCTTTGTTATATTGCGCTTGATTTTAATACTTTTTTATTCTCATTTTAGAATTCAACTTAATTTTACTAAACTTTAAAGTGTTTGAAAATTTGATAATCTTTCTTAGTATGTAAGTATGTCTTTAACATTTATTGATTTGTATTTAAGAAGCTATCATCACTTAGGTAATGTTTTTTTAAATTTTTGTATTGTTCTTATTTATGTATTGTTTGATGAACAACTGTGATTGTTCATCCGGGGGCAGTGTGTTGCAGTTCATCTTTGGTGGCGCCCCGTTTCAAATGTTTGAACCAGAATGCATTGCGCATAAGAACCGATCAGTTCGGTAATAATGGAACTCTCGTTGGAGAGTAATTTCTTAGTAATCTTTAATGTAAATACTGTAAACTCATCTTAATTTGTAAATAAAGTATATTAATTTAACCTGATCGTCGTAATTGAAGAGAGGTGTGCAGTATCATCATTGAAGAAAAATTTCGATGAACATCTCCCAGCGCAGAATTAGCAGTTCAAGCTGCTTAACGCGGAGCCTGCGTACATACATTCATGCCGTTCTTTATTTAATTCCATTGAATTGCAAATTGTTGTAATCTATAAAAATTAAATATTAATCAATACAAATGCTAGCTCTTATGAAGGCCGCACAAGATCACGCGGGCCGCGCGTTCCCCACCTCTGGTTTATGGCTTATGCTTGTAGGGTTATCTAGTGCAATATGTTTTAAAAGGCTTTGAAGGAAGGAGAGATTAAGGAATGAAACCTCGAAATATCAAATAAGAGCTTGCCATCAAAGCATAGTATCATCTTGTTGAATCTTAAGCCGGCCACTCACGTAGACTTCTATCATGTAGGACGCCGGGAGATTTCGCCCCTACAACGCCTGGTATCGGCCACTAACGGGGAGTCCACGGCGTCCAAGGCCACCTGCCTTCACACACTCGTTATGCCCGATTTAGCTCAGTTGATGTAGGTCTGTCGTGGTGTAATTTCTCTCTTTGTCTCTCGCAAAAAATTAGCGGCATTTTTTGTCGTTTTATAATTCACTCAATATCGTTATTGTTTTCCTCCTTTAATTTGTTTATAAGAGCACAATTATTTCGTAACTTTAAATACAAGTTATGAACGTGAAATAGTGTAAAGTATCGAATTCAGAGGCACAAACTTACTCATAAACATATGTTTTCGATATTTGTAGTAAGTTTCTTAAAATTTTCTAATATTGTTAAATCCAGTTTAAATGGTTATTTATTTGCCGATATAAATTCAAGTATCCATACTCTTCGCTTTAAGTATACACACAATAAATCATATTAAAGCTAAAAAAACTAAAAAAAACAGATTCTTTAAATTCAAAATTAGAATTCGAATTCTGTCGTAAGGAACTATGTTGAATTATTTAGCGTTCTCCTTAAATTTCAAGTAAGTGATATTAATGTAATAGTGCGTTTTAGGCATAAACATTTTCTCCCCTCCACAAAGAAAAAAAAATTGTCTGTGATTTTCTTTTAAATTAGATGCTCTGATTTTATAAACCACTAAAAGTGGTTTTACTCTTTTCCTTTAAGTTTTAAAGCGCAATTATTTCGTTACTTTATGTATGTGATTTTGAAATATGTTGTGAAAAGTATCGAATTCAGACACTCGAAACTGCTAATTAATGTGTCTCCAATATCTGAAAAGAAATACTTTTAAGATCCCTAAACCATTTGTAAAGCCAATTGAAATGTTTTCAGTTTTTCCATATTTCTTAAGTTACTAGTGGTTAGCCCGTCAAAAATGACGTTTTAATTTTAATTTATATCAATTTACATCTGCAAAGTCAATATTATTTGTATACTTATAATAGCTTCTCTACTTTTTTTATTAAATTATACACATTTTTAATTAATTAAAATTATGCAATATCAGCACTATTATGATCCATTTAAGATGCAATTTTTTTAAAATTTAAATAAAATCTGAACACCACATAACAGCATCACTTTACTTAATTCTATTACGCTAAATGATTAATACATTAACTGCGGTGGAAAAATTTAACTTAGTTGTTTCATAATTTTAGTTCATAAATGAACCCGCGCCAAATATAAACCATTGAGGTGTTCGGTATGCAAAATGTTACAAGTTGAAAAATATTTTTATATAGTTTGATCGAGAGGAAAGTAGAATCTATGTATATAAAACAGTTCCGTAACTGACTCACTGACTGACATACAACGCACAGACCAAACCGCTGGACCTAAAGGGCTGAAATTTTGCATGGTGATTCTTCTTGTAGTGTAGGGGTGCACTAAGAAAGTTTTTTGAAAAATTCTTCTTAGATTTTTTAAAATTAAATTTTTAATCTGTTTTAATAACTTTTTTTGAGTTCGCATTTAAAATAATAATTTGAGGGTTATAAAATTTATATCACGAGAAAGATCATAAAAATTCCTTTAAAATGAAAACTTTTTCGGGTTTTTAACTCCATTTTCTGATTTTTGGTGAATTTTTAAAGATTAATTTATAGAATTTAATTTATTAAATGCTGATCACGTGATTTCTTTTTCTGGTACTTTAAATTAATTTATCGTCATGTGCATAACAACGAAATAGACAAAAAAAATTTTTTTTTCTTGCTAATGCGGCAGACGATTGGACATTATCCAAAAAAAAATATTAAATACAGTAAAAGATATGTTTCTCAAACTGTACTATATTTTTTAGTATGTTCTATTGGATTTAATTTGAATATTTTCTTCTACATTATTTTGTCTATTAAAGCTTAATTTCAATTTATTTTATTTTTAAAACGCAATAATCACAGTACATTTGAATATGGCATCAAAAAGGAAAAAGCGTTCCTGGCAGAGAGATAGATCTATGGCTATTATTAGGATTATACGAATTCTTGTTTTTATGTAAGATACAAAAAATAATATACCCCAGTTTTATAAACCACTAAAAATAGTTTCACTCTTTTGGTAGGAAGTTTGAGCTTATTTTAAAATTTCAGAGTGGGTTCAAAATCTTCAAATAAGGCCCATTTTTATTTTCTTAATATTTTGGAATAAAAAATTGAAACTTGAAACTCCTCGCTAGCTGTCTCTATGAAACTTTGTACAAGTTTCCATTGTTTTTTTAGAGTTAAAATTCTGAAAACGTTTCCCTGAAGCAAAAGTTACACCAAAATATTAAACTTTTATTTTGCCGTTTAAAAATTTATTCAACAAAATTTTTATAAATCCTTAAGATAACTTATCTGGTAACCTTCCCCGTGCACTAAAGGAAAAAAAAAATATGTAAATAGTGCCGGTTCGGAAAATTTATTAGCGGAATCAAAAATTTAGTATTAAAAAACAAAATTTTAAATATTTCAAGAATTTAACATATCCACAAGATATAAATATAATTGGAAATATTATTGGAATAATCTTCTGATTTAACCTTCCATAGGCACGGTAATTTTCTATACAGTTCAATGAACGGTATTAAAAATTCGGGATTAAAGAATAATTTTTCAGCTTCCATTATGTTCGGAAACAAGCGGTAAACTGCCGGCTAACCTTCAGGCGCCTGGTATCTAGCGTAGAGTACCCCACTCACGGAGACTTCTGGCGCCAGGAATTCGGTCTGGACTGATATTCCAGACACAACATTTTTATCATCTGACGTCTCACCAAGACACCACACTGACGGAGACTTTTGGTGCCTCAGATACCAAAAGCCCGTCATCCCAGATGACGGAAGTCTACGTGAGTGGCCGGCTTTAGACCTCACCTGAGCATCAGAGTTTCCTGTTCTTCTATTAAGAACTTCTTCTCTGTTACTTATTTAACATATCTTCTGTTAATCTTTTTATTATGTAAATATATAAGCACACAAATGTAACCACATTAAAATAAATTTTTATCTTTTAAAAATTATATATTAAAATAAATTTTAATTATTATAGTTTAATACTTTAATTTTTTTAATTTAAACTTATTCAATACATTTATTTTCTAATTAACAAAGTAAAATTTTTCAAATTAAAGTGATTTGTGGATATTTGAAGAAAGTAAATTTAAAACTCAATAATTTATTTTGTTAAAATCTCTTTAAATCCTGTGTTATATATGTAATTCGGATTTTAAAACATACTAAATTATGTAGAGCAGAAAAAAACTTATACAACATAATGAGAGGGGAAAAAAATGGAGGACTCCGAAATGCAAATTTGGCTACCTTGAAAATGCCGAGAAGAAAAATATTTGGCAAAAGAAAATTCAGTGGGAATTGTTTTACCCGAATGAATGAAACCAATGTTGGTGTTGAAGACAACTCGTCACAGACGGTAAAGGAATTTCAGGCCGTGGTTGTTTAACGGATGCTGAAAATATCAGCATACAAAATTATTATGGTTTATCCATTTGCCGGAATCTAAATGCATCTCCGGATGAAATGATTAGGTCCACAGGGGCAATTTACTTTCATAATTTGTCATCAGATGAAAACCCACAATATGGTCTTTGCCCTATAGATCCTGACACTTGGTGTCAGTATAATAAATCTCTATTAACAGATGAAAAATATTTTCACAAACATTCTTTACCATAAAGTGCTTTTGTTAGCTGTTAAAGATGTATTTATATTCCTATCTGACACAAAACTACTTTCTAAATGTACTCATGGTCAAACACAAAACCCAAATGAAAGTTTTAATCATTGTATATGGATGCACATACTGACAGTATTTGTAACTCTAAGAACACTAAAGTTGGGTGTTTTAGATGCACTAATATGTTCCAACGATGGTGTGCACAGTCGCACAAAAGTGATAGAAGCTTTGGGCATAAAAGTAGGGCATTTTATGGGGTATTCACTGCAAAAGATTGATTACAATCAAGTTTGCGAGGCTGCACTCAATTACCAAAAACTGGCCAGAATGAAAAAAAAAATTTTTTTTAATGAAACAGAATGAAAAAGAAATGTACAAAGAAAATGATTATGGGGCTGGGATGTATTAAAATACAGTGGTACCTCGACTTACGAGTTTTTCGAGATACGAGCATTCTCTCGGCAGATTTTTTGCTTCGAGTTACGAGCTAAAATTCGGGTTACGAGCAAGCTTCAGATACCCCACCGCTATTTTCTTAAATGTTACTATATTATTACGTAACAATGGATCTGATTTATTTTTCTCTCATTTGACTACTATTCTTTTTTTTCAACCTTAATTCTTCCTTATATAGTTTCCCCAACAGTAGTTTTATTATTCTTAAAAAATCAAGAAACAACAATTAGAACTGCCATACTTTCAATAATAATTAATTTTTTTATGCTATTTTAATTGAAAAATAAAAATAAAGCATTCAAATTTAACAGATTTCATGTTTATTTAAATTAGTACAATAACTTTTTCAAGTTCATTTTTAACTTCTCCCAGTAAAATCAGAAAAATTGAAATGAATTAACCTTACCTACTTAAATTAAAAATCTTATGAGCTTTTAATATATATTTTATTGCATTAGATTATTCTAATTATACTGTTTAGTACAAATATAAATGGCTCATATCATGCCCTCACAATTTAAATCATTCCCTCATATATTAAAATTATGAGGGAATGACGAAATACATATGAAAAGAACTTTGTACAAAAATTATTAGGATTACGTATATTTTCAGTTAACTAAATATCTTTTGAAGTACTTTTCCAATAATACAAATACAGAAAAAAGAAATTTTATTTGTTTTTATAAATTTATAATAGATAAGGGAATGATAGATAATAAAAATATTTACTTTGATGAAATACTTGAAAGTCATGAGCTAGCTACTGAAGAATGTTGTTGAGCAAAAAATTAGATGGCTGCTTTACTTTACTCCTATACAAACTATCCTAGACCTATATAATGCATGTTTTGCTATCTACTGAATAAATAGGGGCAGATTTATAGTTATGTGAGGGAATGATATCAGATGCTAGGGACAACAATAAAAAGTGCCCTAATTTCTTTCATTACATAAAATATAAATATAATTAAGTGGCTAAATATTTAAGTATCTTTAAACAATTTTATAAAAACACATTATAAACATACATGCTGTAATAACAGAGAAACCATTTTCTTTCCTACAAATGTGACTGGGGACATGGTGAGGAAATGATATTTGCATATAAAAAAAATATTTTTAATATTATATTTCAATTTTGATAAGCAGATAATCACAGTTTATATATGTGCCCAATTAATATTGATATACTAAATAACTTTTTCTTTTCGTAATTTTAAAAATGTCCTCAAGACCAACCACTAGGACAATAAACTGCCACTTTTGAGAGAATGACCCAATAATAATAAATTGAAATCCTTAGAAGTAATACATTTGACAGAAATAAGAAAAAATAATTTTTCTCTATTTTATACACATAAGCTCAGATGAGGATACTGGCAAAAACATTTACTGTCTTCATTTTGAACAAATATAATAAAAGAAAAAAAATATTACCTAACAAAATTAAAATAAACTAAAGATATCTGAGCTGTAAGGTTTTGTTTAGGAGCATTTAAAACAAAATTATCCAGGGGTATCTGGAGTTAGAGAGCTACAGTCAATAACATTTGTGATTGGATTAGAGAGTAGAAGGGTCTGATTATTATCTGCCTTCACTAGCAGTTAATTTATGACAAGTTCAGCACAGGCCACAATAACAGGTGTCAAAGAAGGAGAAGGCTCTTTGTCATCAATAACTTTGATGGCACACGATATTGATGCATACACGTGTATATATGTGCACAATATATATGCATACACATGTTCATGCATTTCATCAGAGAATTTAAAACAATTTCATACAAATTTTATCTTTATCGACAAACTTCATGTTTTCTTCACAATTTTTGGAATATTTTAAAAGATTTTTAAAATATTCAGAGCCACTGTAAGATATCTCGACCAATACATCACTTAAAAGTAGATCAGGAGATATGAAAATGGAAAAATGAGGTGCAAGAAAATGCCACACAACATCATGAATATGCTAATATAAATTTGTATTAAGTTGTGAACATAACTGCATATATACCTATGAATAGAAATATAACATTCTGACCAATTTTAATTACAATGCTCTGAAAATGTTAGATTTTTGAGGAGGCACCAGACATAATTCGGAATTCTCTGATGACAAATGATTACTTTTTTTTATTTTTGCCTTGGTATTTGACATCTTTGGAACCTTCTGTCATCTATACTTAATCCTACAAAACTAAAGCGAGGAATAGTTCTCAAATATTAGTGAGAAGCAGAAGGAGATTTATAATATTCCAAAAAGTCTAAAAATAGAAATTTACTAAAAACCTAAAATAATTTAGAGCTTTCGCCGCTGCCCATGCATTTTAACTGGAAAAAATGCTAAAATTAGCATTTTACTACAACTGTATAAATATTGTACTTCAGACATATTTTTTAACAACAGACTGGGTGAATCAGAAATCATTGAATTCAGAGAACAAAGTAATGTAGGGCAGGGTCTGATTTAGAAAATTCTTGACTATAGCCACAGCTCAGGATGGGGGCCCCCTAACACTGATGTGGGCGTAAAATTTCCAAAATTAATACAAAAAATAAATAAATAAATAATAATAAACATTTATCATCGTAAAAGTATTATTTTACCAAGAATTGGCTATTTGAAGCGTAGAAGCCTAGAACATTATCAAATAACAAAAACCAATACATCATATTAATCCCTTATATACACAATAACATACGTTTGATGAACTATACGTATAACTGTACATATGATGAACCAATCAATCTTATTTGAAAAGATATATAAAAAATATTCCTATTAAAACGGTAAAAATAAAAATGAATTGGAAATTTTTTTAAATAAAAATTTTTGGGGGCCCCAACACTTGGGAGTCCCTAGGCGTTGGCCTACTGGGCCTAATGGAAAATCAGGGCCTGGTGCAAGGGCTGGGTCAAAGTTTTTTTAAGGCTAAAGACTTGTTGCTTATTCTTAAAGCAAGTAAAAAGCATTTAAAACCAGAAGCTGCAACAGAAGTTACCACAGAGATTCTGTTGTGAAAAGGGAATACAAATTTTTAAAATTTCTGAAAACTCCTTTCAATAGTTGAATGGTTTAATGGAGCTAAATACCTACTGAAACTTGACTTATGTAAGTGATGATTCAATGAGATAACATGTAATGTGATAAATACAAAATACCCACAATTTTTCTGTCCTGAGTAGATTTACATGTGTAAATGATGACAACAGATTTTGGCTACTAGTCAGTGTTCTCTTTATAAAATTTTAAAATATCGTTGACACCAAACTCATCACAGAATGAAAATGATATGAATAATCATAAGACAGCTTTCGGAACAAACACTATGCATAAAAGGGTATGAAATATGTAAAGAATTAATTATCAAAGGCAGGGCTGGCCATAATCTCATTGGAGTTATTGTATAAAATTAGGCCCCATGCTAGTACAGAGCCCGCCATGATGAAAAATTTTAAGGAAGGAAGTACTGTGAACGTTTAGAAACCTTCTATAATGCTTGATACAATATAGCCACTGTAGTTTCAAACAAGTTTTAATCAGACCACTAATCTTGTACCTTATTCAGAAGTCACTTCATTTCAGGAAACACATTTATGAAAATGAAAATGGATATTTAATTACATGTATATGGTTGAACCAATATGTAAATGGATGGAAATATTTGGGGTGCATTGTTTTTAACAAATATCATGCAAAACTAGACAGGATAGACAAGTTTATTCCTGATTTTATAGAAGAAACATCGAAAACATGCTTTGGTATAAGAAATTGTCTGGACAGATGTAAAAATGAATAATGATCAAATGAAGTCCGTAAAAGTTGTAGAAGTAGATAGCTATATACCAGACGAAGACATAGAAGTATTAAAACCTATTGTTTTATTTTGAAAACCCAATAAAACTTCTACAATAGCTACAAATGACAGCTACTGGCTTTTCAAATGTATTTATATCTTCAAGGATATTTTTAACAATTAAATTAACTGTAGCATTCTGAAAAAGCTTATCTAGATAAAAATTAATTAAAACATACCAGAGATAAACAATATCACAGGAGAGACTCAGCATCTACAGAGCTTGTAGAAAGAAAGGAAATTAAAATTTCATTAATTTATAAATTATCTTCCAGGTAAAAAATCAAGCAAAATTTAACTGCAAATAATTTTGTTTAGTGAATAGAATATACATAGTCTAACTACTTTTTAGTTTTTCTTTTCTTATAAAGGCACTTAAATATGGAAATATGACCACCTACCAAATTTTTGTCATCTATGCTTCATATTAAATATTTATTCTTTTAAAGTATGTAGGAATTTTGAAAGAAGGAGCTGAAATTTTTGCAGTTGGGCCTCGAATTGACTAAGACTGGTGATAAAGGCATGAATGACAAGAACTCAGATGTCAAATTTTCCAGTGCAAAGTAATTAACTATTATACTTTTACCTTCATATATTTCTTAAATTAATGAAGAAATTTCAAAATTTTTAAATATTAAAATGCAGAATTCACACAAAATCTTCCAATTTTTTATTTATCAGATTTCTATGAATTATGTTTAAAACAAAAATTTATATACAGTGGCTCCCAAAAGTGTTCGTACACTTACGGATTTCAATGAAATAGGGGTATATCCATTAATTAAAATGATTATTTCAGAATGGGTATTCAATAATAAGATCTATAATCTATTCTTAACAAAACTACATGAAATATTTTGAAAACATACTAAAACTTTATTTTAAGAAACCAGTCATCAAAATGTAACAAAAACTTTCTCACAAAAGTCATCGTACACTGAAATATTTTCGGATAAATTCATAATTAAAATTATCGTCTCACGCTTTATTTTATTTTTGAATTGTGGTGGCATTTAAAATATTGTTTGACTTCAATTTTTGCTTGCCTACTCCATAATATTCTATTTATTATTTAAAAATGGCTCGTAGTTGTAAAGAAACAACAAACAGCATTCGAAAATTGATTATTTTTTATCATAGTAGTGGTAAATCAGTTCGGAATATTGTTAAATTACTTAATTTATCCAATTCTACTGTGCAGTATGTGAAAAAACGCTAAAGAAGAAAATTGGATCAAAAACAAGGTAAGAATAGGCCGTCCGGCAAAGTTAACAAAATGTGATCAGAGATTTATAATTAGAAAATTTTTGAAAAATTCACGTTTGAGTGCTGTAAAAGTTTCTGCAGAATTCAATAAAACATTTTCTACTTCAATTTCACCTGATATTTTTTGACGAGTTCTCAGAACAGCTGGATTACATGGGCGTTCTGCCCATAGAAAATTTTTTGTGAGTGAGAAAAACAAAGTTTAGGCTTCCCTTCGCACTATGAATGATAAATAAGCCCGAAACCTATTGGAATAATATCTTATTTGCCAATGAACATTTTTGGTGCTGATGGGTGTATAATTGTATGGAGAAGAAAAAAATGAGGAACTTAATCCAAAGAACTTAGTGGGAACAATTTAGCATGCTGTTGGAGGTATCCTTGTGTGTGGGTGCATGTCAGCATCAAGACTAGGAAATTTGGTATTTATTGATGGCATAATGAATCATGCTGTTTTTATAAATATTTTAAGAGACAATTTAAAATTATCAGCTCAAAATTTGGGTATTGGAAACAACTTTGTTTTTTATCAAGATAACGATCCTAAGCACACGGCTCTCAACGTTCGTATCTGGTGTCTGTATAATTGCCCACAAGTTTTGAGAACACCACCTCAATCGCCAGATTTAAACCCAATAGTTCATATTTGGAGAGAACTGGAGGTTCGAGTACGAAAACACGACATTCACACGAAAAGCGAACTAAAAACAATTATGATGAAAGAATGGATGAACATTGATGCAAAAATTACAAAAGAACTAAAGCAATCTATTCCCAGACGTTTAAAAGCTGTTGTGGATGCTAAAGGATATCCTACTAAATATTAATTTAACGAAAAATTAGAATATTTACTAATATGTAGAGATTTTTTACAAGTGTACGATGACTTTTGTGAGATAAAGTTTTTGTTACTTTTGGATTATTGGTTTCTTAAAAATAAAGTTTTACTATGTTTTCAAAATATTTCATGTAGTTTTGTTAAGAATAGATTATAGATCTTATTATTAAATACCCATTTTGAAATATTCATTTTAATCAATGGATAGACCCCTATTTCATTGAAAATCGTAAGTGTACAAACACTTTTGGGAGCCACTGTATAAGTAACTGTCAACAAAACAGATAGTGTGTAAGAAACTCCCAACACGAAATCTGAAGGTATGAAAATATGACTGCAAAGGAAGGAAAAATTTTCTGGTATATGATTTAATTTTATTTCGAAATTTTTTTTAAAAAAGTATTCAGAAAAAAGGGGATACTCTAGATTTGTGTGCACAGCTGCCATCTTTTATTTTTCCGCCAGGGTTTGGTGCGTTTCGCTTGGCGATAATTATTGCGTTCTGGTACCTCCACTGGCAACCCCTTCTAACCAATGAAATGATTGAACAGGATTTTTTTGCTCTTATTCAACCTTTAATTGACATCTTTTCACCTAAAGTTAAATTTATTTGGTCTCCATATCATCAAGAGTGTTTTAATAACTTTCAGTCAATATTCTTTTCTAAACCAAACTACCCATGTGGGATCAGGATTTTTATTTAAACACTGATGCATCAAATATGACTATTTCTGGCATTTTGAAGCAGAAGTTTGTTGATAAATTATTACCTATATCATATTTTAGTAAGTCACTTAAACAAGGTCAGAAAAATTATTCCACCCTCAAAAAAGAACTGTTCGCACTTTACAAATCTATCATTGCATTTAAATATTATTTATACAATAGAACTTTTACTGTGTTAACTGATAGCAAACCTCTCATCAATTATAAGCATACAACTTCTCCTACTGATATTGTAACTAGAGGGTTACTCGAAATGAGTGAATATTCCATCATTTATGAACATATTCCTGGTAAAGTTAATGTTTTGGCAGATTATTTTTCTCACCTCATCTGTGATCCTCCTTCTCAAAATTTAGCCACTAATCCTGAAATTATTAATTGTGTGGATGTCCTCCCCATAACTTCTATTAATGCTATAACTACTGACCATATTCAAAATTCTCCAGCTATTCCCATCACTAATGACTCTCCTCTTGATATTTCCATATCCACATTTTTGGCAGAACAGAGTAGGGATTCAAAATTGATCAAAATTATTAATTATCAAAATCAACCCTACTCTGCTAAGTCTTCAAAATTCACCGATTTTATATTCATTATGCTTCTAAATTATTATGCTGGGATAAATCTAAAATTAATACTACTTCTCATATTATTGTTGTTCCCCATTCTTTAAAATATAAGGTTCTTAAAATTTGTCCAGTCTCTCATTTTGGCATCGAGAAGACATATGATTTTCAAAAAGCTCGTTATTTTTGGCAAGGCATGTATGTTGATACAGTAAATTTTTTAAAATCATGCCACCTTTGTTCTATTAATAAGCCTCACACCATTGTATCAGCACCTTTTCAGGCAAACCCTATTCCTACTTTACCTAATGAGGTGTTTCTATGGGTATTCTTGGTCCTTTTTAAAAATAACACCTATGTTTTGACTATAATTGATCTTTTTTCAAAGCATTTAGAGCTTTTTCCTCTTGTCAAAATTACCACGGAGGCAGTCACTGTGTGTTTATTAAGTTATATTTGTAAATTTGGCAGACATTCCTTAATCCTAACTGACCTTGGTACCCAATTTACTTCTGAAATTTTTACTAACTTTACAAAAACTATTAGTATTAAAATAAATTATACTAATGTGGGTAATCCTAAATTGAATGCTGTTTGTGAAAGGCAAATTGAATGCTGTTTGTGTAACCTTTCAGCAAAATCTACAATTATTTTTTTTTGAAAAGTTACGATTTTTCATAAAAAATACACGTTGATTAGGGGTCTGGCCGATACCATGTAAAAACAAAACGCGTCTTGGAAGTTATACCTCTTGGGTGGTGTCAAAAAAAACTTCAATATTCGAATGCTTTTTTCAAAAAATTTTCTAATTTTCATGATTTGAAAAGGTAGTTTTTATTAAAAATGCAAAAAAATAAAAATAAAATCTAAGTCCAACGATTAAATGATTTTTCAAAATATTGCTAAGTTTCATAATTTAAAGAAAGGTGGTTTTTATAAAAAAAAAGCTAAAAGAAAAACAAAAATTTCCAATATTTGAAAATGACTTTTTTCAAAAAAATTTCCAAGTTTCATAATTTAAAAAAGTGGTTTTTATTAAAAACCCAAAAATAAATCTAATTTCGATGTTTAAATGATTTTTCAAATTTTTTTCTAAGTTTCATAATTTAAACAGGTGGTTTTTATTAAAAAAGCTAAAAAAAATTCTAAGTCCAACGTTTTGAAAACACCGCTTAAAACACATTGGCGAGAATTTTTCCACTCCTCAAAACACGGTAAAATCACCAAAGTTGGCGCATGAAAATATCCAAGATTGCGGCCGTGCACACAAATCTAGAGTAGTCCCAGAAAAGAACTTTACAGAATTTTAATACATATTTCCCTCATGTAATATGAAATTTACCAGCCTATATTTTCATGTTTCGGGTTTACATAAAAGGTTTAATATATTCCTCTAATGGCAGTTTTAACTTTTTTCTATCTAGAAATATAATTTATTTCATGCATATTCCATCAAAGCATAATTTCATAACACAGTCGGTCGTGTGACGATCATTTAGATGTTTTTAGGCAATGAAATTAGGAATTAGCTTCAGATAAAAACATATCTTCAGTGAATACAAAATATTTTGAATACTTTACAAAACATTTTTATTTTCAACCTTTTCAAAGAATATAGTTTGAAAGATGAGAGCTTACCCTTGTTAATTCATATCTAGATTATTGGTCTTACTCCAGGCCCGAGTGTATCTGGTACATCATTTAAACCTGGTGAGTGTTTCTGAATTATAATTTTTTCAAATAAAGATTCATATTTGTTTTTAGTTAATTTTGTACCTTGTCATTAATTACTACACTCTAACGCGACGTCGTTGCCACTGCTAGGGATGGATCGGAAATACTGGACCTGTTATTTTGTAACAGGTATGTGTTAACTGAACTTTGGACCTGTTACCGATTTTCAAAAGTAACAGGTACGGCGTACGTGTCAAACGATAGAATACTCCCGCCAGGCGGGGAGCGGGGACGAAATAAGTATACGAGTATTTTTCCGTACCTGTTACCAGAAAAATACTCCCTTGCCTGGGCGGGGACGAAATAAGTAAACGAGTATTTTTCCGTACCTGTTACCAGAAAATACTCCCTTGCCTGGGCGGGGACGAAATAAGTAAACGAGTATTTTTCCGTACCTGTTACCAGAAAATACTCCCTTGCCTGGGAGGGGACGAAATAAGTATACGAGTATTTTTCCGTACCTGTTACCAGAAAATACTCCCTTGCCTAAACGAGTATTTCCACACTCGTTTATAATTTATATTTCTACGTGGTACGTAGGAAGGGTCGTCGGGGGCATACAAAACAAATAGACAAGTATTTCTACTTGTCTTGTGACCTTCCCCACTTACTGCTTACCAGGAAATATTCGCTTACCTAAACATTTTCACGTTCGTTTATAACCATAATTTTCCGATAAAATTGACAGTTGATCTGAATTTCGTTGGACATATTCTTACATTATTCTTCATTTTAATTCATGACTATTATTAAATACTAATACACCCTAATACCTTTATAAAAATATTTACTTTCATTGGTTTTGAAACAAAATAACATTTTTGGGTTAATGTTGTTGATAAAATTCACTGATTATTCATTATATTATTCGTAATCATTTATGTGTTTTATGACAGGTGAAAAAATTGTATCTGCTCACTTGTCAGGATTGTATGAATTAAATTGTTGATGATAATAAAAACAACGTCTCATGAAAAAAAATTTATTTTATAGTAAACAAGATTATCATTAGCAAAACATAAATATTTTTTAGAAAAAACAACTTGGTATATATGTATTTATTGTACAATAGGTATACAGATTTTATAAAATTCACTGATTATTCATTATATTATTGGTAATCATTTATGTGTTTTATGACAGGTGAAAAAATTGTATCTGCTCACTTGTCAGGATTTTGTGAATTAAATTGTTGATGATAATAAAAACAACGCCTTATGAAAAAAAATTATTTTATATTAAACAAGATTATCATTAGGAAAACATAAATATTTTTTTGAAAAAACTTCGTATAAATGTATTTATTGTACAATAGGTTTATAAATAATCAACTGAACAATTGTAGTTTGCACATAAATATCAATTATCCCTTTATGTAAATATGAAATAAACTGTACCTAATACAATTATATTAATATTACAGAAAATCTATTTAATAAAGTTTTATTGAATAGAAAAAATAGAATATTATTTAATGTTCTAAAAATTAACAGTATTAACAGCTACCTTAATATTAATACTAACTTTTTGTATCCAAATCAAATAACAAAACTGAATAGGTATTTAAATATAAACGCATTACATTAATTATTATGCATTATTGTTAAAATGTACATGGCATTTGTAAAAATATTACATTAATCTTTAAAAAAGTTGTTACACTTAAATTTTTGGTTTCGTTACTTATTTGTTTATTTTCTTTATTTATTTTTAATCTTAAAATAATTGCTCACGATAGACGGTTTAATCACCACAGAATTATTGGTCTATTAGTTTCTATTTTTTTATGAATACAAAATAGCTTAATAACTATCAATAAATAAAATAATGAAAAATAATGACAGTAAGTAATAAAAAGATTGGTAGTTAATTTCTAATGATAATTGCCAAATTTCGAAGCCCTTTATAAGCAAAATTGAGCGTTCGTGTTTAAAAATAAAAGTTGATGACTTTTTCGCCATCTAACCAAGAACGGCGATCGGATATTATTTAACCAGACTAGAAAAATATTCTCTCGCACGGGACAGAAGTTTTGAGGGCACAAAGCTTCTTTTTTGGCAATTTGCTAAGAGACGGGTAATTAAATTTTTGTTCCGCCCACCATTTCATAGCAGACTAGGCACTAGGCGAAGAGTTAACAGGTACGGTGTATAGACCTCGGTAAATGAGTATGGAGGGGAGAGAGGATGGCGGGACCACGGGAATGAAACTGGAAGATGAAGTTAGAGTAACAGGTATTTTGTAACAGGTATTTGTAACAGGTATTTTTTTTGGATCTGGATCGGTTGTACCTGTTACTGGAAAATACTCGCTTTTGGCATCTCTAGCCACTGCGGAGTATAAATATACAGAACGTCTGTTTTGCACAGCGGCTCATTCAAATGCGCATGCTCAAGAACTTAATTTGCGAGCAGAAATCGGCAAATGTCATGTTGTTATCGCTGTTTTTCGCGTTTTCCCGCCTTTTTATTTTCCGAGTATCATTATGGAGGCAGTGGCAGACCTGGGGGGGGGGGGGAGGGAGCCCACCCCTGGTCCCACTTACTAAGGAGGTCCCCATGACAGGGGCTTTTTTCCCCCCTCCTTTTAGTTTTCCTCTTTCGAAATGCGGGGTCTGTTCACAGAGAAGTCCGTTAGCGCAAGCGTTAAATTTTAAACCCAATTAATTAGCTGATTGCTAAGACATCAACCGTTGCCGCAATTGCAACGCCGATGGGCTAATGACTCGTGATACGTCGAACGGTCATTTGAAGATTCGTCTGCTATGGAACACTTGTTTTGCAGCGAAATATTCGAAAGCGGCCTAGCACCCATTTTTACCTACATCCCCAGAAATCGAAAATTCAATCACGGTGGACAAGGTGTTAATCCTTGAAGTGGAACAATATCCGGTGCTGTATGATAAGTACAAATATATATATATATCTATATATATATATATATATATATATATATATATATATATATATATATATATATATATATATATATATGGACAGGAATATTAAAGCTATATCTGGCTGAAAATTGCCCAAAGAACAAAAATGAGTGGTAAGGAATTTACATTCATTATTTTAGATTTCTTTAGATTGTCTTCCTCCATTTACTTTTTTAATCTCCTTACTTTTTAATAAATTTACTGGACTGAAATTATTATTATTATATAATAAATAAGATAATCTGGAGAAAAAAATTTGAACTATGTTCTCCGAGTATGCATTGTGTATCAGCATATCTGATCCTATCTGTATTCCACACTGAATGAACAAGCATTCTACTTGCCTTAATTTCCCCCTTCTGTGCTACATTTTTAAAAAATCATCTACTTTTTTCATAATGAAAATTTTAGCCTATGATTCATATCGCCAATTTCATTATCATTTCTATTTCCACAATGTAAAATTAATTTATTTTGTAAGTCATTTTAAATCTTTAACTTTGAAAACAAACCACAGCGTGATCATGCATTTTTAAAATTACTTCCTTAGTTTTTAATAAATTTACTGACCTTACATTATTATTATAATATAGTAAATAAGACAAACGGGAGAAAAAATTCTGAACTATGTTCTCGAGTATGCATTGTGTATAAGCATATCTGATCCTATCTGTATTCCACAGAGAAATAACAAGAATTTTGCATGCCCTAATTTCACACTACTATGCTACATTTTTTTAAATCATCTACTGATTTTCATAATTTTAAGTTGTTTTAAACTGTTATTATTTTTGAAAGTTATTTTAAATTGTTTACTCAGAATCTTTACACTTTAAAAAAGGACGTATAACTTTAAAATAAATACATATTTCTGATTTGATCCCTTACAAATGTACTGTTTTAATATGTTATGAAAGAATTTACACTCATGTCCATAAATTAAGGATAATGCCAACTCCGGCAAATAAAGGTTCAGAAACAAAACAAACGTGACTTATTCATAAAGCCCATTTATTAAACAAAGGATAAAGAACAAAAAAGATGGTGTATGTATGATACCATTCATAAAAACTACGATTTTTGCTCCCTGGAGCAATTGTAAAAAATATCTCCTTTACAAAAACTTAATGTTACATGGTTGGTATGATGTCTAATACATTGTATGTCTCCCATGCCATGAAATACAGTCCGTACAATGCCTAGGCATGCTGAGTATCAAATTATCGATCTGATCTTGGGGAAGATTACTCCACTCTGCAATCTGCAAGCATTTCTCTCTCAAGTTCCGGTACACATGTAGGAGGTGGTTGACTGGCTGCAACTCGTAGTCCAAGCATGTCCCACAGATGCTCTATCCGATTCAAGTCATGTGAGAATGCTGGCCATTCCCTCCGAGTGATATCCTCAGACTGAAGGCATTCGTTTACGATGTTTGCTTGATGAGGACGGGCGTTATCATCCATAAACACAAATTCTGCGCCCATGGCACCCCTAAACAAACGTACATTTTGTTCCAGAATGATGTCCCGATAAATGTGGCTGTTCATGGTTCCGATTTGAAAATGCAGATCTGTTCTGGAGCCCAGTATAATTCCACTCCAAACGAGCAATCCTGCACCACCGTAACGGTATCGTTCATTGATGTTGTCTTGGTGGTAACGGGCACCTGGCGTTCTCCATATGAAAGTCCGGCGTGAATCAGACTGCAAGCTAAACCTGGACTCGTCGGAAAACATCTCACAAAGCCCACTGTGACGATGTCCACCTTGCATATTCTCTACTCCAGGCTAATCGCTGCCGACAGTGAGTTGCCGTGAGCGGAACATATCTGAAAGGCCTGAGAGAATATAGATCAATATTTCCCAAACGTCTGTATACGCTTTGCCTTGAAACTGTGGTACCCGTGACTGCAGATATAGCCCAGTCAAAATAGGTTTTATGGCTAAAAAAAATATGAAAGTTTTGAAAATTGGTGGAGATGTTTATTTAGGCATGCTAATGAACATACTCAAAGTCCCCACCGATCAGACTTGAGCTTTCACCGCCATCTTGGAAAATGTGTACACTTTTTTGGTTTTTTGGAAATAACTTTAAAAATATTTATTTTATAAAAAATAATTAAATACAAAAATTAAAGAACATTAAAATATGAACAAAAATCATTCATAATTTTTTTTTATATGTCTAACAGGAACAAAGATAATTGACTTTGAAAAGAGCGCACTATCACACCTGGGACGCGCAAGCGCGGTTCCCCATCGCGGTGGGGGGAGATAGCCGCGCATGTTCATACCATAATTAGCCAAATTAGTTTTGCACTAAATGGGAAGGTTTTTGTATTTTTTCAAATAACTAGGGAAATATTAACTTTACGTAAAAAAAGTTTATTTCAAATATTAAAAAACATTAAATTATGTACAAAAACGATTTTATACATTTTTGTCGTAAACCTAACAGGAACGAAGATATTGACTATAAAATGCGCGTTGATAATGGAGGTAGCTTCAAAGTCTCGTTGCAGGCTCTCTTCTTTGAATTTCTAACCTCTCCCACATTTCGGCATTCTTTAAACACAAGAAAATAGACTTTAATGTTTTTGGCTATGTAGATAATTAATCATTATTAATTTTATAAATGAATGTAGTAAACTTGGGGGTATTCACTATCAGATTTCCATTGCGAATAATTGTTCAAGCTTACCTACTTCAGGATATACGTGGTTTATAGGTACGGGATTCTCCCCTTCGTCAGGCATGTATAGATCATTTATGGATCCGCTAGCATCGGCCCATTCATCAACTTCTTTCATCGATCGTCATCATCAACAGGTCTGATGCCATTCTGACATACCCCATTGCAATTATTGCAGGCCGTTGTGCAGTTGATGCCTGCTTTCCGACATCCGCATCTTACTCCACAGTCAGTTTGCAGTTGCAAAACACCATGTTTAAAACTGAATAGGTAGCTATTGCATCCATAATTGTGATGGGCACAAGAATTTTCTCTTGACGCTTCCAGCCCCACAGGCAGTTGGGCCTTTCTTTTTCAGGTGCTCCAAAGTCTTCCTCATTTAAATTTCGATGGCTCGTATTTGAGTGTGTGCGTTTAAGGTTTCTTCGATGGTGGTTCAGTAGCAAAATCTCGAAACAACTCACGGAGATTTTTACATTCCAAATCCGATATGTCCATGCCGTCAGAAAATATTTTTGCTAAAGCTGTTTGGGTCAATAAATGAGCTCGAACGGCCCTAGCGTATGCATGGCCAGGCAACATTTTTTCTACTGACGTAGGTGCATAAATCAAAGTGAGTATTTCTTTTAACCCACTTCCATTCATTATGTACCCAACGCAGCCTAAGAATGACATTAAAAGATGAAATCCACCAAGCCTCACAATACAACTTGATAATAATGGATTGGAAATTGCAACGACTATCTCTCGAGCTTCAATATACTGTGGTTGGTCAAACGTGAGTATGCAAGACTTTTGGTGCATTTTAACACACTGCTGGGCAGCATATTTCAGCACAGTGAAACTGGTGTCATACTTGGTGAATAAACAAAAGGAAGGGGTATTACTTTGGTCTTTTCACAAGGCTGGTTTCTGGTTATACAATGGAAAAATCCTTTCAATTCAGGTATCTGTGGAAGACCTAACCACTTAGCACACATCCAGGAGATATCAGATGGCTTAGGCAGTGGTAAATCTTCCGCTAAAGGATTTAAGACATTCAAATCTTCGATAGTAATTGTTTTTAACCCAGGCCCTCGAAAATTTTCAAGCGTTTCCAGAGGAATGATTCCCATTTTGCCTACGGTCGATGCGGATGTAAGTTCGGTTAATTTTTTTAACTTCGTCCCGGGTTCCACTGCTGACGCTGGAGTAAAACAAGCAATGCCCCTCATGCTATGAAACGTATTCAGGCCATCGATTGTCGACACATTGAAATCTGCATTGTCAAATACGAATTGGTAAAATGATCCCTCGCGCATTTGGGGTTGCGGATGATTTATGGCTGACATCTCAAGTGTTTGGGCTTCATAGAAAGAAGAACAAAATCCCAAATTCGAGAACATTGTTATTAAATTCTTGAAACAGAACTTTTTGTACAAAAATAAAGTAAGACCATTGAGCAGAGGAGACATAAATGATCGTGTCCTTAGAGCTGATATAATGACGTGAGCTATTGAAGTGACTTTTTTTTCTGCCTTAGCAGTCTTTTTTTTAATAATCAAGTGCTCCAAAAAATTTTTAGGCTTTCCAGAATGCCCTTGTTCACATCTCTGAAAAGTTATCACTTGAAGGGTAGCAATGAGTGTCATAAACTGGTGTCTGGATATCTTCTTTTATTATGGCTGCAGCAGTTTGTACTATTCGTAGACGCTCCTCACGATCATTCGGTATCCTTTTGTCGTACCAAGAGTCTGATAAGACTTTCATTCCAGTATTACGTAAACATAAGACAGTAACTTTTTTGGAGTTTGAAGCAAAAATAATGCCAACCCCGTATTTTTGTTTCAGTTTATTTCTCAAAGTGATGTCGTCTGAAACTAGCCCTGTAATTTGAGATTTGAGTTCGGGTAGTGAGAATTGACAGTCGTCATTATTATCAAGGAAGAAGGATATTTCGTCTACAGCTGCTGAGGCGTAATCCGACTCAGGCCGCCCTCTCTTTCTGATTGGTGCAGTGTGTAGAAAAAAAGTCATGAAGCAATCTTGGTAATAAATCGCATCAGCTGCAACTAAATCAGCAACGTTTACTATACGACACTGAACTTCCTCACCCCACTGGTCATGTCTATTCTCTGCAGCTTCAAGAACTTTGTTTTTCATTTCGAGACTCCTAACTTCGTACATAGTTCTTCGCCTGTCAGTTGGTTTTTTCTTTTGTCTTGCTTTGAATTCTTCGTCTATCACTGCCGTACAAAAGAAACATTTTGTTCGAAAATTGAACTGTGGTAAAAAAGATCGTAAACTTACCGCGCGCTCTTCACTTTGGGATGTTGACGCGATTTCTGCATTTCTTTTCAAATCAACTTTTATACTTCCTGATCTGGTGTATTTTCTCCGACACAACGAATGAACCAAAACAGATTTTAAATGTTCCAACTGTTCATGCTTATTGTCTTTTCCTTGGACACTAGCTCTCTTTAAAGCGTCGATCCCCTTTTCTCCTACATTCACGAAATCATCATTTGACATTAATTTTTTACATATAAAACATAGTTCCGTGTCAGCTATTGTTCACAGACGCACACGGAACGGTGACTATTAACTGGCTAGGAAAATACTAGGGTAAGACCGATTTGGCGCCTTACGGAATACACATGAGCGTGTCTTCCAGCTATCGCGATGGGCACCCACGCAAGCGCGTCCCTGGTGTAATAGTGCGCTCTTTCCAAAGTCAATTATCTTTGTTCGTGTTAGACTTATAAAAAAATATAATGTGTGTTTTTTGTGCATTGTTTTTTGTAGAAGCTACCTCCATTATCAACGCTCATTTTATAGTCAATACCTTCGTTCCTGTTAGGCTTACGACAAAAATGTATAAAATCGTTTTTGTACATAATTTAATGTTTTTTAATTTTTGAAATAAACTTTTTTTACGCAAAGTTAATATTTCCCTAGTTATTTGAAAAAATACAAAAAACCTTCCCATTTAGTGTAAAACTAATTTGACTAATTATGGTATGCACATGCGCGGCTATCTCCCCCCACCGCGATGGGGAACCGCGCTTGCGCGTCCCAGGTGTGATAGTGCGCTCTTTTCAAAGTCAATTATCTTTGTTCCTGTTAGACATATAAAAAAATGTTATGAATGATTTTTGTTCATAATTAATGCTCTTTAATTTTTGCATTTAATTATTTTTTATAAAATCAATATTTTTAAAGATATTTCCCAAAAAACCAAAAAAGTGCACACATTTTACAAGATGGCGGCGAAAGCTCAAGTCTGATCGGTGGGGACTTTTAGTATGTTCATTAGCATGCCTAAACAAACATCTCCACTAAATTTCAAAACTTTCATATTTTTTTTAGCCATTCGTCAAAATCGGGTCTATTTTGACTGGGGTAATAGCTGACGAGACGGATCTGATGCTGTGATCCGTCTGCTTCTTTTAACAGTTACTGCCAAATACCGGTCTTCATTCGGCACTGTAACTCGGGGGCGACCTGTACTGTAACGTCTACTGACATTTCCATCATCTTGGAATCGTTGCCAAAGCCTAGAGATGACACGTTGGGCGATTCCAAGTTCCTCGGATACTTCCATCTGAGTACGCTCACATTCCAGGCGGCCGATAATTCTACCACGTAAAACATCATCCACATGCGCCCTCTGTGTCATAAATATTCGGTTATTTCAGTGAGCGGCTTACAGAACGCTTGTGAACAATTTTACTGCTTTGCCACCATTCCTTATATACACCTCTCTTACACTCTCGTCATTGTGACGAACTATCGGCGTCATCTGGTGGCTTCCTTAAATTTTCATATCATTCTTGACGATGTGTGTGATAATTCTACAGGTGAAATTTTTACTTTAGAGTTCTATTTCCGTGTTATTCTGAATTATCGTTAATTTATGGACATGAGTGTAGATTATTTTATTTCAGTTGAAGACTGTACGATGAAATGGTGAAGTCACAGAGACAGATTTGTTAAAGAGAGAAAAAGATATCTACCATCAGGTTCGGGGATGGAGCTTACGGATAAGTGGGTGCATTATGATGCACTCAGCTTTTTAATACACTTCATTCAAACAAGGCGGTAAGATTTTTTTAAACTTCAGTAATACATATAATTTTGAATAATAGGAAATTAACTCATATTTACTGTTATGTTTCCGTAATGTAGTAATGCATTTCATTTTGTCATTCTATAGAACTTTCTCAAATATCATCATCCCAGAGCCTGATGTAGAAAACTCTGAAGAGTGCCTAGCACATGAAGATACTTTTATCCAAGGTAAAAGCATTGAAGAGACTATCAGTGGCATTAAATATTAAAAATTCAAAATAAGTGGCTAAACTTCAGCAGTAGCATAAATTTTGTACACATGGGCTGATCAATATATGTATTTATGTACAGATGTAATTTTAATATATCATGTACATTATAATTTGTACATACTGACAGTACTTTATGATTGTTTGTTGAATCATGAAAAATGGTTTTACAACTGTTTTTAGTATGAAAACTTAAATTTAGAATTTTGAATTATAATATTAGCATTCTACCAGTGGCGTAGCGAGCATAACTGGCGCCCGGGGCACGATACCTTTTTGGCGCCCCTCATGGTCTTGGGGACCAAAGGGTCCAATGGTCTTAGGTACCATTTGGCGCCCCTCTGCAAGTGGCGCCCGGGGCATGATAGACCCCCTTGCCCCCCTCTCTCTACGCCACTGCATTCTACCAATGTATTATAAAACTGTCAATATGGTTTTTTTTATAATCAGAGAGGTAATCCAGAGACTCCACATATTCCTCCTTCAAAACGAAGAAAGGAATGAGGAGATTTTGAAAACGCTATGTGGAGAAAAAACTAAAGATGAAGTCGATAATTTTCTTCCCTTTCTGGCCGATATGCTACGACGAATCCCCACAGAGGGAAGAATGGATGTGATAAAATCAATAATATCTTTTTATATGAACAAGCGAAAAAATTAAAAAATTGATTTCGTATCTTGGAATCATATCCTATTTCTTATGTCAAAGATGTTAAATATATATGTGCAACTTAGAACATTGTACTTTATGAAATCTTGTTTCCCTACAGCTAAATGACTTATTGTTGTTGTTCGCGCAGCGTTCCCGGGCTTGGCAGAACGAGGCTTGAAATACTAAAAAATCCTTTATTTTTTACAACTATGTACACGGCGTCACCTGAAATATACCTAGCAGAAGTAGTAAAAGGGGTGATAAGAACAAAGTTAAAAGCAGTGAAATGTAGACGTGGTAAAAACGGTTAAAATATATAGCTGGTGATAAAAAACTGTCGTATAAAATAATTAATAAGAACAGTCATTACACAGATAACACAAATAGGCATATAAAATTATTAAATGACAGTCATATAAATAATAGAGTGTAAAAATGGTAATCAATATATACAATACAGATAAGTAAAGGTGATAAAAGGCAAAAAACAGACGAAAGAAGAAAAGAGAAGTTAAGACTCCTCAAAAACAACAACATTGTCCGAATCCTCGGACGCTTTAATTCAACTGAATTCTCCGCAATCCTGCGGACGTATTAGTGATTTTTTTAAAATATAGTAACGATATTTCGATTTCTTAGAAGGGTCGACGCACTTTCTTGGGATGGCAACATTTTTCCTGTTAAGGTTAGGAGGAATGGGCGAATTTGCATCTATGTGGTAGGAGCAGGATGCCTTCGGTTCAAAAACTTTTTGATCAAAGGAATGTGGCGAAGAAGATTTGTCTTTCTTGCCACGTGCTGGAGGTGAAGATACTATTGTGGAATTTTTAACTGATTTATGAAAATTTTTGGAAGGTGAGCTGGTTACATGGGATTTATCTTTTTTCAGGTTAGGGTTCTGTTTTTCCATTCTTATTGGCATAAAAAAGACCGGTTCCGTTTGGGTTGCAATTGATTTCATGGGTTTTGGGGCGACTGCTGCGGCGTAAGACACACCTGATGTTGGAGCTCTGCAGTTAATTATTCGTCTGGCTTCTGCGTATGATATATTGCGCGTTACCTTTAGTGTGTATTTCTTTCTCCAGTAACCATTTGGGACACGTCCCAAGTGGTGGACAAATCCCAGGTTCTCAAGGATCTCATCTTCTGGTGTTTTGGGAAAGTCCAACTCCGAAATAACGCCTCGCGAAGAGTTTAAAGTACTGTGTGCCGATACAAGAATTGAAAATTGGCCTAAAGAAGTACAAGTAGAAAGAACAGTAGCCTGTTGGGTTGAAGAAACCTCAACAAAAAGGTCCTCATATCTCAGTTTTTTGATGGATTTAATTTCACCAAGTAAAGATTGCACCGATTTATAGATTATAAATGGGGAGATATTGTTAAACTTTCCTTTCGCACTTTTAATGATAAAGAATCGGGTTGTAGAAAAAGCGGTACGTTCGTTTACTTTCGGTGACTTATCTCTCACCGTTGGATTTTTAAAAAAAGTGTCCATATAAAGGGGCTTAAAATTCAGTTCCTGATCGCACCACCCACCATGGAGCCCAACAAGGGGAAGCACATACGTGCACCAGTGCTAACCGAGAACTATACGCGAACGAAACGAACCTGAAATAACCTCCACCCTTAACGAGATGTCCAGAAATCGGAACGATTGCGTGGTTCCTAGCCACAGACAAAAGTCAACGACCAGCCGAGTGAAACTATAGGGAGCCACCATGTACCTCCCGTTTACCTGAAGCGGGGACCAAAGCAGTGTATTGGGATAACAAAAATGTCCCTCAACTGCCAGGATTCCCTTTTCCAGGGTAAGTGCTAAATAACACGTATATATTAGACGAAATCAAAATATAAGCTTTGTTTAATAAACGCTCAACGTAATAATTCATCCAAGTGCGTACAATCCCAAACCCGCAGTGACGCCAAAACTCTATACGAATGTACACAACACATAATGGCATCGTGACCGACAGCGAGAGTGCCATTCAACCTGTAATGAACTGGCCACTCTTCACTGATAAAACAAGTACTGGCATCCTCTTAATCCTTTCAAGCATGGGAGACTCTAAATCAATAACCTTTCAATGAATACCATCACATGTACGTTTCTTCGGAAACGACCAGCCCGATCTGCTAGTGAACAAGGCCTGTTTAGAGGATTCGCCTTTGTTTGAAGTCCTAACTGCATCGGAGGATCAATCTGTTTTTAAGGCCAGGCTATATAGTGTTTGTAGAGAGCCTCCTGATCATCACTAGTATCCGGCAAAGCGCCCTGGTCCCGCTTTGCTCCTTAGAGGTCCGAGACCAATACAGTCTTCCTTGGCTCGTCTTTGGAGTGGTCATACAAAAAGTATACGCTTCGAGAACTCTACTAAAGTCTTCCCCATTTTTCCTGTTCTGCTGCTCCTGCGAATCCTCCGCATATTGTGGACTGTCTAGGGATCCCCGTCAGGTTGCTTGCAGAAGATCAGGATAACGATACTTCCCTGTCGCTCCCACGATAAAGCCTCGTGGACATGACCTAACATTTTATAGTCCAGGGAGCTAAGCAACAACAACAACAACAATATCACAATGGCAATTTTTAGACAAAAAATAGCCACGCCAACACGGATATCACAACAACCATGTTCGCGAATACTCTGCCAAGAATACGAGGGTTTCCAAGAGGTAACGGCTCCGGGGAAAAAAATCAAAGTCTCTGAGTATGCGCATTTCAATGAGCAGTTATGATGAGTCATACAACGAAATGAAACGGGCGTGGTTTAATTTTCTCAAAGTGGGCAGTGGGTGTTCAAGTCTCCTACTACACTATCTACCAATAAGTATTTGGACACCTATGATAGAAAATAAAAACAAAATTTATTCATATTCAATACTTGGTAGAACCTCCACGAGAGGCAATTACAGCCTCAACCCTCCGGAGCATGCTTTTTAAAAGTCCTTGTGGGACGGCTAGTGATATTTTCTTCCACTCGGGATGGAGAAGAAATGTAAGTTTCGTCACCGATTTTGGACGGTTGTTGTACCCCTTAATTAGGCGATCCAACTCGTTCAAGAGGTTTTCGATACGGTTCAGGTATGGGCTCTGAGCAAGCCAGTCCATTCGGTTAACCCCATTGTCCCCACACGGATCCGTGGTGGACCTCGCAACATGACAGCGAGCGTTGTCGACCTGGATGTAACATGGGTCCAACCCGTAAAACTGCCACAATGTAGAAAGCACACTGTCATCCAAAATAGTGCAGTAGGCGACGGCGTTGAGCTTACCATGAATTGGGAAGCTGAGTCCCAGTCCATACCAGGAGAAACACCGTCAAACCATAATTCCATCTCCACCGAACTTTACTGTCGATACAATGCATTATGGCAGGAGGCCTTCTCCAGGCAGACGCCAGATCCAGACCGAAAGGGCCATCCGAACGGTAGGGGGTGAGCCTTGATTCGCCGTTCCAGAGAACCAGTTTCCACTGCTCTACGGTCCATTTTCGACGTGCTTTGCCTCACATTAACCGAAGAGCGGTGTTGGACTTTGTGATCAAAGGCTTATGGGCGGCAGTACGACCATGAAAACCAAGCACATGTGCTTCCTTACGGATAGTATTCATCAAAACAACACTCCCGGATGTCTGTTGAAACTCCTGGAGTATGTAGGCCATCGGTTGGGTGCGGTTCTTCCTAATTTCTCTGGACAGCATCAGTCGGTCTCTATCTCCCGGTTGCGTGGGACTGCCGACTCGGGGCACATTCCGGCAATCACCATTCACCTTCCACTTCTGAATTGTATAGATTACTGTCGATTTGGGGTAATTCAGATCGCTAGATATGTCCCTTAGGGATCGGCTATTTCTGGGATTCCCGACGATTACACCTTTCTCAAAATCAGATAACTCTACACTTCGTAGCATCTTGCATGCGACTAATGCCAATGTTGTTTCCTACACGATATTTAACGGTGGAGGAAGTGACGTACATTTGGACCGCAGATATGGTCATTTGCGTGGGTTTCTAATACTTATTGGTAGATAGTGTATTATAAAAGGGGTGGGTAGCTGATTTAATAATTGTTCCAAGGAGTTTAGTTTAATAGGTTCATTCGGTGGTAGGTAAACGGCGCAAATGGGGGTAAGATGGCGGATATGAATGCGGGCAGCAACTGCTTGTATGTTAGTACTAAGAGGAATGGGAGTAAAGGGGTGGTCTTGAGATATCAGCAGGGCAAAGCCTCAAGATACCCTTCCACTAACATCATGATTTTTTCTGATGACACTGTATTTTCGAATTTTAAAACTATCAAAGTCTTTAAGATAGGTCTCATGCAGCACAAAGATTCATAGTGTGTGGACAGAAATGAGGGTTTTAATTTCATAGAATTTATTACGGGTGCTGTGACAATTCCAGGAAATCACAACTGCCATGATGATTTTTTTAAAGGAAGAATGACCACAAAATTACGGTCGTCATTATGTCGAAGAGGGAGATGGAGCACGAGTAGGAAGACTAGGGGTGTCTATGGACACCCCCGTGTCGAAATCAGAAGGCTCGGAATTAGAGGCGCCTATTTGGAGTGAATCCTCCTCCACCCGCGCCACATTGCGAGGGTCTTTCACCTTACAGAAAAGATTCAATTGCTTGAAAACTTCACGTTTTTAAAATTTTTTATTTATAAGGGGATTTGATGTAGAAGGTACATTAGGTCAAGAGCTTTTAGTTTGTTTAGAATCAGAATTTTTAGCAGATGGTATCAAATTCTTGTTTTCATGAGGTTTATTGGTACTATTGTTTTAACCTGTTTGTATAGAGGCATTGCACATAACTTTTTTAGAATCGGCAACAGAAGCGTACGAAAGGCCTGTTCTTGGAGTTCTAGCTTCCACCATTTCGGGAACTTCCAAATACGGTATATTATTGTGGGCTCTGATAGTTTGAATTTCGTTTTCGGCAATCCATTTAAGGCAGGAACGGGAATGCCTCACCTTTGCAATTTATACATTTTGCTGGCAAGTTGCATGTCTCGGAAGAATGGTCTGGCTGGGCCCAACGGACACAGATCACTGACCCTCGACACGATGTTTTCGAGTGTCCAAAGCGTTGGTGCTGAAAGCAACGGAGAGGGTTTTGCACGAACAGTCTTATGGGACACCGAAGGTATACTGCTATGATAAAAGATGGTAGTTTTGGCGCTTCGAATGTCAGGCTGAGATGCTTCGTAGGAAGTTTATTCTCATCCCGACGGGCAATTATTCGAGACATAGCAGATACAAGTTCATCACATAGGTGTTCCGACATATCCTCTTCGGGGGGTATGGAGGAGATAAGCCTCTAATATTACCCCTCTTGATGTGTTCAGATATCCGTGAGGAGCGATCGACACAGCATGTCATCGAACGTTTTGATTTTCGACAGTTGCACAGCCTGGGTTGCAGTTGACACCTCCACCAATAGATCGCCTGAGCGGAGTTTCTTCACAGATTTTACGTTTTCCATAGATGCGTTTAGACATTTTTGTATGAAAAAAGGCGACACCGTAGAAAATGTGCCTTCTGTCCGTTTAATGTTAAAGAAAGAAGACAATGTTCGGTATTCTTTCGAGGGGAGAGATGAGCTCTCGGAGCGATCATCCCAGGAAGCTGTAACTATTTTTTCATTAGTTTCAGCCATAATATAAGTTTGGGGAACCACGGATTACTTCCAGTTGAATCGGGGCCCCACTAGATCCCCGTCTTTCCACACTTTTCTGGCGTGCCGAGTGGAACCGCCGGATTCTTCGCAACTAGATAACAGACGCGGGGAGGAGCATTTTCACTTGTTCCAATGATCGACGACAAAATCGAGGTAGATTTCGCGATATCTCGCGACGTCTGCCATAAAGATAAACGTAACCAAGGGCCTCTACCTCAGGGACCATTTAAGGAGAAACATTCCTCGATAATTACCACCACTGTATGCAACTCTTCTCTACCGACACAACCCTAACAGGGTCCGTTCTCGACCCCTAGCGGTGTCCCTCACGGGAGAGGTACAGGACCCAGTAACGTCAAGGTTGGGTGGGTGGAGATAGGTTTTGATACCGTGGAGGTTCCGAAGGGGATAGATAGCACAAACATTTTTTTGGTTAATTTTATTATTTTTCACTTTTTTGTTATTTTTTTAACGAGGAAATGACAAACCATAGTAACAGAAAGGAATTAATAAAGAAAATAGCAACTAAACATATTAGTGGAAGCTCTAGAGGGAAAGGAAAAAACCATAAAAAAACGTGTTCACCGAAAGAAGGTGAACCCCCTGAGAACTTTTTTTGTTTGTTTTTCTATCGTTAGGACAACAGTTTCTTTAAAGGCACGTTTTCTTTCTTTCCTTCTATTCTGTGTGGGAGCTTAAAAAATAAATTTCAATATAATTTGTTAATAAATTTGAATATAAGTTGTTATGTAATAAAAATAATTACTAATTCATTTTTCGAGCCTTTATGGCAGCAAATCGTTCTATTGCATCAGTATAATTTATTGTTTTAGATACCGTCTTTTCTATGGAAATTACTGCTAGATCATTTAGTTGCCGTTCGATTGTTGTTGTTCGAAGATAATTCTTTAAAATTTTCAGTTTAGAAAAACTGCTCTCAGCTGCTTCTACAGTTACAGATAGTGTTAGTAGAATCCTTAGAGCTACAAAGCGTTTGGAACTATGCATTCAAAATCAGATTTACATGAAAAATTGAATTCCTCTTGCGTTTTTTTCTTCATCGGGTTACATAAGTTTATAAGTTCCTCTATCCGATTAATTTCCGGTATATCGGCTTCGTCATCATCCTAAAGCATTTTAGACAAGTCGTTACATAAAATAAATAAACTTTGTACAGTTGAAAAAATGAAATCATTTTACCCGAAGAAGAAGCAGTATCTTAAATAAATAAATTTGTAGAATGACATGAACAAGGGACAAAAATAAAGCCTTAGAATTACTTTACTAATTTCTTGACTGAACACCAGAAATGGCTCCCTTCATGTTGGCCCGGTTGTCATATACCTGGCCTCTTAAATTTTTTAGAGATAACCCAAATTATTCTACTTCCTTTAATATCAAATCAGTCACGCCTGGTCCTGTAGAATCCACGTTCGGTAAAAATCTTAAGAAATGCTCTCTTGGTCCGTAAGCATTATGTAGTTCAGAGTTTTTCTCTGTTTCGCAGAATCTGAGAAATAATGAAGTCTGTTCCGTGCGACTTTTATTTTTTGTACAATCGACTATTATTGAATAATAGGATATTGAATAATGAACAGAAAAAAAGCAAGAAAAAAAATAAAGCTTCTTATAACACGACGGTCGTACGTAGGTGCTACAAACTCCTCAAAAATAAGCTAAGCTTTCTGACCAACATATCGCTACTGTTAGTGTAAAAGGTCGTATGTAAAAATTGTGGTCTTTACAGCAGAGCATAAAAACCGATTATTTCCTTAGGTTTAATTAGCATACGACTTTTTTGCATTTCGCCGTAACTTGTAATAGACCAGCTGATGACATGCGTCATTTTTGTAGCAGTTACAGACTACAGAATGCTACCTTTAGTACAAATGGAAAATTTTTGCATACGACCTTTTGCACTAACAGTTGCGATATGTATCGTTTTTTATATTGCTCAGAAAGGTTGACTCCAATTGAACCCAATTATTTAAGTATGAAAACCTGTTTTAATCCGAGTTCCAGTCGGAGACGAGGAGATGTCCTAGAACATCATCTAGTCAACATATATTTTATAGCTTTAAAATCTTTACGTATTTGATTACACATTAAGATTTATGGTAACTGGGATCAATGAATGTAATTGATTTCGGAAAGTTCATACATAAATTCTATGGAAATAATTTGCGGTGAAATTTGGGTCAATCTCACATGGGACAACAACGTTCCTCACGATTTTGCTTAGGAGTTCCGAATTTGAAAGCGAACAATTATTCGGAATTAACTAGGGATATAATTTTTTTTTCAATCTCATCGATAATGCAGCCTTAGAAAATATCTGATGGACGTTCTCCCTCCCATTAGTGGAGGCTGATCTCTACATTGTTTTTAGAGAGAATACATTAAGTTCGCCATAAACTAACCCATTATTCAATTATAACTGATAAGTGTGCATACACTGAGCGCTCAGTTTATTTTGACCACCATTGTGATTTATGTGTTTATTTACTTTATTATGACCCAGTGCATCATTTCACCATCTTTTGCTCTCAATACTTGCAATTCCCCAGGTCAGTGATGGCGAACCTATGACCCTCGGGTCAGACACTGATCCACGCAGGCATTTTAAATGACCCACGCGTTGATTTTTATAAACTTATTTTTTATATCATAAATAGAGAGCAGACAATCGAAAATAATAAAAAAATTATATATATAATGTCGAATTTATAAAAAATCTTTCCAAGTGGACATTGGCTAGCTGATTTTCTATCGTACATGGTCGTAAAACGTTGTGTTTCGTTCTTTTGCCACGAAGCGTGTATGACTCATGACAGTTAATCATAAACTTTACGCGCATACATATTCGTTCCATCGTAGAACGGGGAGATGTACCAGCTCGGGGATGTACCAGAGCTGAACTCAACGGTAGCTTTGTAACACGCGTTTAGAAGTGTTTAATATTCCAACATTATTATTAATTTTTGTTATTAAAGTTTCTCATCTACATATGTATGTATATAAAGTACGTTAATAAGAAATTTCTTCTCATATTATTGTATTCTAAGTGTGGATAGGTTAGGTAACCTAACGTATACACACTATGCTGCTTTGAAATTCCTCTTATTCCATAAAATAAATTTGAAAACTTGATTTCCGAAGTAGAAGGGAAAATGTTTGAAATTAGGGCAGATAATAATGATCCCACACTAAAAATTGAAAATATTATATGAAACGTATGAGATTATTTACCAAATAATATTTGATCAATGAATAAACTTTCTAATGCTCATTTAACGATATTTGGGTCCACATATACGAGTGAAAAACTTTTTTATTCAATGAATTTTGTAAAATCTATCCATAGAAATAAACTTGGAAATGAATTGACTACGAAATGCGTTAAACTAATGAATACGAAATATGAACCTAATATTACGAAACTATCTGAAAATAAACAACAACAGATTTCTCATTAAATATGCTTTAACTTTATTATCCAATTTATTATACATACATATACTTGTAAGTATATCTTAAATAATATTTCCTAATATATATGTAATTTTCTTTATTCCTTGTTCATTCAAATACTCACTTCAGGGGCTACTGTCGACTGGGTATGTTGTCACCTGGTGCAGTAATTCATGGTGTCAACCCATTTACATCAATTTTTTGAAGTCGACCTTTATTTTTTGCTCTTCACTAGCAAAAATAAAAGTTGTAAAACATAAAGGAAACGTAAACTTTTTAGAGGATTTTAAAAGTGAGAACCGAAAAAAAAGTAGTTTTTAACCATCCTCCCCTCCCTTTTTCCAAGTGACGCCACTGATTTAGTGACCCACGAGCTAGTACTAAAAAAAAATAATGAACAAAATCTGACCCACTTCTCAAAAAGGTTCGCCATCACTGCCTTAGGTCATGGACCCTATGAGATCTTGGGAGATGGCTTGAGGAATCTCACGCCCTACCCGATGATTTCAGTTCTCTAAAGCTAAGTGTCCACTTGTGATAAAACAGTCTCGAGAGTAGTCTCGAAACTGGACTCACAAATGGGTAAGAGCTTGAGAGCAGCCTAGGCGACAAGCAGGTGCAAGTATCAGAGATTGCACCTGTCACAAGTGGACATGCTCATTCCAGATCTCGTGACGTAGTCTCCAGTCTTCCGTCATTTTTGGAAAATTTTTGTCAGAGCTGAGACTTTATTTCATTATTTTATTTAATTTTTATTTTTATTTTTCAATAAATATAAATCGGTAAATAATTTTTCAAAATGAGCGAAAAGAAGGTTGTGCCAGATAAAAGAGAGTAGACTGGTGATGAAGTGTTGAAGTTAATCCATCTTTATGAGGAACAGGAGTTTTTATGGAACGTAAAACATAAATTATAAAGGAATCACGATAAAAAATGAGCATGTTCGAAGAATTTCCGACAAAATTTAAAACCTGTGATGGTCATTTTCTTTTGTTTCCTTCCCTTCAGTTGTTAGTTGGTACTTTTCGCGTATTATTCGTTTATTTGTGAGCCTGTTACAGCTATGTTTTGTCGTTCTGCACAATAAATAAATTTTGAGTTTTATTGTACAGTCACAAAGTTGTTTTGTTTTTAAACCCTATTTTGTTAGGTCAAAAACTTAGATCTAAGTATGCAGTTTGTAGTATTGATAATAAAATTCAGCTGGAGGAAAAGATGTATTCATAAAAAAGTGAAAAAATAGCTAAAATATGTAGCGGGACTCTACTGTACTTGAATATTCGCTTGAATGTGCTTACCTGAAGCCAGAAAACGAAGTGTGACCATTAATCTGTCATGAACAGGAATTGCATCAAGTAATTTTGTATCTTGCTTGACAGTCTGGTGTTTTACTAAATTTAGAAGCAGTTCAAATTGCACATCCGAATAAAATTTCTGAACTGTTGTGCATCTTCCAACCGCAACTCATTTACGAATGTTGAACAAGCTCCGAATTCAATTCGTCGATCCGCCCATTTTCTTACCCAACACTCCTCTTTTTTCCACTTTCCGCTCTTTTACAATTTTATACGCAATTATAAAAGCTAGGGTCTGACGCGAATCCGTTTGGAAAGGAAAGATAAAAACAAACAAATTGCGATCAAATCACACAAATCACTGCGAGTTGACTCTCAAGTCGACACGAAATGTTCCTGGTCACGAGACTGCAGTGACTGTCGAGTCTCACGAAACTGTCTCGAGAGCTTAAGTGATCTCAAATGGATAACACCCTGAGACTAATCTCGAGACTTTCTCTCAAGATTATCTCTCAAGTGAACACTTAGCATAAGATTGGATGAATCCACCTGCCTGATGTCCCTTTCGATCTCGTCCTACAAGTGCTCTATTAAACTGAGGTATAGTAATTGTTGAGGCCTACTAAGCAAGCTGATGACTCTGTCAAGCTATCCAAACCCTTTGAGGACGATGTGAACTTTTTATCCAGGGAAGTATCCATCTCTAGTAGTGTGAACTCTTCATATAACTCGATGGACATGGTCAGTGAATATAAAGAACCCACTTAATATGAGCACGGTTATTACAAGATCACAGGTAAAATGTAAAATAAGTTTTGAAATATTTATTTCTAATGTGTAATAATGCTAAATTCTAAGCTTTATACGAGGACCTTCACGGATATTACAAGAGCTGAAAAAGCTATCGAGACCACATTTTGCCACTTTTCCTTTATTTTTCAAAGAAATGAAAAGTCTATTTCATTTCGAAAGTCGTTTCAAACAAAGTCTGAACACATTTGATGAATGAGAAAATTTAGGTGATTATGTTAATGTCCGCAATGAAGTGTTGACTTCAGATACTTTAATAGATGTAGACACTATACAAGATAGGACGATCTCTAACTACCGAAAAAGTAAAAGTGCAAGTGAAGATGAAGATGACAGTCCAGAAACATTAGTACCAAATGTAAGTTACAGTGAAGAGCGTTAATCATTTTTTTAAAACCGATTATATGATCCCAAATTATTTTTTCACGGTTAATATCAGTAAATGTAAAAACGAGCATTTTCAGTGATCTTAAGCATCTCGTATTAACCGAGTTACACTGTATTTAAATCCTTCCGGCATTCAGATGTTCTTCCACATAAATTAAAGCAACGAGAGCCCGAACAATAACAGGAAAAACGTGATTTCTCGGACTACATTATCCCTTTCCATTCATTTACTGTCCAATACTTCCGATCCTGGGGCGTTTAATCGTGCAAACTACTCAAGCGAAGAAGTTTCCGTGATACACGTTCCACTGCTTCTAGGACCCACAACCGTTCCACGTTTACAGTCCGTTAAAAAGCACTTTCTGCCCATTCCTTCCAGGCGACTACAACTGTCTTTATAATCCCCTAGCAATCCCTTTTTATACCAGTCTCAAACACAAGCGGCAATAGCGTGAAGTTATAGCTGATTTGCACAAAACTGCCAGTTGTTCATAAAAATTGGCCACTCTGTGTGAACTATGTATTTATTCTGGAGAAACCTATGTTACAGTTTCACCTCGCTGTAATGATGCTGAATGTGATAAAATGCAAATTTTAAAGTTTGTTAAGCCTTTGTACTCAAATGAAAATACGTTAGTAAGAGAGATACATAAAACACTCATGTTAGCAAAGAACCTTGATGTGTTCAACAAGAAATCGAAATTATTTCAGTTCTTTCGGGAATTTGAAGAAAACTTGAGTGCTGTTCACATATGCTATTACTTCAGTCTTTGAGCACTTTAAAGAAAACTTCAATGCAGTTCACATATGCCAATACTTGAAGCCGATAACTTTTAGAGGACATTCAAGAGCTCTTTAAAATTCTACAAAATATATCCGTTAAGCAGTATATTTTCAAGCATATCCACATACGAAATCCGACATTAAATTAACTATGAACACAACTTATGTCATCAAAAACGAACTCCAAAGCAGTCTCAATAAATAATATTAAATTAAATATTCGACAACGATTGTTTGCATTCCTATTTTAAACTGTTATCAATGAATAATTAATTTTTAAATTAATATTTTTGAACTTATATAATTCTCTATTTATGAAATCTCTTCGTTTTCTAATGTTCGATCCGTATCACAGCATTTCACTGTCATTTGCTCTTAATTTTGAGGGTTCAGAACATTCCTTCTGTTTTCTAAAGTTACACATTTTTCATGTGTTCACAGCAGTGGGCTTTCTGTACTGTAATTGACAAAATGTCCTTACGTATTTATTTGGAAAACGCGACCTGGTATCGAGAAAAAATTTCGTTGGCCATGCCTTGCGAGTGATTATTCCCATGGAAGCAAACAAAATGACAGGGACTATGTTTACGTCTGGATTTACCTACTAATCCAATATGAACGTGCACATCAGGATAACAGCAAGCGTTCTTCACAATTTGTAGACCGTCCTAGTATCTCTTCAACATACAGCTCGTCGCTCTATTAGCTAACCTAGTACTTACTTACAATTCCTGGCCACAGAGAGATTTTCTAAGTCTGATGCTATTTTCTAAGTTGTTCATGTTTACACAAACTCCATTGGCGGGGTTCTCCCTTGAATTAAGTATAAAGTATAATTTTCACATTCTTATCCAAAATCATCTCGGGGTTTTTGAAAAATTAAAATGAAGTATAGCTCACATACTAAGAATGCTAAAACACGAACATTTAATTACAAGGTAAAAACAGGACACTCTACATGCTGATAGAAAAGTAACGAATTAACACACGAACGAACACCGGAAAACATAATCAGATGACATAGCAGGTGCTATAAAGAAGAGTCTATTTGTGTGTGGGGGAGGAGAGAAAAACAGTCCTTTACAGTCTTCCCCTCAAGATATATAAGATGTCCTCGTCATACATCTTGCTTCTCGAGGCGGCTGTTTCCTGGTTGGCACAGCATGTTCTTGTACTGCGTATTTCGGGGAATAAATTTTGGAGTTGCTTTTCTGTATTTGTGGACCCAGGGCTGTCTTTGGTCGTCCTCTGCTCCGGATTGGATGCATGGGAGCAAGGTCTCGTCCTTCATATGGTCTTAGAGCAGAAACATGATAGTTGCCTATGGGAGAAAGAGGATTATCGATAGCAGTTAATGTATAAGATACTGGTGATCTCTGTGATGGAATTGTATAAGGGCCATCACGGCTTGGCATAAACTTGGAGGTGCGGTTTTTGTCAGAGTTACTATGGGGGTCAGTTGTAACCCAGACTTTGTCGCCTTGTTTAAGGGAAGGAGCCTCTGTAAATTTTTTGTCAGCAGTGTTTATGATGGTCTTGGCTTTCCTATATCGATCTCTAACATGTTTAATGAAATTGTCGAATTTCTTTAAATACGGAGTAATCTCAGGAATGAAATTATCATTCTCGACAACACTTCGAAAATCATGGGCAATATCGTCGGTACTACGTAGCTCTCGACGAAACATGAGATATGCAGCAGTCTGTCCGGTGGAATCAGTTGTGATAAGGGCAATTGGATTTGCAATTATCACATTTTGATGTGTTAAGGGCAAATCTAATGATCCGTAGCTTCTCACTCCAGGTATTATGATCATTCCCAACTAACATGGCAAAACGGGGCTTAAGATCCCTACTCTTCCTTTCAACAGGATTTGCCTATGGATGATAGACTAGGGTTAAGGTTTGTTTGATGTCCAAAAGATAACATACTTGCTGCATTATAGCACTAACAAACTGAGGTCCGTTGTCACTTATTACTAGTCTAGGTAAACCATATCTCAGAAATACTTCTTCTATTAGAATGATGGCACACTCTTTAACTGTTGCAGTGGTTAATGCCAATAGTTCTATCCACTTGGTGGCACAGTCTTCTATGATAAAGATCCATTTCTTCTCATTACTCTTTGGTAAAGGCCCAAACAGATCTATTGAAAGGGTCTCAAACCGTTGAGTTTGTAACAATCCAGATGGTTTCTGGTTACTAGGTTTATAACGACAACAGTCAGGGCACTTCTTGATATATTCAGTAATACATATCTACGCAAACCAGTCCAGTAGTACCGTTTTGAAATTCTATTGTAGGTTACTTCGATTCCGTAATGTCCGGCTGATGGGCATCATGGTGCTTTTTCAGCACTCTCTCTCGTTCTTGAATTGGGACCATTAACTGGGCTTCTTCTGTATCTGCCTCGGGAGAATATCTATATAACACTCCTTGATTCATTAGGTAACTTCGGTCACTCGAATTGGCGAAATTCTCATTTTTAACGGGACTTTCTAAAGATTCTATAATTTTACTAACATCTTCGTCTTTTAATTGCTCTTCACGAATTTATTTTGCACTTCGTGCAGGAATATCGATGGAAATAGTGAAAATTTCACAAGTTTCTTCATCATGTTGACAGAACGGTCTGAACAACATGTCTGCAACAATATTGGCCTTCCCAGGTATATATTCTATCCTCAGGTTGAAGGACTGTACCTGTATTGCCCATCGCTCTAGGCGACCGGTAGGTGACTTCAAATTCATTATCCATCTAAAGGGCTGATGGTCTGTTGCCACTGTTACTTCTTGGCCATCAATATATACACGAAACTTATTCAAAGCCTATACAATGGCCAAGGCCTCTCTTTCGGTCGTAGAGTAATTTCTTTCGGCCTTGGTGAGTAACCGACTTGCATACTCAACTGGATGTTTGTCTGCACCAGTACCCTGTAACAAGACAGCCCCAAGGGCAAATTTACTAGCATCTATTCTAAGGATATAGGGTTTAGATGGATCATTTTGGCCAAGAACCGGAGGACTTGTCAAAAGGTACTTCAATGTTTCAAAAGCTATTTCTTGTTCATTTTCCCGCTCCCAAGACACATTCTTTTTTGTCAGATTACTCAAGGGTCTTGCAATCTCTGAAAAGTTAGATATAAATCTTCTATACCACGAGCAAGTTTGCAGGAAAGCTTGTACTTGTTTTAATTTTTCGGAGTTGGCATCTCTTCTATAGCAGCTGTTTTGTCAGGATCGACTTCGAGTCCCTTACTTGTTATGTAATGTCCTAAATACTTTATGCGGTTACAAGCAAAATTGCACTTCTCTCGGTTAGCGTATAATTTAAATTACCGTAACTTCTCGAAAACTGCACCTAAATTTTCTACATGTTCATTGAATGTTTCAGACAATATGATGATGTCATCTAAGTATAGCAGCACAAGAATATTCTTTAAGGAATTTCTAAAGTTGTCGATCATACATAGCAAGGTTGACCGGGGCGTTCTTTAATCCGAAGGGCATTTTCCAGAAAAGGTAACTTCCAAAGGGGCAAACAAAAGCCGTTTTTCGCGATCTGTAGGGTTTACCTCGATTTGATGGTACCCGTTCTTTAAATTAATTGTTGACATAAAAGGAGTATGTCTTGCTTCATGTAGAAGGTCGTCAATTATGGGCAGAGGGTATTTATCAGTCTTCGTGATGGCATTTAGTTTCCTGTAATCTACACAAAGTCGCATTCGGTCATTAAGTTTATGTACTAACACCACCGGTGAAGCGTAAGGCGATTCACACTTTTCTATGGTTCCAGTTGCTAGCAACTCATCTAGCTCCTTCTTTAATAATTCTTTTTATGGCGGAACTGCGACTGGAGGGTTATCCCCTTGTATAAATGTAGTGTTTGACTTTGGGGGTCGTTTCTTCCCCTGGTTGAAAGACATCTTCAAAATGAATTAACAATTCGTTTAATTCTGATCTTTGTTCATTGGATAGATGTTTTCCTTCATTTTCTCTTAACAGCAACGTGTTGACTTCCACAGCATTTTTAGAACATTTTTGCATTACCTACTTTGCTGTAGGTAATGCAAGTCCACAAGAATATTCTTTAAGGAATTTCTAAAGTTGTCGATCATACGTAGCAAGGTTGACCGGGGCGTTCTTTAATCCGAAGGGCATTTTCCAGAAAAGGTAACTTCCAAAAGCTTAGTTTGAAAGATCGCCCTGCAATTTAAATTTCTACTTGGGCCCTATAAACTTCCGTTTCTTTTAGGAGACCAACGGCGAGGGTTACATTCATGCTAATTTTCTCAAATTCTACTCCTCATTCTCTCAAGAGGTGATATAAGGTTTATCCAGCTATAGTGTTGCTGGCTCTTGTGTAAGACACACAATGCCGTTTATACCGTTGATTTTAACTGTCAACAAAGTCGACTGGGGTTCATCGACAGAGAATATCTGAAGGTGGATAGGTCTGCATTCGATAGGTCTGTTTCATTTCTGGAAGAGGGAGAGCAGGTCGGGCACTTAGTCTTGATGAAGCCTCGTTTTCCACATCCGTAAAAGCTAACTGGTCGATCTTCAGCTTTTACAGTGTGTCTAGGTGACACATTTCTAGGATTTTGAGGATTAATTTTATTACCTTTGGGAACGTCTCGTTGATAAAACTTGGGGTTTTCCTTACTAACGTTTCTATTTTTCATATGTCTAACTTCATCATATAAATCTAACTTTCTGCAAGGTGAAAAGGATTGTTCCACTCGCTCCAGTGATCTAAAAAGTGATCTTTGTAATCTGGAGGGGCTTTCTTTTTAATTCGATCAGCCACTATCAAATCCTTCACTTCTTCGAACGTCGAGACTTCTGATTCCTTAAGCCACCCATCGAAATAGTTCTGTAGATCGAAGTAAAAATCTCGCCATGTGCTTTCTGGATTTTTCCGGCTTTCAACAAACAGTTGCCGAAATTTCTCCGTACTTAATTTGAAACGTTTTAAGAAAATCTGTTTAACTTTCTCATAATTCTGAGCATCCTCAGTAGATTCCTTTGCAATTAATTTAGGTCGGTTAGGTCGGTGTTGGTTTTGCAATTAATTTAACCAACAAGATAGACTACCCATTTTGAAACTGGTACGCTTAAAAATGTTAACTGTTCTCAAACAAATCCAGAAATAAACTCACATCAGCTGTTTTCGGATCAAAGTTAGGGACTAACTTTTTTAGTTCTAACTTAGGCATGTCTGCGTCTATGGAAGAAGACACCGTTGCAGATTCAATTTTACCAGAGGCAATACTGGATTGTAACTTTAATTTCTCTAATTCAAACAACCACTAATTTTCTTTCTCTTTCATTTCATACTGACGTGTTTTCTCTTGGTCTTCCATAAAAACTGGAAGACGTCCCTAAATCAATCCTTCGTCGTATTCCGAGCTCCTTTTAATGAGTGAAATCAATCGAATGCTTCTTTTACGCGGAGGATCAATCCCTAAGTCTTCTGCAACATGCGCCAACTCATGTGGCTATGCTTTATTTAAGAAAGCCATGTTTAAAATTTAAATCAATGGATAATATTTTCCTCAATTGAATACCAAAACTATTAGAATCCTAACATATATGGGATTCAACTTTATACATACATATATAGATCCCAGAGATCACCTTTTTATAAAATTTGCAACTTTTAAGAACAAATTAATTCAAATACACATTCAACAGCAAAACAGAATAAAGAAGGTAAATAACACTTTAAATAGACACAAGACAGAGTTTAACTTCTTGAAATCAATTGCACAGTACGATTCTAAGAACATATAAAAATAATTTCAATATTCTCTAATCCATAAAATACTTATAGCAAATCGCATGACTATGTATCTCTATTAATGCTATCTCAATGTATAATATTAATCACAAATTCTAAACAGAATCGAAACAAGATCATTTACGTTATATTACTTTTCGATAACCATAAAACGAATTATGATTCGTTTAAAATATATATAAATATATCAACTGTAATACCGGGGTGCTACAACAAAGCTCCAGATTCAAATTATAACAATATTTACTTAATTGAGTTACGAAGTACTGTAATTTCAGGTTACCGTTGTAATAAATAATACTATATTCATACAAAGTATATTATATAACATTACAAAATTTTTATTTGCTGTACATGGCACATATAATAATTCAAAATTTATCTTCAGGTAGTAAAGGAACTGGTTTGCAAACAGAATCCGCATATGATCAGGGAGATCCAACTATTCATACAAGAAAACGAAATTTCCAATCATTTAATTTATTAATCCGGTTGATCAATATTTATTTCTTTGGAATTAGAATATATAACATAACATTAGGTCAGGGTGACCACTTTCTTATTTCCTTTAGTTCCCGTTTATTAAAATCAGAATGGAAACATTAAGGTACTTATCTTAAATAAAGTCGCTCCACTGTACTGCATCAGCATTTTTGGTACTCCATACTTCACATAAGACGAGCGCCATAAAGTCAGCAGTCTGCATGGCGTAATAGGGATCAACACTCCCCCTGCGACCTGTCAATGTCTCGACCACGAAACTATGCCAGCGGAGAGAGTGAATCACAAAAAAAAATTCTGGTAGTCTCTTCTAACGAAACTACCGCGAGTTATTAACGTAGGATTACTTATCGTTGCTTACCTCTTTTGTATGTATATTTGTATGTATGTGTTATGTATATATGTATCTATATAAATGTACTTATGTATATATATACATATATATATATATATATATATATATATATATGTCAAAATTTTGACGCATTTTGGTACTGTTCTGTTTAACTGTTTACTGCTTGTCCAAGTGATAGAGACTGGGTTTGAGGCGCTGCCAAAATTATAACTTGCGAGTGACGAACAGACTGACGGTTTTAGTGTCTGAAATTTTGCTTTCCGGAGGACCGTTATGGAGGAACGTAATCCTACGTTAAAAGCAAAATCCTACCTTAATAAAAATTTCTAAAAATCTTTAAATAAAAGATTTTGTTTAGAAATTTCTCCAGAGATAGTATTTTCCTTTAAACCACGTTGCTTCTGCAAAAGAAAAAAAAACATGTTCAAATAGATGCGTCCACATTCTTATGAATTTTAGATACACTCGTATTTTCACGTACAAGATAAAATATAATTGTATTAAGACTCAAAATTTATCGCATATGTTAGCTGCCCAGCCAACTGCTAAACAAATTTATAATAACTTGCTTTAAATACCAATCGGACTTTGTCTTATTACACAGTACAACAAATTTGAACTTTTTTTTCTGTTCTTTAGATGAAACTATGCGATTCTGTATAAACAGAAGGTGCTCGATTCATTTATGGAAACAAAAATGCTCCATCACGTACCGTTTTTGTAGGAGTCCCACTTCTCATATTTATACAAATACGTTGCAGGGAAATGTAACAAAGGCTTCATTATAGAAAACACAACCACTAAAATTATATTTTGGCTGTTTTCTCTTGTAGACATCTTTTGGTGTGCCCTTGATAACAGACCAGCAATATTCAGCTGGCATATTTCCATTCCATCGTCCACTGAAACGCTTTTTAAACATAGAGTTGTCCTGGTGAAACCTTTCCCCAAGCTCATCACTAATTGCGTCAAGGTTTTGAGGAAGGAAGTCCAGATGTGAGTCCAAAAAGTGCAGTTTTAAAGACCCATTTCAACCTATAACAAAAAAGCATTTCACCATGTCACCAACAAGATGTTCATAGTTTTCAGCTTTCTCATTTCGGAGGAAACGCGTGCACACTGATTTGAATGCCAGCCAGGCTTCTTTTTCTGCTTGTGACAGTTTATTTTCAAACTCTTCACCATGAAAGACTGCTTTAATTTGTTAGTCAATAAAAACCCTTCTTTTACCTTTGCCTCACTTAAATTTGCCTTTGCCTCACACGCACACATGGGTCCTTTGTAACCGCAGTAAGATAATTTTGTTTTAAGTTGCGAAATCTTTCTACTACGAGTATTTATGACCGTCTCTAAGAACAGGAGATTAACTCTCGCCTCTACCAGATCACTCCGGCGAGATGAACGCATCAGAAGTCGTGAATCCAACCCCTTACATTCTCCCCACCTACATTTGCAGCCTGCGAAATTAGAAATGTTTATTCCTGTATTAAGAATTAAATGAGTCGAAGTGTTCTCCGCACATTTACTTTTAATTCTTCCGTTGAAACTGATGTACATTTTTCCGTCATTTTTCTCCATACTTCACATAAGACGAGCGTCGTAGAGTCAGCAGTCTGCATGGCGTAATAGGGATCAACACTCCCCCTGCGACCTGTCAGAGTCTCGACCACGAAACTATGCCAGCGGTGAGAGTGAATCACAAAAAAAAATTCAGGTGTTCTCTTCTAACGAAAGTACCGGGGGGAATTAACGCAAGATTACTTATCGTTACTTACCTCTTTTCTATGTATATATATATATATGTATGTGTTATGTATATATGTATCATATAAATCTACGTATGTATATATACATATATGTATTGCAAAATTTTGATGCATTTTGGTACTTTCTTTAACTGTTTACTGCTTGTCCAAGTGATACAGACTGGGTTTGGCACGCTGCCAAAATTATAACTTTCGACTGACGAACGGACGGACGGTTTTAGCGTCTGAAATTTTCCTTTCCGAAGAACAGTTATGGAGGAACGTAATCCTACGTTAAAAGCGAAATCCTACCATAAAAAAGTTTTCTAAAAATCTTTAAATAAAAAGATTTAGTTTAGAAATTTCTCCAGTGATCGTATTTTCCTTTAGACCATGTCGCTTCTGCAAAACAAAAAAAAATGTTCCAACAGATGCGTCTACATTTTTATGAATTTTAGATACACTCGTATTTTTGTGTACAAGATAAAATTTAATTGTATTAAGACACAAAATTAATCGTATATGTTAGCTGCCCAGCCAACTGCTAAACAAGTTTATAATAACTCTCTTTAAATACCAAGCAGACTTTGTCTTATTACACTGTACAATAAATTTAAACTTTTTGTCTGCCCTTTAGATGAAAGTATGCGATTCTGTATAAACAAAAGGTGCTCGATTCATTTATGGAAAGCAAAATGGTCCATCACGTACCGTTTTTGTAGGATAATCACTTCTCATATTTATACAAACTAGCCGGGCTTCGCCTAGCTACGCTGAAGCCATCCGTCCACCAGATGAAGATTATGTATCATGTGTGAGAGGGAAATTAAAATGTCATGTGTGAGGGCTTTAAGATTTTGTGCAGAGAGATAGGTGTTTTAGGTAAATTTCATTAAAAAATATTTCAAATTGACCAATTTATAAAAAAGTATACTATTTACAGGTAAGATTTTGTCTCTTTTTTAATTTTTAAGTGTTATTTTACCATAAAAGATGAAAAAAACCTTTAAATTTTTTTTTTCATTGACTCCGAACGTAGACAGTCTCCATAATTCCTACTTCAGAATGATAATAAAAAATGATGAAGGAATAAACTGTAACCCCTCTCCACCCATTGAAATATTTAAAGTAATAAATTTTGTTTGAATAATTAATTTCTGAACAATTGGAAAATTAAATAAACGCAAAATAGAAAAGTAAATAAAACATAATTATATTTCATTGGCCTTCAAAAATATCCAATAATAACACAATTTGCTTAGCAAATACAAAATAAACAAAAAAAGAACAATAATTGGTGTATAATAAATAGTTTTTTATTTGCGGCTGTTTTTATAAGGAAAGGAATGACGAATCGGGGAAAATTTTAATATTAGAACAAAAAATTGTGTGTATTATTTTTGCATTTTAAAATTTTCTCTTAGATTGTAGGCCATTTTTAAGATAACTGTCATAGGTATCACGTGTGAGAAGGAAATTAAAATATTAGCATTAGGATTTTGTGGAGAGTGATAGGCGTTTTAGCAAAATTGCAGATTAATATTCTACGTTCGGAGTCAATTTTTCAAAAAAAATAACTTTTTAAAGATTTTTTTTGTCTTTTATGGTAAAATAGCACTACTTTATTTAAATATTCTTTCTTTTTATGCTTCTGTCTACAACTCTTTGCAATATTTCTGTGATGTAATTTTTTTTTTATTTTAGGCTGTTTTTATAAGGAAAGGAATGACGAAGTCGGGGAAAATTTTCATATTAGAACATAAAATTGCGTGTATTATTTTTGCATTTTAAAATTTTCTCTTAGATTGTAGGCCATTTTGAAGATAACTGTCATATGTATCATGTGTGAGATGGAAATTAAAATATTAGCATTAGGATTTTGTGGAGAGTGATAGGCGTTTTAGCTAAATTTCAGATTAATATTCTACGTTCGGAGTCAATTTAAAAAAAAAAAATTTAAAGACTTTTTTTGGTCTTTTATGGTAAAATAGCACTTAAAAATTAAAAAAAGAACTTACCTGTAAATAGCATACTTTTTTTATAAATTGGCCAATTTGAAGTAATTTTTATTGAAATTTAGCTAAAATGCCTATAACTCTGCACAAAATTATATTGCTAGTATAATTTCCTTCTCACACATGATACATATGACAGTTATCTTTGCCTGCGGCTTGTCCACTTATTATAGTCGCTTGTATAAAGTTCTTCATCAATCTCTTTATACATAATCTTGAAGGTGGATCCAAATTCCTAAGAAGCATAATAGGTACACTAATCTTTAATTCCAATATATGCGGTGGTACTCCAGATGGCCACAGAGAGCTCAAAAATGTGTGTTTCTCAGAATATGTTTTTTAGCACAAATCTCTACGGTTATCATGATATCGCACATAATAATGTATATAATTTGATAAAATTTTCAGGAAATGTTTTAGAAGATGAATGTTTTTCAGGAAATGCTATTGTTAATGAAATGAGGCACAATAATTGATGTATAATAAATATTTTTTTTTATTTGGGGCTGTTTTTATAAGGAAAGGAATGACAAATCGGGGAAAATTTTCATATTGGAACATAAAATTGTGTGTATTATTTTCACATTTTAAAATTTTCTCTTAAGATTGTAGGTCATTTTGAATATAACTGTCATATGTATCATGTGTGAGAAGTAAATTAAAATAGTAGCATTAATATTTTTATGGAGAGTTATAGACATTTTAGCTAAATTTCAATAAAAATTACTTCAAATTGACCAATTTATAAAAAAAGTATGCTATTTACAGGTAAGTTTTTGTTCCTTTTTTTAATTTTTAAGTGCTATTTTACCATAAAACAGCAAAAAAAACCTTTAAATAATTATTGTTAATTAGTAGTTGTTTGGTGTTATTTAAAGTTAATTTTCTGATATTACTCCTTTTGTTTTCTTTTCGTTAATCCTTTTTTACTTGGTTAAAATTTTCAAGAAATGTTTTAGATGCTATTGTTAATTAAATGAGGCTCAATAATTGGTGTATAATAAATAGTTTTTTATTTGGGGCTGTTTTTATAAGGAAATGAATGACGATTCGGGGAAATAAAATTGCGTGTATTATTTTTGCATTTTAAAATAACTGTCCTTTGTATCATGTGTGAGAAGGAAATTAAACTAGTAGCATTAAGATTTTTATGCAGAGTTATCGGCATTTTAGCTAAATTTCAATAAAAATTACTTTGTAAAATATCTAATAACGAAATTTCAGAAAGTAAATAATCGCAAGTTAGCAAGTCACATAAGGGTTTCAACGGTAAAGAGTTTCAACGATTTTTCGTATACTGAAAATTAACCAAGTAAAAAAGGATTAATGAAAAGAATACAAAAGTAGCAATATAAGAAAATTAACTTTAAATAACACCAAACAACTACTAATTAACATTATTCCATGCGTTTATTTACGTTGTAACATTTAGGTGCGCATGCGCAGTTCTTATGAATGATGGATTCCAACGCCTTGAGATGAAATATTATTTTAAAACTGTATTTATATATAAGCATTTTAAAGCTTCCAAATTTATATTAGAATTATCTCCAGGCTTCAAAACATAAGTATACGAAGTTTCAACCAGATTTGTCAAGAAATATAGAAACGAAAAAAATACAAATGTAATCATTTCACACCAAAATCAGTATATCCACCAAACATCAGTATATATCTATTTAATTTCATTAAAGTATTTTTTATTATTAAACAATTTGAATATTTAGTTTTTCAAATAAAAAGACACGGTGACACATTTCATTTCAGTGATTCATTTTTTAGTGAAAATCACGCTGTGAACGAATCATCCTTTGTTTACATCGTCAAAGAGCGATGACGCTTCATTAGAATCCAAATATCTCTAAAACTATTGAATTAACAGAATAAGTGTACGCAGAAAAAATTATCAGTTTTCGAAGCTCTTTCCAAATATGTAACATTTATGTACTTTCATGAGAAAAAAAATACACCGATTCCTGTATATTTGTCGGCCATTTTTTTTCGAAGATCGGTCCGCCCGGTTGCGTTACGGTCACGTGATCTCGACTTCCACTTGTCTCTTTATTAATATAGATATGTTGCAGAGAAATGTAACAAAGGCTTGATTATAGAAAACAAAAACAATAAAATGATATTTTTGGCCGTTTCCTCTTGTAGACATCTGTTGGTGTGTCCGTAATAACAGCCTAGCAATATTCAGCTAGCATATTTCCGTTCGCAATATTCAGCTAGCATATTTCCGTTCCATTGTCCACTGAAACGCTTTTGAAACATAGAGATGTTCCGGTTAAACCATTCCAAAGCTCATCACTAATTGCGGCAAGGTTTTGTGGAAGTTTTAAAGACATATTGCAACCTATAACATATAGCATTTCACCATGTCACCAACAAGATGTTCATCGTTTTCAGCTTTCTCATTTCCCAGGAAACGCGAGCACACTGATTTGAATGCCAGCCAGGCTTCTTTTTCTGCTTTGGACAGTTTATTTTCAAACTCTTCACCATAAAAGACTGCTTTAATTTGTTAGTTAATAAAAACCCTTTTACCTTTACCTCAGTTAAATATTTGAATTTGTTCCTGAGATGCAAGAAAACCACTCCTTCTCTGTTCAGAGATTTTGCAAATATTTTCATCAAACCGAGTTTAATGTGCAATGGTGGAAGAAAGACGCATTGCGGATTCACAAGTGGTTCATGTGATATGTTTTTGGTACAGGAATGAAGTTTTTCTTGGAAGCAACTGTTTACGGATCTAGTGATATTTTCTGTCACGGCTGTCCCATTCTCAGAGACAGCAGCAGAATTTAGTGTATACCTGTTGCATGCCTGTTAATATCCCAATGACTTTCAAATCTCCACAAATGTACCATTTGAATGTAGTGTACTCAATTAACTTCAGTATAGCACTCATAACTTCGTAAGTTTCCTTTGTATTTGTAGAATATATTACAGGAACAGACAGACAAACATTGCCTATATGGAGGAGCAGTGCTTTGAGACTACGTTTCGACGAGTCAATAAACAGGCGCCACTCTGCTGGATTATGTTCATGTCCGAAAGTCTGAAATAGGTCAGTCACATCACAGCAATATACGATGTCTTAATTCTTCGTAAGTCTAAAAATGACCTTGTAAATAAACTTACTTTGTGTAGCTGCAAGCGCCGCTACAGTATAGATTTCCATTGCAAGAAAATGTGGATTTTGGAGAAAATGATGCGTGATAAAAAAAAATAATTACAGATTCGTTATTTTCAGCCAAGAATATACAAGAAACACACATTTTTCATGTTGTACAGTTTTATGCGAAACCTCACTTCGAAATGTTTCCAGTTCGATTACCGACGCCACTCTTGGAGTGAAAGCAGATCACATTTCCCATCTAAATACCTTCCAAGAATCAGTAGAGTTTATTGATCAAGGAACGAGACTTGGTGCAATTTATAAACATTTTCTAATAGTTGTGTTCAAAATTAAAATTATATATTTCCTACATAAAAATTTGAGACATCTAATATAAAATCAGAATTAGATGCTTCATTTGTTAAACTATTTTGGCTGCACATAACGGGAAAACCCTTCTAATATTATAAAAGCTAAATTAATTTAAAATGATTAAAAGAGAGACACAAGCGAAAAAATAATCCACCCTTCATATGAAGCCATAAAATATTTATTTACATATTATACATATCTATTTCCTCATTTGCAGAATAAAGCAGATGTAGAAAAGAGCAGTCACATCTTAAAAATTATAATTTCATATTAGGCAAAAATAAAATCGAGAAGTATTGTATAAGTGACATTTCATGACACCCTTTCCTGCAGTATAAACAGGTATAATGACCGTTATTTTTAACTTCAATCACTTTGGGTCAAGTATTCCATCAAGGATTGTAGATCATGACCCATATGGCATTCATACATTTAAAAAACGATTTCAAAAGAAAAATATAAAACAATTAATTCCAACATAATTACGTGCGATATCTCCTTTAAATAAATAGAGTTCAACTCGATATTGAAAGACATTTTCGCCACGGTGGGAGAAGTATATTTCTTTTTGCCAAAAGATCCAGTTTCATGCAATAGAGTTTGTTACATCCCTAAATAGGTAGAAGTTGCGTTTTTCATCTGTATTCAAGCCATAATCTTTTATACCCTGCAGACGAACAGGGTTTTCTTTTTAAATTACCCTCCGCAAAAAAAATCTTTTCTCAGATACAGGTGTGAGATATGTGTTTAAATAACCAAGTTGATAAAATCTTTTCTGGCATATAGTACAGGCGAGAGATCTCTCCTGCATGGTAGCAGAGATGGTATTTAAATGACATTGATGAGAAAATCTTTATTTACATATAGTGCAGGCGAAAGATTTTTACCCTGTGTGGGTGTGGAGATGTTTTTTTAAATCACCCTTCCGAGAACATCTTTTATTACATACAGTACAGGCGAAAGGTTTCTCTCCTGTGTGGGTCGGTAGATGTGATTTTAAACTACTCTGTGCAGAAAATCTTTTCTCGCATATAGTGCAGGAAAAAGGTTTCTCTCCTGTGTGGGTAAGGAGATGAACTTTTACACTATGCCATTCAGAAAATCTTTTCTTACACACAGTACAAGCAAAACGTTTTTCTCCTGTGTGGGTACGGAGATGTCTTTTTAAATTACCCTGTATAGAAAATCTTTTCTCACATACAGAGCAGTCGAAAGGTTTCTCTCCCGTGTGGGCGCGGACATGTGTTTTTAAATCATCCTTTTGAGAAAACCTTTTCTCACATACAGTGCAGGCGAAAGGCTTCTCTCCTGTATGCGTGCGAAGATGTCTTTTTAAATGACTCTGATCAGAAAATCTTTTCTTACATACAGTGCAGGCGTAAGGTTTCTCTCCCGTGTGGGTGCGGAGATGCTTTTTTAAATCACCCTTTGTAGAAAACATTTTCTCACATACCGTGCAAGCGAAAGGTTTCTCTCCTGTGTGGGTGAGGAGATGTGTTTTTAAATGACCCATTAAAGAAAACCTTCTCCCACAAGTACATGCAATAGGTTTCTCTCCTGTGTGGGTGCGGAGATGCGTTTTTAAAGCACACTGCGCAGAAAATCTCTTCTCACATACAGTGCATGCGAAAGGTTTCTGTCCTGTGTGTGTGCGGAGATGCTGTTTTAAATGTCCCTTTACAGAAAACCTTTTCTCACATACCATGCAGGCGAAAGGTTTCTCTCCTGTGTGGGTCCGGAGATGCATTTTAAGCGCACACTGCGCAGAGAATCTTTTCTCACATACCGTGCAGGCGAAAGGTCTTTCTGCCGTGTGGATGCGGAGATGCTTTTTAAAAGCACACTGCGCAGAAAATCTTTTCTCACATACAGTGCATGTGAAAGGTTTCTCTGCTGTGTGGGTGCGGAGATGCGTTTTTAAATTACCCTTTATAGAAAACCTTTTCTCACATACCGTGCAGGCGAAAGGTTTCTCTCCCGTGTGGATGCGGAGATGTCTTTTTAAATTACGCTGATTACATAACGTTTTCTCACATACAGTGCAGGCGAAAGATTTCTCTCGTGTGTGGGTGCGGAGATGTTTGTTTAAATGATTCTGTTGAGAAAATCTTTCCCTACAGACAGTGCAGGCGAAATGTTTCTCTGTATGGGTACAGCGAGAATCATCAGTAATGGAGTACGAATGATGCATATTTAAGGCCGCTAACTGTAAAAATGATCCTTCACAATAAAATTTTAAAAATTCATCGGTGCAAGAGGGAATGTGTGCAGTGGAACTTTTTACATTCAAACTAACTCTGCACGTCTTATATCGAGTGCATTCATGTGGAAAGTCTATTTACACTGGAATACACATTTGCTCTTCTGGCATGCCGACCTTTTCTCCCACGATGATTAGAAATCTGTTACTTCCAGCAATACGTTTAACTACTAAATTTGTGGACACCAGAAACATTTTTTCTTCGCATTTAACAATCTGTTCGGCACCTGCAAAGAGAGGAGAAAGTGAATTTGAATACGATATCATAACACTACATCACTTTTTTTTCGCACTCCTCATGAGAAATCAAAAGCAATATATAAAAGTTTGCACTAGGAAATGAGAAATCCATAAACTAAGATGTTATAAATTATGTTCTGGATTAATTAAATTACTGAACATTTTAAATTTACTTCAATTAGGGGACGAGATTGTTCAGTCACCCCCTTTATTTCGAACTGGTAGATCGAGTATGTGCATAGATTTGATATGTTTTGGTTTGTAGGGATCTCCCCAAAACTACTGCTACTGACTCGATCAATAATGGATAAGGAATATTAATAATTTCCTCCTTTATGTTAATTTTATTCGCCCGTAACTAAAGATAACTATCATTAATTATTAATTTCAAAGTACCGAGAAATATGAGATTAATATCTGCTGAAAACCCTCTGTTACCATCAGATTAAAAAAATTATAAATGTAATAAAATACATAAAATTAGTACAGGAAATAACAAAGAATATGTGGCTGATGGGTTTGTTTAGGCATATTTGTTTGGTGGCTACAGATATTTTTCACCACACAGTTTCCACATTTTAATCTGTATATTGTACATATAGTACATTAGAATTGACAATACTATAATTCTTCAAATTTCTTTCCGTTCATGTACTGTACAAGAGTCTTTTTATGTGATTCTTCACATAATGTGAATCAAACATTTCAAAAAAGTTATCCGTGAATCTCTTGTGGCATATGAGATATACGTCAGGAATACACGGCTGATAAGTTCTTTTTCGGACCAACACCTTTTAAATATTCTATTACAAGATTATAAACGAAATAAAAACATTAAAAAAATCTACACGACCATGATGTGATGCTCTTAAAAATTACTTGTGATAATTTTAAAGTCTCACAGTAATTCAGAACTGCTTAAAGTTTTACCCCTTTTATATCTCATACAATTTATTTGTATACTTTTTTTTACTCTGGGTTGTAAATAAAATATGCCGAATGAATGTAGAGTGTGACTTCAATCTCAAAACAATCACATATTTATTTGACACACCTCGGTATTATAGTAAAGAAACAATGTCAGAGTCGTAAGAGATAAAAAACTTACATATATAAACTACAGTACAAAAATAATTACTTTACATATGTTTTGAATTAAAATTTTAGCTGAAGTACGATACTCATACTGATGTGAGAAGTGTGGTAATAAAAATTTTAGGGCACATATCACCACATAAAATGCTTTAAATTAACGAATTTTCAATTTTGTGTTTAAAAAATAAGGCAGACTGAGACGATTCTAAAAATATATAATTTATATTGTTTTGCAATAGATGGACCTCTGAAAAAGGGTATTTACTTATAAAACAAACAATGGTGGTTCAAAGGGACACGTGTTAGCCAGAACTTGCTCTTGTTTATAAAAGTTTCTCCGTTTTTATTGATTCACTAGCGGCCCGTCCCGACTTTGTGCGGGTTGAACAATTATCGATCTTAAGTAGATATTAGGAAGGTATAATTTGTTTTAAAACTTTATGGTATACCACATTTTTCGTTTTTCTGAGGTTTTAAAACAAATTGATTCTCCGCATTTCCTAACCTAGAGAGACCAACATGTAATTGTCCATGAGTAAACCAATCTTCCCGTAAGTCAAGTCCAATATATTTGTATGTTTGACCTTGGGATTTATTCATGGTGATGGCAAAAGAAATTTTTATTGGAAACTGAATGGCACTGAATCTCAGGCACTGAATTGTGTCCGGGGCCACCCGCATGCCGATCTTTATACGATTTGGCCCCATAGCCTATCTGCTACAGAGTCCACACACAAAAAAAACACCAAAAATGGCACAAAAATTTAATAACTTTTTAAAATTAAAAATTCAAAAATTCGGCTACGTCAGGCACTGAATCGTGTGCCGATTTTGGTACGATTCGGCTCCATTGTCTTGCAGAGGAAGCTGTCGAAATGAGCAACTTTTAGGGGCAAAATCATTAAAACATTAATTAAAAAACTCCGGGGCCCGATTTTCAAAAAATAATATGCCAATGTATGAACTATCAACTATATCTATACAAAATTTCAGCTCAATTGAAACAATACGTTTTCACTTATAAAGGAACAAACATAGACCTATTAGAAATAATCAATAAATTTCACAGTTTCAATGAAACCCACTGGTTTTTGAATAAAGTTCAATAATTCAAGTTCGATTTACGCAAATTGTGCATAAAATTGTACATAAATTCAAAAACATAAAGTTTATAAATAAAGTTCTGAAGTATTATACCAATAAATTTCCAGATGATAGCCAACAAATTGTAAATATTTTTACCTCAAATGTCCCATAAAAAGCGTAGTTTCAAATGTAATTTTCTTCAATAAACCCTTAAACGTTGTCAATTTCAAAATTTTTGTATTTTTCAATACCTCCTTCACTTGAATCTTTAACATATTAAATGTTTTACTGATAATAAATAAAAATGTAGTTTTATGTGTTGCTATGGTTACTTGATTATGGTTGACAAAGAAAATTCAAATGTTAAAAATGTGACAAAGAAAAAGTTGTAAAGGTGAAGCATCAGCTCAACATTTAGGCCCCTAACTTTCTTTCTACTGATCAGATATACATAATATATAGCCTATGTCCATCTGGAATAATGTACCTTTCAAATAGTAAAAGAATTTATTAAATAGATGCAGTGGTTCCGGAGATTACACTCCACATACAAAATCCGATCTCTCTTTATATATTAACTAGCGGCCCGTCCCGACTTTGTCCGGGTTGAACAAAATATTATACCAATAAATTTCCAGTTGATAGCCAATAAATTGTAAATCTTTTTTTACCTTAATAATAACCTAAATAATACCTTAAATTAATTTTATGTTAGTTAATAATTAAAATAAATTTTTTAAAAGAAAAAGGTCGTGCCGGAGAACGGCTAGGTTCGAACCGCTAGCGTCAGAACAGAAGCCCACCGCGATAGCAACACGATAAGGATCGTTGAAATCTTCGGAACAAAAAGCGGTAGAAGACAGTAGCGAAACAATGGAGATTGTTAGGATTAAGCCCCTAACTTTATTTCTACTGATCAGATATACATAATATATAGCCTATGTCCATCTGGAATAATGTACCTTTCAAACAGTGAAAGAATTTTTCAAGTAGGTGCAGTGGTTCTGGAGATTACCCTCCACGTACAAAATCGCTCTCTCTTTATATATAAGTATAGATATAGATATAGATTATAGAAGTATAGATACACATTGGTATCCCAAAATTAGAATAAGAGATGAAATAAAAACACAAAAATAAAAAAAGGATTTTAAGTAAAGAATGTTTTTTTAATTATTTTAAGCACCTAAAATAGTATTCAAATTAATAGAAAAAGAAATTTTTTAAAAGAAAGAGGTGTGCTTGAGACCGTAGTTTTATTCAAAAATAAAAAAAGGATTTTAAGAAAATAATGTTTTTTTAATAATTTTGAGCACCTAAAATAGTATTCAAATTAATAGAAAAAGTAATTTTTTAAAAGAAACAGGTGTGCTTGAGACCGTAGTTTTATTCAAAAATAAAAAAAGGATTTTAAGAAAAGAATGTTTTTTAAATTATTTTAAGCACCTAAAATAGTATTCAAATTAATAGAAAAAGTAATTTTTTAAAAGAAAGAGGTGTGCTTGAGATCGTAGTTTTATTCAAAAATAAAAAAAGGATTTTAAGAAAAGAATGTTTTTTTAATTATTTTAAGCACCTAAAATAGTATTCAAATTAATAGAAAGAGTTTAAGAGATGAAATAAAAATACAAAAATAAAAAAAGGATTTTAAGTAAAGAATGTTTTTTTTTTTTAAATATCCAATTTTTTTAAAAATAATATTCTTAAAATAATATTTAAATTAATATTACGTTAGTTAATAATTAAAGTTAATTTTTTAAAAGAAAAAAGCGTGCCGGAGAACGGCTAGTTTTGAACCGCTAACGTCAGAACAGAAGCCCACCACGATAGCACCACGCTAAGGATCGTTGAAGACTTCGGCACAAAAAGCGGTAGAGGACAGTAGCGGTAACAATGGAGATTGTTAGGATTAAGCCCCTAACTTTATTTCTAGTGATCAGATATACATAATATATAGCCTATGTCCATCTGGAATAATGTACCTTTCAAACAGTGAAAGAATTTTTCAAATAGGTGCAGTGGTTCTGGAGATTACCCTCCACGTACAAAATCGCTCTCTCTTTATATATAAGTATAGATTAACTTAAACGCGCCTTCTGGAATGCATCTGGCAACACTACATACAGCTAATCTCTTTTTCGCAAGCTGTGTGAAGACGAGCGGCTCCCGTGCGTAACGGCTCTCTGAAATTTGCACAAATGCGCATGCTCAGGAACTTTATTATCGAGCAGAAAACGGAGAGTGCCAAGTTATCGCTGGTTTGTCATATTTGGCGATTCTTCGCGTTTTTTTTTCCTCAAACATAAAGTTATAGGGTAACTATATTCTGTGGTTTATCGCTTCATTTCCCCAAACTTTTACATCAAATATTTCTTTATGTTATCTCGCGATCCTACTTAATGGTTACCAAGCTAGAAGTGTAGCATAGTCCTTGCCAGTTGGTTAGTATCGTTAGAAAATGTCCGTGAACGATATACGACTTAGTTTCTTAGTTTGTTTAAAATGTAAATAGAAGAATGGACGTAACATGATGCAAATTTTAACGTAACGATAAAGAGATAGTTCAATTGAAAGATGGACAATATTTTTGCTAATTTTCTGATTAAAATTTTGTCGTTATAGATTTAAATATGTATAACCCTTTGAAGATACCAAAATATTTATCATAAAAATTAGTAAAAAATTATAGTTATAGTTTTTTCAAAATGTAATGTACATAGTTATAAAAATTGTACTTTATATATATTTGTCAATTATAAAATGAGACACTTATTTCATCTGACGATTATAGGAGGATTGATAAGTTATAGGAATAATAAGGATTAGTAAGTTATTTAAATTAGTCATATCAAGACGGAAAATATGAAAATTATTACCAACTCTGTTATATGATATTCATTCATTAATTTCATTAATAGAACTCAACATATTACAGGCTAGAAATAGGCAAAAACTATTGAAACTTTATAAGAGAAAGTCAGTGTGAAAACGGTGTTTCAAGAGATATTATTTTTTTTTTAACTGAAAACTAATTTGGAAGATAAATAATATGATTTTTAAAGATAAAAAATATAATTTTTCTGATGAAGAAAAAAAAGTCTGTTTATCCTTTACTTTTAAGTCATTTTTCATTTTTATGGCCAAATCATCGCAATAAAAGAAAAAATTTATGCTGCTTTCTTTTCCTGCATCACCAATAAGTAATGAATATAGACATTCCCGATGAGAATATCTAAAAATAGGCAGTCTAGCTATCTCAATAATAAGATATTAAAAATGCTTTCTCCCAAGTCTGTTGTAGCATAAACATTCAAGTCAAAGACATTCGAGTCAAATAAAGATAAAAATTACAATTTACAAAGTAGATATAAATTTTTATAAAACTGTTGATAACCCAAAACAACACTGAGTAAATACTGTTTTACTTTTATCATAGCAGCATTCAACAAGTATTCATCTCGCTTTTATGTTAGGAGATACTTTTTATCGATTTAAATGAAGTACAAAACAAACCTTTAACCAATGGAATGATTGATATAAACGCTTTTATAGAGGCCAATCTCGTATCTTAAAATTTTTATTACCTTGTTTACTTAACTTTTCACTTTTTTAAAATTTCAACTATCTTAAAATTTTTTTAATATTTTATTTAACTTGTTGACTCTCAATTAATTCTTTCAGTCATTATTTTTAAATCATCTTTAAATTTTTAATTGCCTTTTTACACTTTTTCTTAACTTTAATTTTTTATTATTGAGCACATGTATCTTGATATATATACCTTTACGACTTAAAATGTTTAGGTGTGATCAGGATTATTAAGAAAAAAATAAACGTGCAGAAGTAAAAGAAAAATGTTCGTGATATGAAAATGAATCATGATTTGCAATCTAGCTTCCTTTGACAAAAACAAATTTTGAGAACTGTTCTTGCATGGTGTGAAAATCTTTACTCGCCTCCTCCATTAAAATGCGCATAGTTTTATATACCAATATTCTTTTCTCCTTCCCTGTGATTTTCCCTAAATTTCTACATCAGCTGTTATCCACATTTTTATATAGATAATTCACCTATCTCCAACTTTGAAGGTATAATTTTATAATTTTCAATATTTTCCTGGTCATTTTAACGTGTCGGAACGCTTTAAAAATATCGCTCACTCCTTTCAACAACGTCATATCTCAAAAAACGTGATTTTCCAGGAGAGAGGTTTGAAAGTTGAAAAGTACATTGAAATGTATTGAAAATAAATATTCTGCTCTCTAGCGGCTAAATATTTAGCGGTGAGATATGACGATTTGCAGGAATATAGTACTTTTTCAGAGCATTCTGAAAACAGGCATAACTAAAATTCGCCGCTTTTTGAGATATGACGTTGTTGAAAGGAGTAAACGAATATCACTCTTAAATCTGTCCTAAGACTTAAACAATATAATAACATGAATATACCTTCGTAAGTTGAAAAAGTCTCTTCTGCTACTTCCAAGGCAACTCCATGAACATCAGTTATATGTGTTTGCAATTGTTCTCTGTAGAAAAACAATGATTTACAGGAGGGTTCCGGGCATGCAATATTTTTTTGGTCGATGTCAAATGGCTCAGCATTATGAAATTGACGAATATGCCTATACATGTTCTTACTCTGCTTGAACTGCATGTCGCAAAAATAACATTTTGATCCTGAGGAACTATCCGTATTCATCATGAAAAAATGCTAATGCAACGGAAATATGAAAGTAGTAACACTAAATAATGCTAACAAAAAAAATGTTGTTGGGCTTATGCAGTGCCTACCATTGTCACTAGATAATGGCATGGTAGTTTTAGATTGAAGCAACCTCTAATTACATTTAGCTAAAGGGACCCGTTTTTCGAAAGAGCAATTTCCGAAATTTTTCCCAATTACAGCGGTTATTTTTTTCCCATTTGTCAAACGTAAACGATTTCCATTTTCTTCCAGAAAACCATCAATGTAAGACCCCCATATCCTGCACCAGATGCGGTTTTTAAGAAATTTTCGCTCTTACAATTTCCGTTTGTCCGTTTTAAGTTCCGAACAATTTTTATAGCCGGAAAAATACTTTCAATAATGAAGCTATTTTATTTTCACAGCAACATTAAACAAGTATTTATCTGGCTGATAAGGGTGCTGAAATGGAATTCTAAGCATAATGAATGGTATAAAATAATAATAATAAACTATGCAACAGTCAAGTTTTTACAAAAAAAATTATATAATGTGTAGTTCTAAAAACACTAAATATAGAAAACAAAGTAGACAATTTCACATTGTTCATGAATCAGGGTGTCTACTACTTTTGAGAAAGTCAATTTCATGACTTTTCATGACCTTAAAATAAAATTTCATGACCATTGAAGTACATACTAATGTTTCAATGAAATTAGTCTCCCCCCCCCTCCATTTTCTGAGAAATGGAAGGGGAAAAGAGTTAGAAGAGGAAGTTTGACAAGATACCTGAACCACTACCACTTTTTTTGAAAAATTTTCATATTCAACGGCTCATATCTCAAAAATGATAACACTTAGGTACAAACATGGATATACCATTTGAAAGGGAATTTTCCGAAAACATAAAAACGGGACCTTTGGACCCCCACCCCACCTACCCCGTGGCTGTCTGGCCAGATAAACATGAAGAGCGGGGGGTGCAGCCCAGTATTTTTTTGATGGAATGCATGAAAAATTTTATATCTATATATCGACCCGGGCAAAAATGCTAGTTATCTATATACTAATTTTCCAACTCACTATCACAAATCCTTGACATTAGGAAATTTCTAAATTTGCTATCCCTAGACTCAATAATATGTAGAAAACATTCACTAATATGCAGAATACACTCAATAATATGCAGAATACACTCAAAAATTTATCAGTTTTAACTAGATATAATTTCACAAAAAATACTTCTTAGAATTAACTTTAAATTCCAAACCGAAAATTAATACGCTAATACATACACCTTGTATTCTATAAAATTCCACAATTATAACTGCATAAATATCCTTAGCAATATGCTAATTTTTAAATCATAATAAAATACACTTGGCAAAATACTAAACTCCAAGTTAATACCGGTTCACAAAATACCCTTAGCACTAAGCTAAACTTTTAAAAGAATACAAAAATACACTTAATTCAGATCAATATAACAAACAATATATCTTGTGTATTTTCCATACACGCATACCCTAATAATTTGACACTTTCAGTTTCTCTCAAATCATTACATGCAGTATAATTCTTTTCCAAAACTGAGTTTTTCCCTTAAACAAAGCAAAACCCTGGTATGATGATTCAAATAAAAATTCTTTATTCGAATACACAAGCCAGCATAACTATTACATAGTTTAATACCCAGTTAAATATTTATGTCCACTTCAATTAAGTATTTCGACCATATCAAATTAAACAATTCTAAACAAAATTTTTCAAAACCCTGAACCTTTTGTACCCCTAGAACTTTTAATTTAATTTACGTTCACATTAACCTTGAAACTTCATAACCTGCCTAGACAATAATTCCTACAGAATCTCTCTGGACTTACCTTAAAAGATCTCACCTCCTGATTGTAGCCTTTCCTCTGCTCCAATCTGGTGCAAGTGATGTATATTTGTCCACTAGGCTTCCCGGGCGTTTCCTTGGTCATCCATGGAATGTCAACATTTTTCCCAGACCTCATTCACACCCACAGCGCATTCTGTCGAAATCGTAAAGGAGTGGCAGGTCAGGTGTCTTTTAATTAGACCAACGGGCATTACACTTACTGACCCTACAGACAGCCACTCTGTCCTAATAGATAAAATTAGCAACACAAGTCTTATGAAACGAAACCTAGACAACAATCAACAGTACAAATCACTACACAGTATACACAAAAATTAAACTTATCTAAAAAAATTTACCAGAACATTCATTTTTCAAAGAATTCAGACTAATATCATGAAATTAACCCTTGAATGATTAAAACAGTCAAAGTATAATCATAATTAACTAAGTATATCAATTAAGTATATAACTAAATACATCAAAGAAATGCTAGTATACACAAAATTAATGACTGTGCAGGTACAGGGGTGACTTGTGATCTTATCTCCCTATACATTTGTCTGAAGAGCAAAATATGTATATAATAGAACGAAAAAATATCTTACAACTCTGAATTGAAGGATATTAGAAAGCATATCAACCTGCAGAAAAAAAAAGCACCAACATTCAGCATACCAAGGCTATTTCTCTCCAGAACCTCATGCATGTCTTGTCCCTTTGCATTCATTCTGTTTCATGCAATATAAAGTACAAAATATACTGATTAATCTCCCATTTTCTGTTTGTAGAAAATAATAATAAAACATTAATTAATAATAGTTATAAAAGTATAATTTCAAAGGCTGAAGCTTGTTTGCTAATAATACATTTTTTCCTCTACCTATACCACTTATTTCACAAATATATAGCCTGCAAACGTGACAGGTTGAAACAAGACCAATGTCATTAGATTGCATTACAGCTAAACTCTTCATCAAGTGAACCATCAAACAGAATTCATATGAAATGATTGAATGTTTCATGCTTATATTAAAATCATATCTATATGTCATTTTCTTACAAAAACATTATTTAGGAATAAAAACAAACGCAACAATTTTATCCAATCTTTTTGAAAAAAAAAAGGTAAATAAGGCTTCACATTTTTTCTCTGTTACAAATTAATAAATTAACCAGCATTTACACACCACATATGTTATTACAGATATTTGAATGTATATTTATATGCATGCAAACATTTAATTACTGATTACTTATGGCAGTAATCAGAAAAATCTGTCAAGGACTATACAAAACTGTAACAATAAACGGAAATTTTCTACTTACATGTAATCTTGAGAAAAAGCAAATCTATATGAAAAGTTAAAAAGGGTTCAATACATTAAATTAAACATAAGGGGTTTGAGGGTAAATACATAAAATGCATTATTAAAAACAAAACTTTCTAAATTTTAAATGTATTAGATACATAAATAGACGTTACAGAAATCTACATCTTAAAAACATTGAAACAGAATAAAAATGGCGCTTACAGAGAAAAATGTAAACAACATAGATGGCGCTAACAGTGCACTGTTGTTTCTCGCGCTTAGAGTGCCATCTATGTTGTTTACATTTAAATAAAATCACTACAGTAAAGCTTACTGTACAGAAATACATTAAGCCTCCAATTAAACCCTGATAATTAAAAACTAACACTATACAAATAAGTTACAAAGCTTATAAAAGATATAAATAGAATTAAACTTACAGTATTAATTGAAGAAATAGAATTGGTGTGCTTTTCAAAATAGCCAAACAAACTGATTCCCGAAAGGAAAGAAAAAGTAATAACTGTAGTGTTAAACCGTGAATTAATTAAATATAAAATCTGCTCTGATATTCAGCAAAAATTTACAATTAAACCATCACCCAATATATGTAATAAAATCAGGTGCTCTATATCTATAATTGTATGTGCCCAATAACATACGTAGTAGACGAAATTAAAATACAAGCTGAGTTTTCTCAATTAATAATGTGATGCAAACTCAATTTAGGCACAATTTTCAACCACAGTAAAAACAATGGTTTCATGTTTATATTAATGGATCTCTTGTTTCATAGAGATGACTATGCAGGTACAGGGGTGACCTGTGAGCTATTTCCCTTTACATTTCTGTGTGAAGAAACTCCGCACATTTTGAAGGAAAAATTAAAGCCATTTATGTAGCACTTAAAAGACTATTAATACTAAGGTCTTCTTTAAAAAATGCTGTAATATTATGACTCATACATGTCGTACATTAGAAACTATTAGCAAAAATTGTCAGAATAGCAGTATACAAGGTGAGCCTGATAAGATGAATCTCCCTCCCTTCGAAAATTAAAAACAACCTGACATGCTGACACATTCACATTGCGTTCTTCCCTGTCTTACATAAATTTTGCACCTTGTCTTAAAAATTCTTCTGCAGGTGTCCGTTCATGCAGTAGCTCTAATGTAACAGTTAGAGCATTGCATCAGGGAGCAGAGAGTCAATATGAAATTTTGTTTCAAATTAACCAAAAAAAATCTGTTTAGAAAAGTCAAAGGTTAAGACAACTTTATCAACACACAGGGATTAATCCACAAAGAATTCATACCAGGACAAACAGTTAATGCTGATTTTTACTGTCATGTTTTCAAGTACCTCTTTGCACATATTCATTGTGTGCAGCCACAATTCGTTGCTGTGGGATTATGCAAGTGGTACCTTTTGCCTGATAATGCACAGTGTAATATAAAATGATTAATCGCCAAGCATGAGATTAATGAGTTGTCCCACCCACCATACTGGCCTGATCTTTCAGACCAGACTTTTCCAATTTCCAAGAGTAAAATCGGCACTGAAAGGACACAGATTTGCAAACACTTCAGATAACCAAGCTGCTGTTACCAGGGGACTTAAAGTTATAGTGAAGGAGGACTATTCCAGAAGTTTCTAAGACTTGTAGGAACTTTATCAGATATGCATGACATCCGGCGGGGAGTACTTTGAAAGAAAATAAAGTTCTTTTTTGCAAATATATAATACCGTAATATTTCTGTGATCAGTCACACCTTGTATGTATGATAGAATGAATAATGTTTACATTTAAATAAAATCACAAAAAAGTAAAGCTTAATGTACAGGAACACATTTTGCTTCCCATTAAACCTTGATAATAAAAAACTATGCATAACTAACAAAGCTTTATAAAAGATATAAATAGAGTTAAACGCAAACTATTAATTGAAGAAATAGACTTGATATTCTTTTCAAAATAACCACAGAAACTGATTACCCCAAAGGATAGAAAAAGTAATACCTGTAGTGTTAAACCGTGAGTTAATTAAATACAAAACCTGTTCTGATATTCAGCAAAAATTTACAATTAAACCATCACCCAACATATGTATTAAAATCATGCGTTCTATATCTATAATTGTATGTGCCTAATAACTCGTATGTACTAGACAAAATTAAAATACGAGCTGTGTTTTCTCAATTAAAAATGCGATGCAGACTCAATTTAGGCACAATTTTCAAACTCTAGGTAACATTAAAATACATAATTTTATTACGTTCTAGTGGAATATGCAAAACAGTAACCTAATATCTCAAAATCCACAGTAAAAACAATGAATAGCAATGACATTCTTACTTTACACAGCCGTCTGTTACTATTATATTGTTTATAAAACAATACGAGTCCCTACAATTCCTTTCTCTCTATCAATCATGAGTTTAACGAATTTAAAATATTCGATTTTAATAAACGCTCAACGTAATAATTCATCAAACTGAAAACAATCCCAGGCCTGCAGTACAAAGTGACGCCAAAAACTCTTTATATGAATACACACAACACATAATGGTGATATATTGGCAAAAAAAAAATAGCCACGCCAACACGGTTGCCACAACAACTATGTTTGCCAATACTCTGCCAAGAATACGAGGGTTGCTACAGTGTAAGGGCTCTCGTAACGGCTCTTTGGGGACAATTTCAGAGAGCCGTAACGCACGGAAGCCGCTCGTGCCACTGAGGAGTATAAATATAGTGAACGTTTGTTTGGCATAGCGGCTCATTCAAATGCGCATGTGACAAGAATTTTGTTTGCGTGTAGAAATCGGAAATGTCATGTTATCGCTGGTTTTGACGTTTTCCCGCCTTTTTAATTTCCATGTACAGTAGAGCCCCGATTATCCGCGGAATTGGGTGTCAAGGGCACCGCGGATAACAAAAATCGCGGATAACCCGAAAATGTCTAAAGATGAGTTGCAAACACGAAAAAAAAATATTTCAACATTAAAAACTATGTTTTATTGTACAAAAACATAATAAAACTTTTAAAATACTTACATATGTACAGTACAGCAGACACATTTGCTCTATGTCTAAATCACTGATATAAAGAACGGTAAACAAAAAACAATGCATGCATACTGTATGTACAAAAAGTGTTCAGTTACACCTTTTTAAAAAATCAGTCACTCGTTTTTGCTTCTTGCTTTGGAAACCCCTTTTCTTTATTCTAAATTGTACTTTCCTTAACATGATTTTTTCTGCCAGATGTGCATCGTCGTCTTGTTACTCTAAATATTGAAGCAATCTGTCTACGTGCTGCAAAGGAGTTTCGTGTGTCATCCGCGTAGGCGCCTCGTCTTCACTTTTAAATTGTTCTTCATTCTCGTTCACTCCCATTGCTTTGTTCGTTATCTCTATGCCAGTCAGTCGTTCAAATCCCGACTCACTTGCGTCGCATTCCAGCCACACTCTTCTATGTTCTCTTCGTCGACATTCTCACCTTCGACGTTCATTTTCGACGTTCGCACTGCAGGGTCTGTTACGTAATGTTTGTCGTAATGTGTCCACTCATTTGTCTATGTACGCCCTCTAGCGGCAAGAATGCATCAGAACGAACTTTGTATCTGTCTAGCACGGAGCTCCTGCAACAAGCGGAGTTTACTATGGCAAACAATGCCTCGCTATAAGGCGAAACGTCGCAACGTCACTAGCTACGTCAGTTTTCATCTGCTATAGATGACGTCATTATCGGGTGGCAGAAAACAGAAGCAGTTCCTATGCGTTTGCATGTGTTTTTGGACGATGCCTTCATTTTGAGTTAAATAATTTAAGTTTATTTATAAAATTCCTCATATTAGTTGTATGTAACAGATATTTTAACACTTTGTTTTCAATATTTCGCAAGGTTTAAGAGAATATAATTATTCTTTCGTTGAGAATGATTATTACTATGTTGAGATATGTATAGATATCAGGATAAGTTACTTCAGGCCAGCGTCTTGTATCGTAACTCCAGTCTTCCTCTGTAAATAAATACGGGTCACATACTGAATAAACCTTTCCGGGCTGTACCTGAATGTTTAATTTAGTGATATACCTTTGTTTAGATACCGTATCTAAAGACTTTGCGTAATCTGAGAGCATTTTATTCAACAAGCTGTAAGAAAGCTCATTGAACGCCATGTTAAATTATGCAATTTTTTGCCACTCCTCGCCAAACAAGAAGTAAAATCTGCAAGAGTTGAGATGCGACATGCTGCGAGACATTGCCCTATTAAATTTATGTTATATTATTTACAGACCACTGTGCTTATTTTCTTAAACATCGTACACCTCCGTACAGGGTCTATTGTATTTCCCTTGTAAGTTGGCTTGGATAAAAAATTAAATCTAGTTTTTTTGAGGTTTGTAATTAAAATTTTTTTTCTCGGCACTCGCACTCGCGGATAATCCGCTCGCGGATAATCGGGGCTCTACTGTATCAGTAAAGAGGCAGTGATAGGCCTGGGGGGGGAGGGGTAGAGGGGTCAACACCTGGTCCCACGTACTAAGAGGTCCTTCGTTTAGTTTTCTTCCTTCGAAACACGACGAGCATCTGCCTTGCGTAACGGCTCTTTGAAATGTGCACAAATGCGCATGCTCAGGAAAACTGAGAATGCCAAGTTATCGCTGGTTTGTCATAGGGTATCGCTGGTAAGTTATAGGGTAAATATATTATGTTGTTTATCGCTTCATTTCCCCAAACTTTTACAACAAATATTTGTTTATGTTATCTTGCGTTCCTTCTTAATGGTTACGAATCTAGAAGTATAGCATCGTTCTTGCCAATTAGAAAACCTCCGTGATCTTTTAAATATGACTTAATTTCTTCGTTAGTTTAAAATTTAAAAAGACGAATGGACGTGAGATGATGCAAAATTTTGACGTAACAATAAAGAGAGAGTTCATTTGAAAGATGGACAATATTTTTGCTTATATTCTTGAGAAAAATTTGCCATCATAGATTTATACCTAAACATTTTAGAATTAGGCAAAAACTATTCAACTTTATAGGGATAAGTCATTGTGAAAAAGGGGTTCAAAGTAATTTTTTTTAACTCACAAAAACTAATTTTGATGAGAAAGATGATTTTTGAAGAGAAAAAAATGAAAATTTTCTGGGGGTTCCACAAGTTATGTTAGCGGATCTTGAATTTACAAAGCCATCCCAAATTGATATGCTGTTGGGAGCAGAAACTTTCTTTGAAATTGTTAAGGGTGAACAAATACGTCCATCTGTAAATTCCTTAATATTTCAGAATACTGTGCTAGGTTATGTCGCTAGTGGCTAAGTAAATTCAAATAATCAGGGGCCGTATACTAATTTCTGTAGTTTAATTTGTCAAAGTGAAAACATAGAAAGGATAATCGAAAATTCTGGTCTGTGGAAAATATTAGTGATGATCAGACTATCCTTAGTAAAGAAGAAGAGTTTTGTGTGTCACTGTTTAAAGAAACTCACAAAAGAAATAAAGATGGTCACTTCGTGGTCAAAATGCTCATGAGAGAAGGATCTTTGGGTGAATCTAAGGCCTTAGCCAACGTTAGACTTAATCAATTAGTCAGGCGCTTGCATAAGAATTCGATGATGCAAAATTTATATAAAAAATTTATAACCGAATATGAAAATTTGAGTCATATGGAAAGGGTAGATAACGATCAGAATTTTGAAGGGTCGTATTATTTGCAGCATCATGGTGTTTACAAACCTGAAAACTCGACCACAAAATTAAGGGTTGTATTTAACGCTAGTGCTCCTAGTACGTCGGGACAAAGTCTAAATGACTTGCTTCTCGCCCGTGCAGTGCAAGAAAACATTTTTGACATAATGATGAGATTTCGTCATATAAGTACACCTTTATTGCAGATATTAAAAAGACGTACCGTCAAATATTGATTGATGAATCTCAAAGAGATTTACTAAAGATATTATGGAAAGATAACGTAAATGAGTTAGCAACTAAATATCGGCTTAACACTGTCACCTATGGCACAAAATCGGCCCCATTTCTAGCTATTCGTTATTTGAAGCAGCTCGCTTTGGATGAAGCAGATAAATTTCCGATAGCCGCTGAAGTTACCCTTAGTGATGTTTACATGGATGATTTTGTCTCGGGTGCTTCTACTTTAGAAACTGCATGAGAATTGCAGTGCCAGTTGATGCATATGCTTCACACTTGTGGAATGCAACTCCACAAATGGAAGTCGAATTCCAATGACCTTCTGAATAGCGTTTCGGAGAAGTGTCCTGAACATAAATTTACTTCGAGTTTAGATCCAACTGTCAAAGCACTCGGAATAATTTGGAACCCTCAAGAAGACATATTTTGTTTTAAAGTAGTGATAAATGAGAAATCTTCTTACACTAAACGTGAAGTCTTGTCAACAATTGCAAGATTGCATGATCCTCTTGGATTGATAGGTCCAACCATTACTAAAGCTAAGATTTTTCTGCAAAGTCTATGAATTAGAAAGCTTTCTTGGGATTAACCTTTGCCAGAAAGCATTTTGTTGGAATAGAAACAATTTGTTTCTTGCCTAAGATCCGTTGAAGACATAAAAATTAAGAGATATGTGTTGACTAACAGTGCCAATTAGATTATACTTCCGAGGGTTTTCTGATGCATCCGAATCTGCGTATGGATCAGTTGTCTATCTAATTTGTATTGGTAAGGACAATACTGTGTCTTCTCATCTCACAGCCAGTAAATCTCGTGTTGCACCACAAAAAACAGTGTCTGTGCCTCGTCTTGAGTTTTCAGGATGCCTACTGTTATCCCAGTTGATAATCAAGGTTAGCAATTCTTTAAAATTGAAGATTGGTGAAGTCTTTCTCTACACTGATTCGACAATTTCTCTAGCATGGTCAAGACACCGGCATATAAACTAAAGACTTTCGTTGGAAACCGAGTTTCTAAAATTCAAAGCCTAGCGGAATCGCATCAATGGAAACATATTTCTTTATCTAGCAATCTTGCTGATATTATTTCTCGAGGATCTTCGCCTCATGAACTTTCAAGTTTGTCGCTGTGGTGGTAAGGTCTAGGACTTGTAGAGGAATCCTTTGGTAACTACATCTCAGTTGATGCGCCTCTTCAAGATTCGCAGCTTTACAAAGAGGAACTTAAAAAACTTTCTGACACTAAATTAATTAGCACTAAAGAAAATACATTTTGGAGTGATTTCCTTAATTTGTCTAATAACTATGTTAAATTAATCTGTATTTTGAGTTTTATTTGCAGGTTTATATTCAATGTTAAAAACAAAATGAGAATAACCGGCCCAATTATAAACGAGGAATTAGAAAGGGCTAAAAAGACATTAAAATTATTCAGGTAAGTGAATTTGATAAGGGAATTATCAAATTCACTACACTAAAGAACTATGAATCGGCGAAGAAAGGCCAGGTAAGCCACTTAAATGCTTTTTTAGACGAAGAAGATTTGTTAAGAGTAGATGGTCGTTTGGCTCATGCAAATATAAGTTATGATAATAAACATCAAATAATACTACCTATACTCGGGACATACCTAATCTGAATGCAGGTGGGACGCTAGAGCAGTATGATTCCGCGATTGCGATACTGTTCGCACTTTTTCCTATTAACACAGTTGATTAAAGGTACATTTCAGAGATAAATCATTAAAATAATGATTTATCTGATAAAGTGTAGACATATTTGAGCAACAAAAATGTGGTGTTTCATATATTTAGTAAATAATGCGCAATACAGCATACGAGAGAGAATGTAACGTCATAGAATAATCTGACCATTCACAAGGCTTCGTTTCCTTGGCGAGAGTATCTGGCGTTCAATGTGGATGTGGAATTTTGGTAACCCCACATCTGTTACAGGCGGCTAGAATCTGCCCTTCGACAATACGCACTCGGACTCTGATTGGTCAATGGGCGGAGCCGCTCATTTGACGTTGTTTTCGTCTCTTTAACTTGTTGTTTTCGTCCTTTAACTTGTTGTCCTTTAAAGTCGTCTCTTTAACTTGTTGTTCTGACGTTGTTTTCGTCTTTTTTCGTCGTTGTTTCGTACCGCTAAGTAATTTAAATATGAGTAATTTGTGACTATGGTTATTCAAACATGATTTCTAAGACGAACTATATGATGAATATATTATATTTATTAATTTAAATTGAACGGATAATGGAGGTGAATGCAAGTTTATAAGGTTTTTTTTTCACTTCTGCATTCAAGAAAATTCATGACATCTAATACATGACTTGTGATACGTGAACAATAATTTCTGGCTTACGTGTTTAGCTTGAATGTTCGTGAAATATTAACAATAAGCTTCTTTAAAATTTATTTTTAGCAATTTTTCCTGCCCTTATTTTATTACTAATCCTGTATTGCAAAGGTAAACTTTTAGCAACCTCCTTTGTCAGAACATTCTTCCAAAAGGATTTTTTTCTTTAACTAAATGTAAAACTTGAAGTTATGAAGTACTTATAGATATTAAAAATCAAAACTAAACCAAAACTGTTTCAAAAGTGAATGACTCACCACACAGCAGGCATTGCTGAAAACAATACTTAAACAGCAGTAAACAACAATAAAATAAAACAAAACTAAATAGTTTCAAAAGTAAATGACTCATCACTCAGCAGGCATTGCTGAAAACGAAATTTAAACAGCAGTAAACAACAATTAGTTTTGATGAATGAGTTTCAAAAGTGAATGACTCACCACACAGCAGTATTTATAATAATTTATAATAATTGCATAATAATTAGCAAAGTGAAACACAATTTAATTAACATTAAAATTAAACATTAAAGATGTAGTTATTTAAAGGGAATATGAAAAACCATGGAGTAGAATGAATTCGAAATTCAAGTGAATGACTCAATTGAATAAATGATTCTTTTCAATGGATATTTTGATTTGAAGATATTTGAAAAACTAAACGGTTTTGAGCTAGGGTCTTCACTTGAAATTTTCATATTTTTTAAAGGGCTTTCAAAATATATAACTTTTGTGGTATTATTTTTCAAGAAAAATTTCAGAAAATGGCGTTGCAATGTTAAAATGTTCCCGAATTGGTCCGTCCCGGAATGGTTACCTATACTTTTCTACTCTAGGCTTTTATATAAGTAAAGATAATGCTAAGACCTTTATAGGAGCCAGCCTAGAAGTGAAAAAACTCGCGTCACTTGCACATTTTCCTGATGAATGTCTATCTAGGTTTTTGGCTACGGTGAATATCTCCTGGAAATTCCTTCCCCCTCGAGCCTGGAATTTCGGTGGACTCTGGGAGTCAGGCATCAAGTCTTTCAAGCATCATCTAAAAAGAACTGTTGTTGATGCCAAATTATTTTATGAGGAATTTTTGACGGTTGTTACCCAAGTTAAAGACATCTTAAATTCAAAGCCAATTTCTCCTTTATCATCTCATGCTTCGTACATTTTTTCAATAGGTCGGCCCATAAATTCGATCCCAGAGCCTCCTGTATTAAATGAATCAGACAATAAATTATCCCATTGGCAACGATTAACTGAAATGGTTGAGCAAATTTGGAAACGTCGGTTGATTGATTATTTAAATCATTTGCAAGAACGGAAAAATGGCAATTTGCTAAAAATAACATTAACGAAAATGCAATGGTTCTACTAAAGGAAGACAACCTTCCACACTTTAAATCAGGGGTGGCCAACCCGCGGCACGCGTGGCGTTTTAACAGTGGCACGCGGAGACTTATTGAAAAATTAAGAAATTTGAAAAAATAATAATTTTTCAAAATCTGTAAAAACCCTACCCGTACGCAGAAAATAACAGCGCAGGAAAGCGGCACTGCTTGACACCAGTACAACGATGCGCTAAGACAGCGGGATCATGGGACGAACCCAATGGTTTGAGTAGGCTTGCTTTGGCGCCGTTGTGTCTTGCTATGGTTGTCCGTTCTCAAGCGAGAGCGAGTGCGACACTGGCTGTCTGGCTCAGTTGATTTTAAACTACCGAGCAAGACGTTAAGCTTTTTTTAAACTGTTATTAGATTTTGGCATCGAGCGTCATTGTTATAAATATTTTATTTTCACTATGTCCATGAATAAACCTTCGACATCGAAAAGAAAATATGAAGAGGATATTGCAATTCGTGATTTTAAAACTGTCTGGGAAGAACAATTTTTATTTACGAATCAAAATACTTCCAAGCCTGTTTATTTGATCTGTAGAATTTGTGTAGCAGTGCTGAAAAAATTTAACTTGGATTGACATTTCAAACAACTGCATAGTGACTTCAACAGCAAATATCCTGTCGGATCACACTTGCGAACGGAATTTAACAATAAAAAAAATAAATCTTTAACCGGCCAACAATCCTTGTTCCAGAAGAGAAATGACGAAATAGAAACTATGACGAAGGCTTCTTATGAACTTTCTCTGTTGTTAGCCCGCAAGAAAAACCCTATTCTGACGGAGAGGAGATAATAAAAAACAGCCTTTTAATATTTGCCCAAAATGTCGGTGATATAAACGTCAAAAATATGGTTGATAAAATAGCTTTGTCTAGAAATACCGTCATGCGTCGTATAGATGACATGGGCCAGGATGTTGGCATACAAATTGTCTCTGGACTACAATGTTGCAAATACTTTTCATTAACTTGGGATGAAAGCTTTGACATCACAGACAATGCGCAGTTAAGCATATTTGTGCGTTACACGAACGATAATTTTGATATTGTGGAAGAACTTCTTGATTTGCGCAAACTAGTTTTAACTACAGGTGAGGACATTTTTAAAGAACTTGAAAATGTAATTGAAGTTAACAAAGTAGAGTGGACAAAATTAGATAGTGTTTGCACAGATGGAGCGCCTTGCATGGTTGGCAGGATAAAAGGTTTTGTTACAATGCTTGAAAATTATTTGGGAAGAAAAGTTTTAAGTATCATTGTATTATCCATCAAGAAGTTCTTTGTGCCAAAGACTTAAACCTGTCTTCTGTTGTTGACCCTGTAGCGCACTGTATCAACAAAATAGGAGCTCGAGCTTGTTATGTACCATGTATTCTGATCTTAACATGTTTATATTTAATCGTAATCGAACTAATATTAACTGTAACCGTTCTTTTAACTGAATTGTATCAGTAGTAAGCGTTGTTGTCATCTAGCGACTACGTATCATGCTGATCTCGTATTAAAGTATTTTATCTAATTTTATCTAGCCTATTTATGCATTTCTCATCTACACAAATGCATCTAAATATAGTATAACATGGTGTCAGAGTGAAAATTTTATTCATATTTAACGCAACTGTTAATTTTTTTCTCGTTATTTTGCTGCATTCTTATAACGTATACGGACATAGCATGGCTCATCAGTTTTTACGTATGGAACCGTTTGTTCCTGGCGACAACCCAGCAGAGGCATGGACTGATTGGCGACAACAATACGAACTGTTTGAAACCGCCGCAAAATATAATAAAGAAAATGACGATACAAGAATTGCGTTGTTGCTTAGCGTCATTGGGAAATCATCTTATAAGGATTACCTAACGTTCGACTTTCCAGATCTTGCAGCCGGCCAGAATAGAACTGTAAAAGAAGTTCTAGATAAATTTGATGAACACTACAAGCCGTACAGAAATGTGACTCTCGCAACATTTGTATTTAACAACATGATTCAAAAGCCTGGACAGAATTTTGACTCATTCATCACCGAAATTAAGCTGCAGGCCGACCAGTGTGAATTTGGAGCTGCGTATGATCGAAACGTGAAAGATAGAATAATTCAAGGGCTACACGATGACATTTTACGCGAACGCCTCTTGAGAGAGCCTGAACTGTCCTTAAAAAGGCATTAGAACTGTACAAATCGGCTGAACTTTCTAAAATACATTCTCTCGCAATGTCACAGTCCTCATCATCCTCCCAAGTTGATGCAATCAGCCGCCAGAAGATAAAAAAGTTTCAAAATCAACCGCTCAATAATACAGCCAAGCATCAAAATGCTACTGCAAAATACAGCCACAACAAAAACTCAGCTTCGCAGCGCAAACAACGCCCATGTTCCAGATGTGGATCGCATCATGCCCCCAGAAACTCTCCAGCTTATGGGAAAGCGTGCCATAATTGCCAAATCCTCAATCATTTTGCCAGTGTTTGCAGACAACCCAAGAAATATCCAGCAAAACACCTAGTTTCAACAATTAACTGTGACCAAGATCCAGACGTCGCCTATATTGGTTGTATCACAACATCTACAGATCGTGATTGGCTTCAACAGATTTTAATTAATAATCATCCCATCATCTTCAAATTAGATACTGGAGCCCAAGTCAATGTGCTCCGATTGTATACATTTAAAAGTTTACGTAATTGCCCATCACTTACTTCAACATCTATTAAAGTGTGTACTTACTCTGGTGATGCTTTGCCAGTCGTAGGTGAATATATGCTCAACTGTGTTGTTAATGATCTTTCTTATGATCTTAAATTTATAATTGTGAATCTCAATGTGCAACCAGTCTTAAGTGCAGCTGCATGTACAGCTCTAAATCTCATCCAAAGAATGAATTCCTCTCTGCAAGTAAGTGGAAAGTGTAATATTAATTCCATAAATTCAAATTCATATCCTCGTATAAATTCTGCACCAAGTGTTATTCCCCAGTTATCTGCAAGTGCTTATCCTAACTCGTCTGATAATGTAATTTCTAATCCATCTAAATTATTGCAAATTATTGAAGAATATAGTGATGTTTTTGAAGGTGTAGGTCGTTTACCTGGTAAACATAAAATTGTTTTGCATGAAAATGCAACACCTGTCATAGCTGCTGCTCGTAAAATACCATTAGCATTAGAAAATACACTTAAAGATGAACTTTTAAGAATGGAACAGGATGGCATAATAGAGAAAGTTACAAAACCCACCGATTGGGTTAATCCAATTGTTGTAGTTCCTAAGAAAGATGGCTCATTAAGAATCTGTTTAGATCCCCGTCCCCTTAACAAGTATATTAAAAGACAACATTACCAAATTCCCTCACAAGACCAACTGTTGTCAAAGCTCAAGGGTTCTAATTTTTTTTTTCTTATCGATGCAAAAAATGCTTTTTACCATATTCAATTAGATGATGAAAGTTCTGATCTTTGTACCTTCATCACACCATTCGGTAGATATCGTTTTCTTGTAATGCCATTCGGGTTAAGTTGTGCCCCTGAAATCTACCAAATGGCAATGGATAACATATTTGAAGATTGTCCAGATATTGCTCCCTATTTTGATGATATTTTGCTATACAGTAAAGACTTGGATGATCATTGTAAAAAGTTAAGGAAAGTACTTGAAATTGCTAGAAAGAATGGTCTAAAGCTTAATAGAGACAAAACCAAACTTGGTGTTTCCAAATTACAGTACTTAGGTCACATAATTTCATCAGAAGGTCTTTCTCCTGATCACAAAAAAATATCAGCTATTGCCAGTTTTCCTGTGCCAACAAATAAGCAAGAACTCATGAGAATTTTGGGCATGGCAACATATTTAGTGAAATTTGTCCCTAAATTCTCACAAGAAACTTCAATTCTACGAAATCTCCTTAAAAAGGATACATATTGGCTATGGGATTCTCATTATCATGCAGCTTTTGTTCTGAGTTAAGACTTGCTACAGTCAACCTCTGTTCTTCAGTTTTTCGACCAAAACAAATCGATAGTGCTCTCTGTTGATGCAAGTTCCTTCAGCATTGGTGGAGTACTTCTTCAGAACCACCAACCTGTTGCTTATACTTCTGCTACTCTTTCTGAAGCTCAGTCAAGATATTCTCAAATTGAAAAGGAACTCTTTGCAATTGTTCATGCTTGTGAACATTTTCGTTATTATGTGTTTGGTCAACATATTGAAATAGAAACAGACCACAAGCCATTGCTAGGTCTGGTCAACAAGCCATTTGACAACATATCACCTAGATTACAGAGACTTTTGCTACGTCTACAAAGATACAGTTTTAAATTGACTCATGTTCCAGGAAAACAACTAGCTGTCGCAGATGCCTTGTCCAGAGCACCCTTGCCAGTAACTCCTGTCTCAACATTTGAAATTGATAATGCCCCACTAATGGTTTCCTTATTGGTACAAGCTTCAAAATCCAAACTCGAAGAAATTATGTATGAAACTGAAAATGACATGGAACTCCAAAGTGTAAAGAATCATATTGAGAATGGATGGCCTCAAAGCAAACATAGCGTGACTCTACATGCACAACCTTATTGGCACTGTCAGTCTGAACTGCATATAAAAAATGGTCTCATCTGTCGTGGTCAAAGACTAGTAATTCCTAAATCTTGTCGAAAAGATGTCTTACAGTGTCTTTATATTGGTCATAGAGGCATAGTGTCTTGTAAAAATCTTGCCCGCCAGTCTCTCTATTGGCCAGGTATGAACACTGAAGTTGAAAATATGGTATCACATTGTGCTATTTGTCAACAAACTCCAAAAGTTAAATTGCAAAGAACCACTTTTAGACAGAAAACTAGCAGAGCGACCATGGCAAAAGGTTGCTATAGATTTTTTTCATCTCTCTTCAGTGACATATCTTTTAGTTGTGGATTATTTTTCCAAATATATCGAGCTCCAGCATCTACACCATACAACAGCTGCTACAGTCATCAATGCTTTAAAAATCTGTTTTGCTCGTTTTGGAATTCCTGAAGAAATTGTAGCTGATAATGGACCACCATTTGAGTCGAAAGAATTTAGTGAATTCTGCTCGAGTTGGGACATATTTTTCAACCCATCTAGTCCTGGATACCCTCGCTCTAATGGGCAAGTAGAGAGATGTATTCAGACTGTCAAGTCAAGCCTCATCAAAGCTGCACAAGACAAGAATGATGTCCACCTTGTATTGATGGAGTATAGAAATACCCCTATGGATGGGTTACCTTCGCCAGCAGAAATTCTAATGGGTTGTCGTATTCGTACTTTCATTCCCACTCTTCCATCACAGCTCGTACTCCAGTATGATTGCAGTGCTGTACGAGAACGTCTGAATTTCAGACAGCAACGACAACATAAATACGATCTTCTTTCTCATCAATTGGAACCATTGCAAGAAAACCAAGAAGTGTTGTTTTACCTTAATAATAAGTGGTGCAAAGGAAAAATATCTAGAGTTGGACCTCAGCCTAGATCCTACATCATAACAGCAGAGAATGGTAGAGAATATCGCAGGAATCGTGTTCATGTTAAAGTGTTCAAATCTCCAACAACTATACAGCCTGTAAATCCAAAAACAACTGCTGATGATTTATTTATAGCCTCTAGCAGTGAACAAACTACTGTTCCATTATCTCAGAGTAACTCGCCTGTTGCTAACTTTGTCCCAACAACTCAGACTCCTACTGTAACAACTCGCACAGGTAGAGTTATTAAACCACCATTACATTTAAAGGACTATGAACAATAAGATAATTAATCTAAGAACATTTAATTTTTATTCTATTATCAATTCTAATTTGTCTTGTATTATTTAATTTTTTTTTCTTTCACTGTATTCCATTTTATGTTCTTATTTCTTGTTTGTTTCAAAAAAAGATGTTATGTACCATGTATTTTGATCTTAACATGTTTATATTTAATCGTAATCGAACTAATATTAACTGTAACCGTTCTTCTAACTGAATTGTATCAGTAGTAAGCGTTGTTGTCATCTAGCGATTACGTATCATGCTGATCTCGTATTAAAGTATTTTATCTAATTTCATCTAGCCTATTTATGCATTTCTCATCTACACAAATGCATCTAAATATATAACAGAGCTCTAAATCGACGACGATTTCGTGAGCTTTTCCCCGAAGAAACGGAAGAGGATGGCGAGTTACTCCTTCATTGTAGTGTTCGATGGCTTTCCAAAGGAAATGCACTCGGGAGATTTTGGAATTTGAGGGAGTGTGTTTTAAAATATCTGGAAGAAAACAATGAACAGTCCAGTGAGTGCTTGCTACTCAAGAATGAAGATTGGCTATGGGATTTAGCCTTTATCACCGATATTATGGGACATTTAAATAATTTAAATTTAAGATTGCAGGGAAAGATTGTATTTTTCCTACCCTAGTTGGTCATATATCTTCTTTTGTGTTTTTTGTCTCGATTTTGGAGAAAAAAGATTAACACATTTCCCATTAATGCAGGAACTAGCTACCAAAGTCAATAATGCTCCGAACTATGATAGATTTAAAAATTTAATATCCATTTTGCAGGATTCATTCTGTGCTAGGTTCGATGATTTTCAAGATGATAAAAAAAATGCTGATCTTTTTACAAATCCTTTTTCAATTTCTCTGCAAGAAGTTAATTGTAACCCACCTGAAATCCAAATCGAAATTATTGACCTACAGCACCATACTACAAAAGCAAATACAAGAAACTTATTTCAACTGCAAGTGATCTAAATTATACTGAATTTTGGAATTTGTACCAACAAGCAATTTTCCAAATTTACATGATTTGGCTGTCAGGTATTGTTGTAGGTTTGGATCAACATATGTTTGTGAACAAATATTTTCTATTATGATCATAATAAAATCAAAATATCAAGATTGATATGCACCTAAAACATCTAATTTTGTTAGCATCTTCAAGAACTAATCCTAATATAGATGACTTGGTAAAAAAACTACAAATTCAAAAGCCACATTAATTAAGTACTGACTGTTTAATAATTATTTAGAATTAAATGTTTCAAGTTATTCATTTTATTCTATACATAACCTAACTGACTGAACCTTTAAAAATGTTTATTAACAATAAAACCTATGTTTGTACTTTTGTTTTATTTATTAAATTATTTTTTAAATCTCCACTACTCATATATATATATATAAAATGTGCTATTTGTGTAAAAATCCCATAATCAGCCTATAAATAACATTTTTTCACCTTTTTATATTTTTTGTATGTTGGAAAAGTTGAAAGTGGCACGCATATTTTTTTTCAGATAGTGTCACTCTTCCCAAAAAGGTTGGCCACCCCTGCTGTTGTCGCATGTGCGCCACTGAAGAGAAGCTAAAATATTCACGCATGCGCAATTCCCGAGCCGACTGAGCCGAACTTCAGTTGACTACTAGACGCTGTAAGGTTAACAGCAACAACCTGAAGTGGGTAATTAATATTTATCTCGACACCCACAATTGCTTCAACCCAATAATGTTCAGCTGTCTTGTATGATGTACATAGCATGTGTAAAGTCCTTTTAAATAAAAAGCAGAAAAGACAGCTGTCGTCTGTCGAACTTTATTTTATGCGTTCTTAAAAGTAGCGAAGAGCGCCATTTGGTCCCGTCAGAGCGGGAGCCTGAATTCAGCAAAATGGATACCATAGAAAAAATTTTAAAAGCAAAAACTTCCTTAAAAGGAAGTATTACTAGAATTGAAAACTTTGTGGATAAAGTATCAACAGACACAAATAAAACGGAACTTGATGTGAAACTGAAAAAAATAGACCAGCTGCAGCAAAACGTTGATGAACTGAAACAATACTTCTTCTGCATAGAAAAAATCCCGGAAGCTGAATTAATGAAATTTCAGGATGATATAGAACAGTGTGAAGTACGCCTCGAGGATTTAGAGGTAAGGATTAAGCTTTTGATTAATTCTAATAAGAAATGTGTGTCTGTGACTGAAGTTGACGAAAAAGAAACTGAAATTTTGCTAGTTAAAACTAAAATTCCACCAGTCGTGCTTCCCACATTTACGGAAAAATATGAACATTTTAGTGCATTCAAAAATCAATTTGATGATTTGATAACGTCGAACGATCAACTTAGTCAGTCACAAAAATTATACAACCTCTGACAATAAAGTTCAGTGAATGAAGTCAGAACGGCCGATCTGACAACACTGGCGAAACAAAACTCTGCGCCTGCGTAGCGGCAGGTGTTGACCATCTGCCCCCACCGTTGTTCAGTTGAGCGTCGTTTGTGTTCCGTGTAAGACTTGTTTTAGAAAGTGCTTGTTCAGTGCGTTTGTTCCGTGCGACAAATCGTTACCCAGAATTTAGGGATGAGAAAAACGCGTTGTCGTCTTGTGCCACATCACTTGGATGACGATCACAAGGCTTTAGTCAAGGCATTATCCACAAGGAATTTCTACCTGAGGGAACGACGATGAATGCTGAAGAGTACATTGAAATTTTGACCCGTTTCATGAATCTTCTACGCAGGGTACGACCTCAGTACGCACAACAAGGTTCATGGTTTTTTGTTCACGTCAATGCTCGCCCTCACACAGCCAATTTCGTCAAACAGTTCCTGGCAAAAAAGGGGGTGGTGCAAATTGAACATCCACCATACTCGCCAGATCTCAATCCTCCAGACTTCTTCCTATTCCCACAACTCAAACTCGCTTTGAAAGGAAAAAGATTTGACGATATTCCTGTCATCCAACGAAACGTGACGAGGCTTTTGAACTCCATCCCAAAACAAGACTTCTTGCAAAGTTTCCAGAACATGTATAGCAGATGTCAGCGGTGCATAGTTATGGGAGGTGACAATTTCGAAGGGCAGTAAGGTAACTTTCGTGAATATTTCATCTACGTTAATGTTACAGGACTATTCACCGAACTTTATTGTCAAACCTTGTATTATTTAAATTCTTGTCTTGTAGAGGACGTAAAGGAATTTGCATCTATTTTCGATTCATTTTCTTCCTTATACGAAGCCCTGGAATCGTGGTATGACAACCAACGGTTAGTTGTTGATTGTTATGATGGGTACCAGAGATACCCCTTTGCGTTGTGTAAAATTAGGGGGGTGAACTGCAAAGGGAACTATGCGTTTATAAATAAAAAATAACAACATTTATTATACAATATATTACAAGAAAAGGTCAGGTCTACATATTATATTTAAGATCTTGGTTAGACATATTTTAACAGAATTAGGTCATACTTCATCCGCTTCCTGCGGCAGAACCATTACGGGTCGAGTGCAATAAAGTCATATTTCTCGTAATTTCTCAAAAGGCATGAGCACTATTTAAAGGGGAAGAAATTACCAACCTGGGGAGCTTTGATGAAACAGCAGGGCAAGGCATGGAGTCGTTGTGGCACTTATATCGGAGGAGGCTTTAGGTATAGGGCTAAAAATCATGTGGCCCTTCACTGGCGGAGGCAGCAGGATTCGGCACTGGCGGTTGAACACGGACATCTTGCCATTTTACGGGGGCGTCTTTTCTTCTCAGGCTTTCTTCGCAGCTCGCTACCTCAAATCGCTCTCTCTCTCTCTTTGTCCTCCGATCGTCGTTTTTCTCCCACACTCGGGGCTCATTTTTTCCCCATTTGGATTATGACTCCTCCCCAGGTCAGTTATTCACGTAAATTTATTGCCTCTTCGAGTTTTTTATTCGAGGGCAGGATGCTCCGATATCCCCACGGTTGACCCACGTGGTACTCTTATTTCCAAGAAAATTGGATGTCCGTTGAATTTCCTGGAATTTCTTTCTCCCGTCCTGAGGAATTCAGGGGGTGCGATGTTTCTTGGAAAATTAGTACAGTTCCCCCTTTTTCCAATATATGGCCGTTTTATGCCCCGTAATCGTGTTGAAAAAACAAAATGGCTATGACGTTGGAAGGAGTTCAGAATGTCCAAATTGTGGATCCTTCACAACAATCGATATTCATATTCAATCTATTTTGAACTTTAAGAAAATAGAACGTGAGAATGTAGAAGAAATCCGTGCGATGATTGATTGCATTAAAAAGAATTTACGGACTTTGAAGATGTTAAAATATGAACAAAATAATTTATTTAACATTTTTTGCTAAATATTATGCTAAAAAAATTGGATAAAGAATATAGAAAAAACTTTGAATTGACACAAAAACTAAAGAGGTCCCTACACTTGATCAATTCATGGCCTTTTTAGAACATCGGGAATCAGTCTTGTGAGCTGTAGAGAGGAATTTCATTCCTGATGGAAAATCAATGATGAGAAAATCCTTTAATTTCGGTTCTAAATCCAAAACTTTATTGACAAACCAAAACAATGATAATAAAAGCTGTATAATTTGTTCTGAAAAGAATCCTCATCCTATTTACAGATGTACAAAATTCCTACGATATTCCCTAGGTAAAAGATACGAACTTGTTAGGCTGCATAAGCTTTGTGAACTGTGCTTACGAAAAAAATCACAAAAAATGAGTGTCGTTCGAATTATTTATGTAACTGCGGTGGAAAGCATTCTAAATCAATTTGTAGACATTCTGACGCTAGTGTGAAAGTGGCGCTGGTCGAAAGTAAAAAGATGTCAGCAGCGGATTCAGAAATAAAAAATCAAAAACTCGTCTGCCGCAATAAATTCTTCCACTTCTCAAAACGCTGTTTTAACAAGCATTTCTAATCAAAATAAAAAGAGTGTTTTATTATCTTCGGGTATAATTTGGTTGCAAAATAAAGATGGAACATTAATAAAATGTAGATGTATTTTTGATAGCGCGTCAAATGTTAATATATTGTCCAGAAAAACGAGTGATTTCCTTGGTATTGGATTAGAAAAGTACAAACTTCGGTTTCTGAATTAAATTCAACAAAACAAAATTTGAAAGGGAAATTGACGACTTTCATATCGAATGAAAACGGAAGTTTTGTGGATCCTATTGAGTTCTTAGTTACTGACAAGATTACGGGGTTAACGCCTAGTGTTAATTTAGATATTTCAAAATTAAAAATTCCTGGATTCTTGAAATTAGTTGATCCTAGTTTTTTCGAAGCCAAAGAGATTCATGCGTTATTAAATGCAAATATTTTTTGTCGAATAATGAAAGATAATCTTTATAAAGTCAATGAGGAATTACTGTTTAAAGAAACTGAATTTGGTTGGATCGCGGGTGGAAGACTTGACGAAATCAAAACTAATGATGTAGCATCGTTCTTTCTTATTAAAGACGATAGTTCTATAGAGGACACTTTGAAACAATTTTTTGAACTCGAATCTCTTGGCATAAAAGATGATCCTTGCTTTCGTGAAGACGATCAGGCCATGGCATCTTTGAACAAACAGTCAAATATAAAAATGGGCAAAGCTAATAAAGCACACCGATCCCAATAACCGTTGCAAGATTGCTGGAATTTTTAATAATCTCCTTGGTACGGCTAGTGTCCCGTGTCAGTGGCGCTGTGCCATAATTCTTCCCATTCTGAAACCCAAGAAGCCTAGTACTCTGATTACTTCGTATCGCCCGATTGCCATTACTCCGATTTGGTGTAAAATTTTTGAACGCATTATTCTTCACCGTCTCACTCGCTGGTCTTAGCCACAATGTTTTTCCTCCCGGCCTCTGTGGCTGTCTCCCCAATAGGGACAGCCAAACTGTCTTGGCCAAGCTGTACCTAGATATCCAGGAAGCTCGCCTGAACAAAAAATATATTCTTCTTGTAAACCTAGACATTGAAAAAGAGTATGATTCCGTTTGGATTGACGGGTTGATTTAGAAACTGGCTTCCGTTGGTGTTGGTGGAAATGTTTTATTATGGATTTCTAAGTGGCTACAGGATAGGAATATTAAGGTGAAATGGCGCAATCACATTTCCCCCCCCCCTCTCAAAAGGTTACGTCTGGGATTCCACAGGGTAGCGTTCTGTTCCCGTTTCTGTTCTCTATGTATATGCTTGATATTTTCGAAACGACCCCGCCCAGGGTAACTGTGCTGACTTATGTTGATGACATTTTTGTGTATGCTATTGGTGATGATCCTGTTACCACTTGCAATGATTTGCAAACCGCCCTTGATAACATCCTGAAGTGGTGTAATTATTGAAAGTTCTCTCTCTCCCCCTCGAAGAGCACGGCTACAAATTTTTCAAGGGATAGATTTAACTGCCCTGAAAGCCGTATCACTGGCCATCCTATTCCGTGGAGTAAGAATATCAAAATTCTGGGTTGCGTCCTGTCGTCAACTATGTCCATTGCGCCTCAGGTTCAATATCTGCGTGAAAAAACTCCCCGCCGGTTAAACATGTTAAAAGGTTTGGTTTATAAAACTCGTGGCGCTACAAGCCGGACTCTTATTCCAATCATCAATGCGGTTATCCGCAGTGTTTTTGACTATTGTGGGTTCATGTATTCCCAGATTTCAAAGAGAGATGCTAATACCATGGAGGTCTTATACTCCATTGCCCTCCGTCTGGCCACTGGTCTCCCCCGGTGGACGCCGATTCCGGTGCTTCGGGCTGAGGTTCATCAAAACAGCATTGCGTGCCGTATTAAGCATCTTAATAAATGTTTTCTCATTGAACAACTGTCACTCCATATCAAATCTTTGCTTTACAGTAACCTCCATAGGTGTACATCGGGAAACCCATCAAATATCCCTGGTTTGCTGCATACCATGAATATTACCCTGGATACGTACTGTCTGGGCTCAAGCTTTTCCTGGACCCTGGCAGCATCTTTCGTTCTCATCAGGTGGAGATTGTTATGCAGGGTCTCCCCTTTCAAAATAAAGATCTCCCGAACTCGGAGATTTCGGCCTTATGGGCGGAGTATGTTAATAATTACCAGCCAAAGTGCATTTTGATTGCCACTGACGCCTCCAAGAACGATGATAAAGTGGCGATAGCGGCCTTTAACCACTCGACTAATTCTGGGAAAGTCATGTTAACCCATCGTTTGAATTCAATTTTTACCGCGGAAGCTCTCGCTATCGTTCTGGCTATTGATATTTGTTGCCAGGAGGTTGATCATGTTTTAATTGCTTCTGATAGCATTTCCGTTCTCTCGGTGCTACATAAGGCACATCCGAAGTCCCCTGCAGTCATCCTTCTGCTGCATAGTAAAAATTTTAATGCGCTTGAGAGAATCAAATCGATAAGGCTGGTTTGGACCCCTGGGCATCGGGGCATCTATCCAAATGAGGTGGCCGATGAGATGTGTAGACATGGCCCTTTCACTACCGACCATCTTAATGTGGTAAGCCCAGAAGACACCATAAGAAAGATCAAAAGCGATATGTATGTTGCTGGTGAGGATGAATGGAATAGAAGTAGCTATCGCCAGCGGTATGGCACAATTAACCTCAAGAATCAAACACATCGTACGTGGATTTACCATCGCCAGATTGATGTTCTGATTGCCCGCTGGCGTACCAAAACGATACAACGTAACCACCTTTGGCATAAGTTGAGTATGGCTCGCTCCCCTCTGTGCGACACGTGTAATGAAAATGATACGCCAGATCATATTTTGCTAAGCTGCTCCAAGTTCCGGGTGCAGCGTAGTGCTTTACTTAATTCACTCAGGATTAGTGATAATCCTTCTTATGATTCCGTTATTAATTCGGCTACGAGTTCGTGGCGTGGGCTGGTAGCCCTGGTGTGTTTTACGCTTTGCTCCCTTGGTTGGGGGTGATCTTTGGTTTTGTTCGTGTGTGTTTTGTTTTGTGTCTTTCGTTTGTTGTTGGTTTGTGGTGTCTGCGTGGTACATCGTCCCAGTGTTTGTTTTGTGGTCCCGGGTGGGGCTTCTCGCTGCTTTCCTTCATCCATATACGATGTTTCTGTCTCTTAGTTTCTCCGTGCTAGTTTGTTTAGCGTCTGTCCGTCTATGTTTTCCTCTTCGGGTCGATATGTAGAGACAAAGCCGGCCGTCTGGCTGCAGCATAAGTCTCACAAGTTTTCGTTTCAATTCAATTCAATACTATCGGTTTTGAAAGTAATTACGTGGTTTTCTGGCTCTGTGCCGGTATTACGAAAATCTCTGTTATTATGTGTTAATAAAGGTCTTATAGCCGATCCTTTTGTGCGTCTTGGCTCGACATTACTTAGTTTTAGATGAATACTATATAAACAAAAGAAGCTTGATTCATATATCAAAGCCAAAATGGTCCATCACGTACCATTTTTGTAGAATACCCACTTCTCATATTTATACAAATTGGTTACAGAGAAATGTAACAGAGGCTTGATTATAGAAAACACAAACATTAAAAGGATTTTTTTGGCCGTTTCCTTTTGTAAACATCTGTTGGTGTGTCCGTGATAACAGACCAGCAATATTCAGTTAGCATATTTCCATTCCATCGTCCACTGAAACGCTTTTCAAACACAGGTATGTCCCGGTGAAACCTTTCCCCAAGCTCATCACCAATTGGCCAAGGTTTTGAGGAAGTTTTAAAGACATATTGCAACCTATAACACAAAAGCATTTCACCATGTCACCAACAAGATGTTCATAGTTTTCAGCTCTCTCATTTCCAAAGAAACGCGCCCCTCAGGGGTTTACCTTCTTTAGGTAAACACGGGTGTCGCAATCCCGAGGTACCCCAGCGAACTATCTCTTATTTTCCTTTTCCCCTCCCCTTTTCTTCCACTTTTTTCTTTTTTTCTCCCTCGTTGCGGTTGCCTCTTCGGAGGTGAGGCTCCTCATCAGAAGCTGTACCCATTCTGCTGCTACTAGCTTCTAATGGCGATTAACTGCCCACGTGTTTGCCGTGCGTGGAGACCCGTGTCCCAGGAAATGGGGATCCTGGTAGTTGAGGGGTTTTATTCTTCGCCATAATGTGGGCTTCAGTAAGATAACGCTCCAACACACTACTTTGGCCCTTGCTTCAGTTAACGGGAGGTGCACATTGGTCCCGTGTGTACCAATCGGCTGGTCGGTTAGACATTGTTCACTGGCTCAGGGCTAAGCAACCGGTCATTGGCCGCGCGCGTATAGTTCCCGGTTAGCACTGGTGCAGTAACCGGCGTCCCCTTGTTGGGCTCCATGGTGGGTGGTGCCGCCGGGGACCGAACATACGGCCCTTTTTTATGGATAACACTAAAAAGAAGCAAGAAACGTCAAGATTTTTCATAGTTAAACGTACAGAAGACTCTTTCGCCACGGTATCTCCTTTTCTGATACAAAAGTGCCTTTATGCATCTGTAGGGAATGTCCAAACAGTTAAAAAGCTCCGTTCTGGGGACTTGTTAGTCGAAGTGACGAACTCATCACAAGCTGCGCCGCAGCTATTAAAAGTTTCAAAGTTTGGAAACATGGAAGTGTCCATAACTCCACATGGATACCTCAACTCTTCGCGAGGGGTTATATCGGAAGCCGATCTACTCCATACCTCCGAAGATGAAATGTTGGAGAACTTAAGCGACCAACTTGTGTGTGCCGTCCGTCGAATTATTATCCGTCGAGATGGGAATGCAGTTCCTACTAAGCATCTCATTCTCACATTCGACACTCCAAAATTACCATCATTTATTAAAGCTGGGTATCTACGGTGTCCCGTACGACCATATGTGCAGAACCCTCTCCGATGCTTTCAGTGCCAACGTTTCGGTCACTCGAAAGCATCGTGTCGTGGTTCCGAGGTCTGCGCCCGTTGTGCCCAGCCTGGCCATCCATCTGAGACATGTAACGCGCAAGCAAAATGTGTGAATTGCCAAGGTGAGCACACTTCGTACTCACGCGCATGCCCGAAATGGGTCCTAGAAAAAGAGATCCAAACACTTCGGGCCAATAATAACATCCCATATATTGAAGCGCGTAAACAGATAGAAGCTCGGAATCCCAGAGTGGGAGTTTCGTACGCCTCTGTCGCTGGCCCCAAAAAATTGATGTGTACAGCGTCTGCACAAACCGAGTTGACCCCTGTTTCCAATAAACCGCAGAAAATTAAAATCACTAAAACACCATCTGTCAATATTTCTGATTCCCAGAACACTTATTTTGATACTTCGTCAGGAATCCCACCAAACCCTAATAGAAAACGTACAGTCTTGCCCAGAAAGCGTATTGGAATTTCTGCAAAAAAAAAGATAATGGTTATGCGGTAAAAAATCCGCAGCCGGTCCGTCGGCATGTAGCCGAGGAGGCTGCTATTCAGTTATTTACATCCGATCTTTCGGATAATGTGGAATTCGAGGAAGCTCCTCCCATTCCACCCTCACAAGGGTCTGTTTCACCCATGTCTCCTCTTAGAGGTTTTTCATTCTGGCTTCCTTAATTTCTTGGAATTGTCGTGGTTTCCGCCATAAGCTTCAGGATATTAAGACCCTGATCTGTGAATATCACCCGGCTTGTGTCGCACTTCAGGAAACTTTCCTGAAGTCAGCGGACACAGCCAAGGTCCGTCGTTACAGCTTCATTAGGAGAGATAGCGAACACAGTGGGAGAGCGTCGGGAGGTGTTGCCCTCTTGACCTCTCATGATTATCGATCCACCTCTCTTACCCTACATACCACTTTGCAGGCAGTGGCTGTAAGAGTGCACATGAGAAAGTTAATCTCTGTGTGTACCCTTTATCTACCCCCTAACGATGTAATCGATCAGAGGTCACTTGATGACTTAGTGTGTCAGCTTCCAGCGCCCTTTATTATTATCGGTGACTTCAATGCACATAGTCCTTTGTGGGGTAGTGTGGATAGTAACTCCCGTGGGCAACAGATTGAAAAGCTGATTTCGGATCACTCTCTCTGTTTGCTGAATAACGGTGAAGCTACCCATTTCCATGCGCCCTCAAGAACTTTTCACACAATCGACCTTGCAATTTGCAGTCCGTCGCTCCTACCTTTCTGGCATTTTAGTGTAGGGAATGACTTACGTAACAGTGATCACTTCCCAGTTTTTCTCTCAGTTTCTGGGGGTGGGTGTGAGCCTGTTCGTCGTCTTCCCCGTTTCATTTATGATGCAGCCGACTGGTGCTTGTATCAAGCCAGAGCTGTGATTACCAGAAACATTGTTGTAGGAGAGATTGATGAGCGTGTAAAAAAAGTTACCGACGTGATAATGAAGGCCGCTGATGCAGCGATCCCTAAAACATCATCATTTATTCATAAGCATCGAAAACCATGGTGGAACTCAGAATGCACGGAAGCTATTAAGAAGAAAAGAAAAGCATGGGGTATTTTCCGCCGATATCCCACCACCTCAAACTACATTGCTTTCAAGCAAGCGAAGGCAAATGCTAGGAGAGTACGTCGCAGGTGCCAGAAAGAATCTTGGATCCAGTATGTCTCCAGCCTTACATCCCACACTCCCAGTAAGCAGTTGTGGACTCGTGCCAAGAGGGCAATGGGACTTTATTCTGAACATCCTATCTCCAGTATTAAAGAGGATGGTCGTGAACTTACTGACATTCATGATATTGCGAATGCCATCGGTCGTGCCTTCGAATATGTCTCGAGCGCCGAGTCGTATGAGCAATCATTTTTAAATTATAAATGTCATGAAGAATCTCGTCCCATTAATTTCTCAACCCGGTCCAACCTACCTTACAACTGCCCTTTCACGGAGATTGAGATTATCCGCTGTTTACATCAGACTCGACGATCAGCCCCAGGGCCTGATGGTATAACGTACAGTCTTCTTAAACATCTTCCGAAGACCTCTCTCCGTAACATCCTATTCCTGTTTAATAGAATCTGGGAGGAGCATACTTTTCCACTTTCTTGGCGTCAGGCCATTGTTATTCCCTTCCCTAAACCTGGTAAGGATGCAACTGACCCTGCGAACTACAGACCAATAGCACTCACTAGTTGCCTATGCAAGCTTCTTGAACGCATGATAAATGTACGCCTTGTTCATGTGTTGGAAAATAATGAATGTTTTTCACCTTTCCAGAGTGGGTTCCGCAAAGGCAGGTCCACTATGGACAATATCATACCCCTGGAATCGCAGATCAGAAACGCTTTTGTGAGGAGGAAACATTTAGTGTCTATCTTTTTCGATATTGAAAAGGCGTATGACAAGACCTGGCGGCATGGCATACTTCGTGACCTCCACTCTCTAAATTTTCGGGGTCATTTACCCATTTTTATTGCTAACTTCTTAGCTCATCGTGTTTTTAGAGTACGGATAGGTTCTATTCTATCAGATGGTTTTAATCAAGAGGAAGGAGTACCACAGGGCAGTGTTTTAAGCGTAACTCTCTTCTCTATAAAAATAAATAATATCCTTAATGTTTTACCTCCATGTGTTCATGGCAGCCTTTATGTAGACGACCTGCAGATTTCTTGTGAAGGTTCGGATATACGGCATATCGAGCGACAACTTCAGACAGCTGTTAATCGGATGGTTCGGTGGAATTCTGAAAATGGTTTTCGGTTCTCCATTGATAAAACTTCTATTGTCCACTTTTGTAGACTTCGAAGGTTTCATCCAGATCCTGAAATCTATCTTGGGCAGACAAAAATTTCCATCGCTGAAAGTGCGCGGTTCCTAGGCGTTTTGTTTGACAGGAAGCTCACTTTCCTTCCGCACATTTTATATCTGCGGAAGAAGTGTGAAGCAGCCCTCAACCTTTTAAAGGTTCTTTCGAACACGTCTTGGGGTGCGGACCGCATCTCTATGCTGAGAATTTACAGAGCGTCTATCCGCTCGAAACTGGATTATGGCTGTGCAGCTTATGGGTCAGCACGAGCACCAGCTCTGCGACAGCTGGACACCGTTCATCATAGAGCATTGCGTCTTTGTTCTGGAGCTTTCCGCACGTCTCCCATAGAAAGTCTGTATGTGATCTGTAACGAACCATCACTAAGTTTAACTCGTCTTGAACAGTCGCTAATGTTATACTTCCGTATCCTATCTCATCCAAAGCATCCCTTACAAAACTTGTTGCTTGATAGCCAGCATAATTTCTTTTATAGGAATCGCCCGTCGTGTATCCCATCGTTTGGTACTCGGGTACGAAATCTTCTCAGTGATACAGAGATCAAAGATCTGGACGTTATGAACAGTCCCCTCTGGGTTGTACCGCCCTGGCGGTCTCATAACTTCTCCTATCTGCAACCATTTGGAGATTTCGATAAATCTAACACCAGCGATGTGGTGTACCGGCAGCTTTTTGCAGCCCATCGAATTACACATTCTTCGTACATAGATATATATACCGACGGATCGAAAGCTAGTAATCATGTTGGCTGTGCTTATGTCTGCTACAACGACGTGATCAGTCGCAGCTTACACCCGTTCTTTTCCGTATTTTCTGCTGAACTGGAAGCCATCGTAGAAGCCTTACAATATGTTTGCACCCGGAGTGAGAGGAATTTCGTTGTATACACAGATTCGCTGAGCTCTTTACAAGCTCTCGAATCACACTCTCCTACACACCCGCTGGCGATTGAGGTGTTGATGCTTCTACGTCATCTATCTGGTCGGGGCGGTAGGGTCTTGTTTTGCTGGATTCCCAGTCATGTTGGAATACGGGGAAATGAACTGGCAGATGCTGCTGCGAAAAACTCGACTGTCGCGCTTCATAAACCACTCCCTTATTCTGACATGAAGCAAGCGATAAAGAATATGATTCGTCGTAAATGGCAGGAAGTATGGAATCTGCAGGTCAGCAACAAATTATATGGAATAAAAAACACAATCTCACCTTGGCAGGCTTTACCATCTCGCAAGAGAGACGTGTTGTTGACACGGTTGCGTATTGGGCACTCGCGACTCACTCATGTCCATCTGCTGCTGCGCGAGAGCGCTCCCTTATGTCTCTATTGCAAATGCCCTCTCACTATTGCACATATTCTATGTAGCTGTGTGGCTTTTAAAACTATTTATTTTAAACTATACAATTCTTATTCACCTAGTTTAGATATTTTATTGGGGGAATACCCCCATCCTAATCTTTTTAACTTTTTACGTACGACTGGTTTTTACTCTGAGATTTAGGTTTTTAAATCTTGTACCTTCAGATTTGATAATTTTTATCTAAAACTGTTTTTATCTTGTTTATACCTCAAATTTTATACTTTTTACCTGTGGTTTTACATGGTCTATATGTATTTTGAATGTTTTTATCTATATCTTTACTTTTCCTATATATATATAATATATACTTTTACCATAATTTTTACGGTTTTTTGGTCTATAAATGACAACTTATATGTATGTTTGTTACTGTTCACCATGTGTTTGGCGCAGCTTGTCCTCTCTGGACCTTGCGCCAATAAACCCAAACAAACCAACCAACCAAGGAAACGCGAGCACACTGATTTAAATGCCAACCAGGCTTCTTTTTCTGCTTGTGACAGTTTATTTTCAAACTCTTCATCATGAAAGACTGCTTTAATTTGTGAGCCAATAAAAAACTTTTCTTTTACCTTTGCCTCACTTAAATTTTTGAATTTGTTCCCGAGATGCAAGAAAGCCACTCCTTTACTGTCCAGAGCTTTTGCAAAAATTTTCATCAAACCGAGTTTAATGTGCAATGGTGGAAGAAAGGTACATTGCGGATTCACAAGTGTTTCATGTGATATGATTTTGGTTCCAGGAATGAAGTTTTTTCTTGGAGGCCACTGTTTACGGATGTAGTGATTTTTTCTGTCAGTGCTGTCCCATTCGCAGAGAAGGCAGCAGAATTTAGTTTATCCCTGTTGCATGCTTGTTAATATCCCAATGACTTTCAAATCTCCACAGATGTGCCATTTGAATGTAGTGTACTGAATTAATTTCAGTAAAGCACTCATAACTTCGTATGTTTGCTTTGTATTTGTAGAATATATTACAGGAACAGACAGAGAAACATTGCCTATATGTAGGAGCATTGCTTTGAGACTACGTTTGGACGAGTCTATAAACAGGTGCCACTCTGCTGGATTATGTTCATGTCTCAAAGCCTGAAAATAGGTCATTTATATCACAGCAATATACGATGTCTTCATTCTCCGTAAAAGTCTACGAAATGGCTTTTTCGTCTTCTAAATAAACTTATTTTGTGATGCGGTACTTGCCGCTACAGTATAGATTTCCATTGCTAAAATGTGGATTTGGGGGGAAATGATGCGTGGTAAACAAATAAAATTACAGATCCGTTATTTTCAGAGAATATACAAGAAACACACATTTTCATCTGAAGGACATTTTTCAAGTTGTACAGTTTTATGAGAAACGTCACTTCCAAAGGTTTCCAGTTCGATTACCGATGCCACTCTTGGAGTGAAAGCAGATCACATTTCCTGTCTAAAAACCTTCCAAGAATCGGTAGAGTTTATTGATCAAGGAACGAAATTTTTTAGTAGCTGTGTTCAAAATTAAAATTATATATATCCTACATAAAAATTTGAGACATCTAATATAAAAGCATAATTAGATGCTCCATGTGTTAAATAAAAAAAGTAACTCCCGCTGCCGCTGTCAAAAGCTTGTCATGCTATCTCCTCCGAAACCGCTAGGGTCAAGAGCGATACCAATGGATGCAGAAAAATGGGGGACCAAAGTAAGACATGTCTCATCTTCGTCGCACTTTAAGGTTTTTTTTTATGTTTTGTGGGAAAATATTGACTTTTCCATCTTCAGATTACGATAACTCGACAAAAAAAGATCGTATCTTTACAATCTAAGACTACAGACATTTTTCTTTCAAACTAGACCTCATTTGTTTAAAAATATTTTAAAACAGACTAATATTTTCATCAAATAATGAAACACAGTTTTTCCAAGAAATACCGTCTCCTATGTGGATGTAATATCGATCATCTTCGAGTTTTTATCTTACAAAGAAAATATTTGCATCATCTGAAAGCTAAAAGATTTCTTAGTTATATAAACCTCATTTCAAGTATATATCTTAAATTTTCGATTTCTAATTGAATTCTAAAGCTGATAATTCAATAGTGATGAAACGCCCTTCGCATTAAAGTTGACAACAGTAAATGGATGGAAGCTGTTACATTGCCCGAGAATCACCCCTATGTATCCCGCTATTAGCCGTAACAGAGGAGCGAGCGTAGCGAGCCTAGGGGCGAAGCCCGTAGTGTTCAAAATTAAAATTATACATTTCCTACATAAAAATTTGAGACGATATCTAATATAAAAGCATAATTAGATTCTCCATGTGTTAAATATTATTTTCGCTGCACATAACGAGAAAACCCTTCTAATAATATAATAAAAACTAAATTAATTTAAAATGATTAAAAGAGACAAAAGCGAAAAATAGCCCAATCTTCATAGAAGCCATAAAATATTTATTAACATAATATTATACATATTTATTTCCTCATTTGCTGAATAAAGCAGATGTAGAAAAGAGCAGTCACATCTCAAAAATTATAATTTCATATTAGGCAAAAATAAAATCGAGAAGTATTGTATAAGTGACATTTTATGACACCCTTTCCTGCAGTATAAAGGTCGATTTATATAGGTACGTGAAGGGAACGTAACGGGAACGATCCGAGCGCGCGACGAGTCGTCGTAATCATTTCCTCCCTGTTTTTCCAATGGAACTGTTTATACAGCGCCGTGACACGTCCGATTCCCGTCCGAGAATCGGCGCCAACAATTCGGAACCGGAAGTCGTTCTCTGCTCGGCCGTCTCTCGTTCATGGCAGAAGGTAAAAACTGGCTATTCGAGATATAATTTACATACAGTTGTTATGTTTGATATTTGATATGGATGATGAAAAACTCATTGAGCTGGTGAGAGGTTTTGTACGATTTGGCCCATCAAAATACATGAATCCAAGTTCAAAATGACAATTTCGAAGGCAATAGGAGAAAATTATACATGAATTTACAATTGGTCCACTAAAATTTAAAATTAATCAATTTGTATGAATAATGAAACAATGGAAAATTTATTTACACGATTTAGAAAGTGTAAATTGTTAAAAACAAATACTTACATGTATGGATTTGTTGGTTATAAAGCAATTCTTCTTGCTTTCTGAGCAGCAAAATTGTATATTGAAAGTGAAAAGTCCAAAGATGATGAGAGATCATTTTCATTAGAAATAAGTGCCAAGGAGGACAGGCGTACAATCTGTATTCAAATCAATCTGATTGTACCTGCTTTGTAATATTTTCAATTCTTGTGGGAAAAGTGGGAAATAAAATCCATTATAATGATAGAGAGAACAAGTAAAAGCCATTTTTTGTTTACCTCACTCCTTCAGCCCCCTTTCTTCCCAACAGGTTTGGAGCGCATTTACTTATTTGTCTTAAACTCCCTGGAGAAATGTCTTGTCTATTGTTTGCTTTGAATAGACCAAACATTTGACCAAATGGTATTAGTATTCGTTCACAAGGACATTTTCACGTTTTTCTCAGTTTGCAACTATTCCGTGAAAACGAACAAAGTCCGACAAAACGGTTTGTAATTCTTCAAATGACTGTATGTAGTGACTGACAGATAGTAGAAACTGATACTGAAAAAAAAAAGGATTGATAATCAAGGATTTACTATAACTGAATTGAAGATAAATCATGTTTTTCTAACCGAGAAATTTTTCGTTCCAAAAGGGTAGTTTGTCAATTAAGATTCTTTCTGCGATTCTTTAGAAAAAATCGAAACATATATATTTTTATAAGTTGAATTATAGAAACCGCGAAAAATGAGGGATTTCTTTAAAAACCCGTAACATTTAGAAAGTGTTGCTATGAGAAATAAAAATGGCGGCCCTGGGCGGTTGCCCAGTTCGCCCACCCCTAAGCACGGTCCTGGCTCTCCTCTTCCGTCTCATCTAACAAAAGTGTGATAATGGCTAAATCTTTAACTGAAAAATGAAACCGCGCCATGACGTTACAAATCTTTCACAACTAATGAAACACGTTTCCGCCACATTCTACTCCCGTCTCTGAATAAACACATGCATCCAGCGCTCGGGCTCGGCTCGTTCCCTTCACGTGCCTATATAAATATACCTTTAACACGTATAATGACTGGTATTTTTAACTTCAATCACTTTGGTGGGTCAAGTATTCCATCGAGGATTATAGATCATGACCAATATCGCATTCATACATTTAAAAAACGTTTCAAAAGATATAAAACAATAAAATAATTCCAAACATAACTACGTACGATATCTCCTTTAAATAAATACTGTTAAACCCGATATTCAATTCCATTTTGAAAGACATTTTCTCCACGGTGGGAGAAGTATATTTCTTTTCGCCAAAACATCCAGTTTCGTACGATAGAGTTGGTTACATCCCTAAATGGGAAAAATGCGTTTTTCATCTGTATTCAAGCCATAAAATAATCTCTTACACCCTGCAGACTAACAGGGTTTTCTTCTTATATTACCCCCTGCAAAAAATCTTTTCTCACATATAGGCGCGAGATGTGTTTAAATAACCACGTTCAGAAAATCTTTTCTGGCATTCATTACAGGCGAAAGGTCTCTCCTGCGTGGGAGCAGTGATGGTATTTAAATAACATTGATGAGAAAATCTTTATTTACATACAGTGCAGGCGAAAGGTTTCTATCCTGTGTGGGTTGGTAGATGTGATTTTAAACTACTCTGTACAGAAAATCTTTTCTCGCATATAGTGCAGGCAAAAGGTTTCTCTCCTGAGTGGTTGCGGATATGTATTTTTACACTATGCTGTGCAGAAAATCTTTTCTTACACACAGTGCATTCGTAAGGTTTCTCTCCTGTGTGGGTACGGAGATGTTTTTTTAAATTGCCCTGTATAGAAAATCTTTTCTCACATACAGAGCAGGCGAAAGGTTTCTGTCCCGTGTGGACACGGAGATGTGTTTTTAAATCCTCATGAACAGAAAACCTTTTCTCACATACACTGCAGACGAAAGATTTCTCTCCTGTATGGGTGCGAAGATGCTTTTTTAAATTACCCTTCATAGAAAACCTTTTCTCACATATCGTGCAGGCGAAAGGTTTCTCTCCTGTGTGGGTGCGGAGATGTGTTTTAAAATCCCACTGCGCAGAAAATCTTTTCTCACATTCAGTGCATGCGTAAGGTTTCTCTCCTGTGTGGGTGCGGAGATGCGTTTTGAAATGACCCATTACAGAAAATCTTTTCTCACATACAGTGCATGAGAAAGGCTTTTCTCCTGTGTGGGTGCGGAGATGCGTTTTTAAATTACCCTTCATAGAAAACCTTTTCTCACATATCGTGCAGGCGAAAGGTTTCTCTCCAGTGTGGGTGCGGAGATGCATTTTAAAAGCACACTGCGCAGAAAATCTTTTCTCACATACAGTGCATGCGAAAGGTTTCTCTCCTGTGTGGATGCGGAGATGTATTTCCAAAGCACTCTGTACAGAAAATCTTTTCTCGCATACAGTGCATGCGAAAGGTTTCTCTCCTGTGTGGGTGCGGAGATGCGTTTTTAAATCTTCCCGTAAAGAAAATTTTTTATTACATACTATGCAGGCGAAAGGTCTCTCTCCTGTGTGGGTGCGGAGATGTCTCTCCAAAGCACTCTGTACAGAAAATCTTTTCTCACAACTAATGCAGGCGAAAGGTTTTTCTCCCGTGTGGATGCGGAGATGTCTTATTAAATTACTCTGAATAGAAAATCTTTTTTCACATACAGAGCAGGCGAAAGGTTTCTCTCCCGTGTGTGTCGGTAGATGCGATTTTAAACTACCCTGCACAGAAAACTTTTTCTCACATACATTGCAGGCGAAAGGTTTCTCTGGTGTGTGGGTGCGGAGATGTTTGTTTAAATGACCCTGATGAGAAAATCTTTTCCTACAGACTGTGCAGACTAAAGGTTTCTCTGTATAGGTACAGCGAGAATCATCAATAATGGGGTACGAATGATGCATATTCAAGGCCGCCAACTGTGAAAATGTTCCTTTACAATAATAAAATTTAAAAATTTCATCGGTGCGAGCGGGAATCTGTGCAGTGGAACTTTTAACATTCAGACTAACTCTGCACGTCTCATATCGAGTGCATTCACCTACGGCTTTAGTAAGGATCTGCTCGCAGGAATGGCATTCATGTGGAAAGTCTATTTACACTGGAATACACATTTGCTCTTCTGGCATGCCGACCTTTTCTCCCACGATTAGAAATCTGTTACTGCCCGTTATACGTTGAACTGCTAAATTTGTGGACACCAGAAACATTTTTGTTTCGCATTTAACAATCTGTACTGCACCTACAAAGAGAGGAGAAAGGAATTTGAATACGATATAATAACACTGCATCACTTTTTTTGTACTTTTCATGTGAAATCAAGAGCAATATATAGAAGTTTGCGCCAGGAAATGAGATATCCATAAACAAAGATGATAGAAATTATGTTCTGGATTAATTAAATTACTGAACATTTTAAATTTATTGAAATTAGGGGACGAGGTTCTGCAATCACTCATTTTATTTCGTACTGGTAGATCATAAGGATGTGATTAGATTTGATACGTTTCAGTTTGTAGGGATCTCCACAAAACTACTGCTATTGGTCGGTCAATAATGGATAAGGAATATTAATTTCCTTCTTTATGTTCATTTTATTTGTGCGTAACTGAAAATAATTTCATCATTAATTATTAATTTTAAAGTACCGAGAAATTTCAGATTAATATCTGATGAAAAAGCTCGGTTACCATCAGATCAAAAAGTTTATAAATTAAATAAAATACATAACATTATTACAGTAAATAAAGAATATGTAGCTGATGGGTTTGTTTAGGCATATTTGTTAGGTGGCTACAGATATTTTTCACCACACGGTTTCCATATTTTAATCTGTATATTATGTATATAGTACATTAGAATTGACAATAGTATAATTCTTCAAATTTCTTTTCGTTCATGTACAAGAGTCCTTTTATGTGATTCTTCACATAATGTGAATCGCACATTTCAAAAGAGTTATCTGTGAATCTCTTATAGTGTACAAGATATACGTCAGGATTACAAGGCTGATAAGTTCTTTTTCGGATCAACACCTTATAAATATTCTACTACAAGATTATAAACAAAATAAAAACATTAAACAAATCTACACGACTATGACGCGATGCTTTTAAAAATTACTTGTGATAACAATATTAAAGTCTCACAGTAAGAAATGTTAATTCAGAACCGCTTAAAGAAGTTTTACCCCTTTTATATCTCATGCATTTATGTTCATATATATATATTTTGTTTTTACTCCGGACTGTAAATAAAATATGCCAAATGAATGTAGGGTGTGACTTCAATCTGAAAACAATCATATATTTATTTGACACACAATGTCACAGTCGTAAGAGATAAAAAAAAAACTTACATATATAAACTTCAGATCAAAAATAATTACTTTACATATGCTTCTAATTAAAATTTTGGCTAAAGTACGATACTCATACCGATGTGTGTACCGAGAAAAACTGCAAAAGTTTAATACCATATTTAACAAAACAGTGATTAAAGAAACATTTGTACATAGTATACAAAACAGTAATACTCGCATAAATTAAAATTTATTAAGGATAAGTAAGCTAAAAACAAAATCTACAGTCATATAAAGTTCCCTAGATGAAGAAATTTAAACAGCTCATATACAAACATAAGGTCTATTCATTTCCTTCCCATAAAATATTTTTCCTTTCCCTCCTCCTTTAAAATTAAGGAAATTTCACACATATTATATATGGGCCATTTTCTGAAAGGTGGCTGTTTAAAAAAAAAAAAAAAAAAAAAAAAGAGTACAAATAAAATTACCTCAAAAATCTCAAAGTTTAGCCTGTTAGTACATTTGTGTTATATTTATCAGAAAATAATATAAACCAAAGTGTATCAGTTAGATCTTCTGGGATTTTAATTACATTAATTATTGAATAAATGAAGGAATGATGCTGTGTATGAGGGAATGACAGATCACTATTAAAATTGACTGTTTTCATATAACAAACTAGTTTTGATGTAAATATTATTAAGCAAGAATAATACATTATTTTCATAATGGTTTAATTATAATAAAAATTTTATCCATAAGTAGGCACATGTGAAATTATTTATTAGAAATTTATATTGGCTTTCTTTTGCAAGATGTAGGTTGGGGCAGTTCATATTTTATATTTATCAAGCTTTAAGTATGAATGTCCTTTGAGTGCCACGTATATCTGTTGTTTCCTGTTGAAACCACGACATTTATAGTGAAATTTTTGACGTCTACTAATAGGATCTCTCCGGGATACAGTGTTTTATCATAATTTAACTTTACCTACTTAGCAACTTTGTATTTAGTGTTTTTAATCTTTTGATTTCAATTTGTTGAAAAATTTTTTCTTCTGAAAATGTGTGCATTTGAAATTCTTGCATTTAAAGCAAAAAAGTGAATGAAAGTCTAATACTGTATGTGAAGTACATACAATCTGATGAATCTTAATGTCCCCAATAATGGTTCTAAATCTTTTGCTAGCATATTATAAGCTTTACATATCATGTCATCACCTATTGGAAATATTTTGACTCCTGTATATTGCCTTAAATTTTGATTAAAGTTTCAAATGCGTTGACGTCTTTACCATCAGCTATAATTAATTCTATCTGCTGTATGTTTTAAAGTTCCTCCTATGCTGTCAGGTGCCCCTTTCCCATGGTCCACCTCTATATAATTCCATGTCACGTGTTGGATGCCAGGAAACAATTCTTGTGTGTGATACCTTAATAAATGAAACTTTTTTTTGTTTCTGTACTATGTACAGGGTCTATCACCTAACATATGAACAGTATTAATTGATTGCTGTTTCTTGAAATATATTTTGAAATGGTTTGTAGAAGAGCCCAGATGGCCAACGTGTCATGCCTGAGTGATTTGCTTGCAGTGGCAAAAGGAATTGGTGTTAACAAATTCTTTTATTTCTGGTAAAGAACACCTATGTGCAATGAAATTTGTTTGCAAGCTCCATCAAAGTGTACTGACTGGATTTCTTCACTATACTTACCATAGTAATTTTCACTGAAGTCTACATGTATTAGTACTGCATTAGGTTGTAGATTCTTTAAATCTGCTATGCCTGTATATTGATGTTTAACGTTGTCAAGATGAAACAAAAAAACGGTTTATATTCTCTTAATTTAGTAACTAAATTTAATGCTGTTTGTATCTCCTTATTTACAGGTTTTGTCATGACTATTTTAAAAACCTTGCAAGAATAATTAGTTCTCTCCAAGATCCACTTTTTGTGTTTCACGCCTTTTTCTGTTTCAAAACTCTTAAATGTTTCTATATTATCTTTACAAATGACATTTTCTTAATAAACATTGGAATACTATTTGAATTGTTGGTACATGTTGGCTGTTGCATATTATCTGTATCCAATATTTCCCGTTATCTTTTATGATGTAATTACCACAGCATCATATTTACTAGTTTGACTTGCCGTTTCTCAGATTTTAAAAGCATTTCAGTCTCTCCTTTACTTTTAATTTTGCAAGCAACAATGGGTCTGATTTATTTTTCTCTCATCCGATTCTTATTCCTTTTTTTTCACCCTTAATTCTTCCTTATACAGTTTCCCCACAGTAGTGTTATCATTCTTAAAAAACCAAGAAACAATTAGCACTGTCATACTATTAATAATAATTAATTTTTTTACGCAATTTTAATTAAAAAATAAAACTAAAGCATTCAAATTTAATAGATTTGATGTTTATTTAAATTAGTACAAAAACTTTTTCAAGTTTATTTTTAACTTTTCCCAGGAAAATCATAAAAATTAAAATTAATTTACCTTACCTACTCAAATTAAAAATCTTATGAGATTTTAATATGTATTTTATTGCATTAGATTATTCTAATTTTACTGTTTAGTACAAATATAAGTGGCTCAGATTATGCCCTGACAAATTAAATCATTCCCTCACATATTAAAATTATGAGGGACTGATGAAATACTTATGAAAACCACTTTGTACAAAAATTATTAGGCTTAGGTATATTTACAGTTAACCAAAATATCTTTTGAAGCACATTTCCAAGAATATAAATACAGAAAAACTAAATTTTATTTGCCTTTCTTAAATCTATATAAATAAAGTAATTCCTATGTCTGTCGGTCACAATTCCAGGTGAACCGGGCTTCCATTATAAAATTCGGCCATATTTGAAAATGTCAAAATCGATGTATTCTTTTTTTTTTTTCATGAAAGTACATAAATGTTACTCATTTGGAAAGAGCTTTAAAAACTGATAATTTTTTCTGTGTGGACTTATTCTGTTACTTTAAAAGTTTTAGAGATATCTCCATCATAAATGCATACTCCACCGAACAAAATGTAAACACAGCGTGATTCATTCATAGCATGATTCTCATTTATAATAGATAAGGGAATAATAGGTAATAAAAATATTTACTTTGATGAAATACTTGAAAGTCATGAGCTAGCTACTGAAGAATGTTGTTGAGCAAAAAATTAGATGGCTGCTTTACTTTACTGCTGTGCAAACTATCCTAGACCTATATAATGCATGTTTTGCTACCTACTGCATAAATAGGGGCAGATTTATACTTATGTGAGGGAATGATGTCAGATGCTAGGGACAAGAATAAAAAGTGCTGTAATTTCTTTCATTACATAATATATAAATTAAATTAAGTGACTAAATATTTAAGTATCTTTAATCAATTTTATAAAAATACATTATAAACATACATGCTGTAATGGCAGTAAAACCATTTTCTTTCCTACAAGTGTGACTGGATACATAGTGAGGGAATGATGTTCGCATATAAAAAAAAATTTAATATTATATTTCAATTTTGATAAGCAAATAATCACAGATTAGATGTGTCCCCAATTAATATTGATATATTAAATAATTTTTTCTTTTTGTAATTTAAAAAAAATGTCCTCAAGACCACTAGGACACGAAATTGCCACTTTTCAGAGAATGACCCAAATAATAATGAATTGAAATCCTTAGAAGTAATACATTTGACAGAAATAAGAAAAAGTAATTTCTCTATTTAGTACACATAAGCTTCGATGAGGATACTGTCAAAACATTTACCGTCTTTATTTTGAACACATGTAACAAAAAGAAAATGATATTACCTAACAAGATTAAAATAAAATCAAGGTATCTGTGGTATAGGGTTTCGATTAAGAGCATTTAAAACAGAACTATCCAGGGCTATGTCTGGAGTTAGAGTTACAATCAATAACATTTGTGATTGGATTAGAGAGTAGATGAGGCTGAATATTATCTACCTTAACTGGAAGTTAATTTATTACAAGTTCAGCACAAGCCACATTAATAGCATGTATCAAAGGAGGAGGTGGCTCTTTGTCATCATTAACTTTGCTGGTCCATATATGCATACACGTGTTCATGCATTTCATCAGAGAATTAAAAAAAAATCACAGAATTTAAAGCAATTTCATACAAGTTTTATCTTTATTGACAAACTTCATGTTTTCTTTAAAAGATTTTTTAAATATTCAGAGCCACTGTAAGAAATCTCAACTAATTCATCACTTAAAAGTAGATCAGGAGATATGAAAATGGAAAAATGAGATACAAGAAAATGCCACACAACACCATGAATATGCTATTATAAATTTGTATTAAGACGTGAACATAACTGCATATATACCTATGAATAGAAATATCACATTCTGACCAATTTTAATTACAATGCTCAGGACATCTTAGATTTTCGACAAGGCACTAAACATAATTCAGAATTCTCCGATGACAAATGATTACTTGTTTTTATTTTTGCCTTGGATTTTTACACCTTTGGAACCTTCTGTCATCTATACTTATTCCTACAAAGCTAAAGCGAGAAATAATTCTCACATATTAGTGAGAAGCGGAAGGAGATTTATAATAGTCCCAAAAGTCTAAAAATAGAAATTTACTAAAAATCTAAAATAATTTAGTGCTTTCTCTGCCCCTGCATTTTAACTGCTAAGCATGTAAAGCATCTTGCGTGCCTGTAGTGTATAGCTTCTGTACAGAACAAACTGAAGAATCTAAGGGCAAAAAATGTGAAAATTGGCATTTTACTAAAACAGTAAAAATATTGTACTTCAGACATTTTTTAACCCTATCACTGTATCGTTTCGAAATATACCCTGTTGTAACCTGGGGTCCACGCGGACCCCATATTGTAATTTACATATTTTATACGATTTACATCACATTAAAGTTAATTTTGCATTCCTTTAATTATCTTATAAGTAATTAACGATTATTCAGATATTTTCTTAAACAATTTTATTTATAAAACTAAGAACATAATAATTTTACAGTCATATTAACAGATTCATTCTGCATTTCTAACTGTATGCTGAACATACCTCACAAATGGTCTTCTGATGTTCCGGGCAACACGGTATATGGCAATTAGTACATTGGGTCTTTACTTTTCTATCCAAAGAAGGTGGACATAGCTGGCATCGTACCTCTTTACTTTGCTGTTGAATTCCGGGTCCTGACGGAATTTCAACCCCCAAAGATTTCAATGAATAACGAACTCCAGGCTGCAGTGACTGAACGTTCTGAAGTCTTCTCTGAATGAGGTTATTGAGCAGCTCTCTCCCAAAGTCTTTCAGGAACAATCGACATCGATGGCGCTTCCCAGATTCCCAGTCTGGATATTTCAAAATCCAAATTATGTATCCAGCAACAGCTGCGCAGTCGAGCATGTTGAACCAGAAGACCATAGGCCAACAGCATATTTTTCGCTTGCATGAGTACTATCTGCATAAATTGTCAATGTTGTCAACTCCAGATTTTGTTGCATTGTAATGAGTAATAATATCTGGCTTATTGTCTTTCTCCTAAATGACGTTTTTGTCATGATGCATGGAAGATAGCAAAATGACTGCCTTCCCTTTCTTTGGAGTGTAGCAAACTAAAGTCAGTTATTTATCAAAACAAAAGCTAGAAGACTTCTCTTCACGCTGACGATTTGGTAGCAACTCTTTTGGCACTTCTTTTTGAATTGTTCCAACCACTCTGGTTTTCACAGCTAGTAGGTCCTCTGGTTACTGAGCACTGGTGAAGTAATTGTCCATGGTAACGTTGCGTCCTTCGTTCTTCCAAGGGTCATCTAATCGCCTGACGAGATCAAAAACATTGTTTGCTCCAACTGCAGTACCAGGTTATCGTCCAACATACACTTCTCCTTTCAAAGGAAACGAAGTGGTGGAATCACAGCACCAAAATATTTGGAATCTATACTTTCCGGGCTTGCTCGGTATGTACTGTCGAAATCTGCATCGACCACGAGTTGCCACTAATTGCTCATCGACTGTCAGATCTTTTCCGGGCTTGTAATATTTCGCCAGATTTTCGAGAAGCATTTGCCAGACATCGCGACAGACAGCTAGTTTTATCTACCTCTAGTCTTTGTTTTCTTGTTGCATCATTGTGAAACCGACAGAAACGAAGCAAATTTTGGAAACGTCACATAGACAGTGTAGCATGAAATATCGGCCTTCCACTGTCCAAAGACCACATTTCTTCTAAACTTTCGTTTGCAGATTTCTATACATCACCGAGTAAGAGTAATCCAATAAAAGCGTAGAGTTCTATTTCATCTGTTTCAGTCCACTTATCCTCATTTGCCAGATTGGCTTGATTCCAAGTTGCAATCACTTTTTTAGCCCTTTCGGACAATAACATTGATCATTTGGATCATTTTGTCATCTTTTCGGACAATAACATTGATCATTTCAGATGTATAAACATTTTTAGTGAATCTAATTTGTCAGATACATTCTTGGCATCTCCTGCTAATCCACTATTCTCTCGTAAAATATTAGCTGCCAAAGTTTGTACCGAACTACGTTTTTCTATGGTCCACTTACGTCCTGACGGCGATTCAAAAGTATGTGCTTGATTCAACAGATGGGTGAATACTCGTCAGTATACTCGTCACTTTCCGATTCCCTATCGGTTTCAATATTCGAATCTTGAATATTCGCGTCACTCTCTTCAGACTCAGATAATTCACCGAAGCTATCTATATCTACATCGTTTTCACTATCACTTTCTTGTATCATGCGTAAAGCATCGTCTATCGAAACTCTTTGTCGTGACATGCTGCAGCTTCAAATAACATCTCTCAACTGAAAGGTGCGCAACGAGAAAAATGCAAACACACCTGTCGCATCATCTAGCGCCATCTGTCGAATTCTGGGAATAACATTGTTGTGAAACAAAAACTTTCGGTCCTTGTTATTAATACTCGTTATCAAAAACACATCATGGTTCCTAGATATTTTTCATTCTTTTTTAATGTGTCCAATAGTTCTCAGACACCCGACATAACGCTGGGGTCCATACGGACCCCAGGTTACAGAAATGTGACATATATGTTTCAAATTTAAAAAAAATCAAAAACCCCTAATATTTATGCAATTAAATTTTTACCCTGTGTTACACACATGTTAAGATGAGATGTCACTGGCTGAGACCCCTCAAAGTACGATATATATTTTTTGGCAACTAGTTAATACTAGTTTACAGTGATAGGGTTAAGAACAGTCTTGGTGAATCAGACATCATGGTATTCAGAGAACAAAGTAATGTAGGGCCCGATTTAGAAAATTCTTGACTATAGGCACAACTCAGGATGGGGCCCCCTAACACTGAAGTGGGCATAAAATTTCCAAAATTCACACACACAAAACAAAAACTTGTATCGTGAAAGTAACATTTTACCAAGAATTGGCTATTTGAAGTGTAGAAGCATAGAACATTATCAAATAACAAAAAGCAATACAATATATTAACTTCATCATTAAATCACCAATACAATGCAACCAGGAAAACTTATTAACCCCTTACATCAGGGGTGTCAAACTCAAAGGCTACCTTGGGCCAAACAAACAAGGTTTAACTATAGGTGGGCCACAAAAAAATCAATATTAATAGAAACGTAGATTTATTTACCTAATTACAGTATATTCAACATAAATACATGCATTTTGTTTAATAATAGCAAAAAAAAGAGTATCATTAAAAACATTTAGCGAATTCTTCCAATCTTATTATAATTCTGTGTCGGTTATTTTATTATATATTATTGTCTGCCAATATATTGGCCGGACCACAAAAATGTTCGTCGCGGGCCGCAAGTTTGACATCCCTGCCTTACATATACTATAACATACATATGAATTATACGTATAACTATACATATGATGAACCCATCAAATATGAAAAGATATATAAAAATATTGCTATTAAAAGGTAAAATTATTTTTTTTTTAATTTAATTGGGAATTTTATATAAAAATTTTTGGGGGGCCCACATATTTGTGAGCCCCTAGGGGCGGGCCTAATAGAAAATCAGGGCCTGATCTAGGGGCTAGGGTCAAAGTTTTTGTTAGGCTAAAAACTTGCTGCTTATTCTTAAAGCAAGTAAAAACAATTAAAACCAGAAGCTGAAACAGAAGTTACCACAGAGATTCTGTTGTGAAAAGAGGAATACAAATTTTGAAAGTTTCTGAAAAACTCCTTTCAATAGTTGAATGGTTTAATAGAGCTAAATACCTCCTGAAACTTGACTTATGTAAATGATGATTCAATGAAATAACATCTAATATGAAAGATACAAAATACCCACAATTTTTCTGCCCTCAATAGATTTACATGTCTAAATGAAGACAACAGATTTTTGCTTCTAGTCAGTGTTCTTTTTATAAAATTTTAAAGTCTTTGAAACCAAACTCACCACAGAATGGAAATGATATGAATAATCATAAGACAGCTTTGGGAACAAACACTATCCATAAAAGGATATGAAATATGTAAAGAATTAATTATCAAAGGCAGGACTGGCCATAATCTGATTGGAGTTATTTTATAAAATTAGGCCCCATGCTAGTACAGAGCCCACTACTTAGAAAAATTTTAAGGAAGGAAGTACTGTGAACATTTAGAAACATTCTATAATGCCTGATACAATATAGCCACAGTAGTTTTAAATACGTTTTAGTCAGATCACAAAGCTTGTAACTTATTCAGAAGTCACTCCATTTCAGGAAACACATTTATGAAAATGAAAACGGATATTTAATTACATGTATATGGATGAACCAATAAGTAAATGCAAAGAAATATTTAATGTGCATTGTTTTTAACAAATATCATACAAAACTAGACAGGCTAGACAAGTTTATTCCCGATTTCATAGAACAAACATCGAAAACATGCTTTGGTACTAGAAATTGCCTGGACAGATGTAAAAATGAATAATGACCAAATGAAGTCTGTAAAAGTTGTAGAAGTAGATAGCTATATACCAGACGAAGACATAGTATTAAAACATATTGCTTTATTTTGAAAACCCTATAAAATTCTACAATAGCTACAAATGACAGCTTTTCAAATGCATTTACAATGGCTCCCAAAAGTGTTCGTACACTTACGATTTTCAATGAAATAGGGGTCTATCCATTAACTAAAATGAATATGTCAGAATGGGTATTTAATAATATCTATAATCTATTCTTAACAAAACTACATGAAATATTTTGAAAACATACTAAAACTTTATTTTTAAAAAACCAGTAATCAAAAAGTAACAAAAACTTTCTCACAAAAGTCATCGTACACTGAAATATTTTCGGATAAATTCATAATTAAAATTATCGTCTGGCGCTTTATTTTTGAATTGTGGTGGCATTTAAAATATCGTTTGGCTTTAATTTTTGCTTGCCTACTCCGTAATATTCTATTTATTATTTAAAAATGGCTCGTAGTCGTAAAGAAACAACAAACAGCATTCGAAAATTGATTATTTTTCATCATAGAAGTTGTAAATCAGTTCAGAATATTGCTAAATTACTTAATTTATCCCATTCAACTGTGCAGTATGTGATAAAATGCTTTAAAGAAGAAAATCGGATTGAAAACAAGGTAAGAAAAGGTCGTCCGGCAAAGTTAACAAAACGTGATCAGAGATTTACAATTTGAAAACTTGTGAAAAATCCACGTTTGAGTGCTGTAAAAGTTTCTGCAGAATTTAATGAAGCATTTTCAGTTTTAATTTCACCTGAAACTGTCCGACAAGTTCTCAGAGCAGCTGGATTACATGGGCGTTCTGCCCATAGAAAATTTTAGTGAGTGAGAAAAACAGAGCTTAGGCTTTCCTTCCCACTATCAATGATAAATAAGCCTCAAAGTTTTGGAATAGTGTCTTATTTGCCGATGAAAGCAAGTTCAACATTGTTGGTTCAGATGGGCATATAATTCTGTGGAGAAGAAAAATGAGGAATTTAATCCCAAGAACTTAGTAGGAACAGTTAAGCATGGCGGTAGAGGTGTCCTTATGTGGGGGTGCATGTCAGCATCAGGACTAGGTAATTTGATATTTATTGATGGCATAATGAATCATGCTGTTTATATAAATATTTTAAGAGACAATTTAAAACTATCAGCCTAAAATTTGGGTATTGGACACAACTTTGTTATTTTATCAAGATAACGATTTTAAGCACACTGCTCTCAACGTTCGCCTCTGGTGTCTCTATAACTGTCCACAAGTTTTAAAAACACCACGTCAGTCGTCAGATTTAAACCCAATAGAACATATTTGGAGAGAACTGGAGGTTCGAGTACGAAAACATGGCATTCACATGAAAAACTAACTAAAAACAATTGCGATGGAAGAATGGATGAACATTGATGCAGAAATTACAAAAGAAATATTGCAATTTATTCCCAAATGTTTTAAAGCTGTTGTGGATGCTAAAGGATAGCCTACTAAATATTAATTTAACAAAAAATTGGAATATTTACTAATATGTAGAGATTTTTTACAAGTGTACCATGACTTTTGTGAGATAAAGTTTGTTACTTTTTGATTATTGGTTTCTTAAAAATAAAGTTTTACTATGTTTTTAAAATACTTCATGTAGCTTTGTTAAGAATAGATTATAGATCTTATTATATACCCATTCTGAAGTATTCATTTTAATTAATGGAGAGACCCTATTTCATTGAAAATCGTAAGTGTACAAACACTTTTGGGAGCCCCTGTATATCTTCAAGGATATTTTTAACAATTAAATTAACTGTAGCATTCTGAAAAAGGTTTCCTAGATAAAAATGAATTGAAACATACCAGAGATCAACAATATCATAGGAGAGACTCAGCATCTACAGAGCTTGTAGAAAAAAGGAAATTAAAATTTCATTAATTTATAAATTATCTTTCAGGTAAAAAAATCTAGCAAAATTTAATTGCAAATAATTTTGTTCAGTGAATAAAATATACATAGTCTATTTTTTAGTTTTCTATTTTCATATAAAGCCCCATAAAAAGGAAATATGACCAGAATACCAAATTTTTGTCGTCTACGCTTCACATTAAATATTTATCCTTTGAAAGTATGTAACAATTTTGAAAGTAGATGGAATTTTTGCAGTTGAGCTCCACATTGACTAAGACTGTTGATAAAGGCATGAATGACAAGAACTTTGATGTCAAATTTTCCAGTGCAAAATAATTAACTGTTATACTTTTACCTTCATATATTTCTTCAATTAATGAAGAAATTTAAAAATATTAAAATGTAGAATTCACACAAAATCTTCAAATTTTTTATTTATCAAATTTCTATAACTTATGTTTAAAACAAAATTATATATAAGTAACTATCAACAAAACAGATAGTATGTAAGAAACTCCCAACACGAAATCTAAAGGTATGAAAATATGACTGCAAAGGAGAGAAAAATTTTCTGGTAAATGATTGACTTCCATTTCGAAAAGTTTTTCAAAAAGTATTCAGAAAAGAAATTTACAGAATGTTTATACATATTTCCCTCATGTAATATGAAACTTACCCGCCTATATTTTCATGTTTGGGGTTTACGTAAAAGGATTAGTATATTCCTCTAATGCCAGTTTTAACTTTTTCCTATCTAGACATATAATTTATTTTATGCATATTCTATCAAAGCATAATTTTACACATTTAAGGTGCACTTAGGAAAACAAACAGCACTAGAATTTTTAAAACTTCATTTTTGACACTTACTACAGTTACTTTCTTTTCATTAAATTTCTTTTTATCACCAGGAGGAGGGGAAGGGATATACATATATTCTAAAACAAGAAACATCAGTTTTGACTAACACTGAACTTAAGGACAGATACTATAATACATTAAAAAAATTATGCAAGACATGCTCAGGAAGAAAGTAGTTTATAAATTTTGCCTGTACAAAAGAAGATTTTCTAGATAAAAATGAATTAAAACATACCTGAGATCAACAATATCATACAAGACACTCAGTAGCCTTGCTATACTGTCTAGAGCTTGTAGAAACAAGGAAATTAATCTATTGAATATAAAGAATATGCAGGTAAGAGAGCAGGCAATTAAAATCTAGTTCTAAAATATCTGATGTACAATTAATTTTTACAATAAAATCTTTTTTTATAATCATATCAAGGCTGTCATAAATATCAGTTATCACAGATTTTGTAAATTTTATGATTCTAATGCAGATATCTTTGTAATGCACGGTGCAGAGAAAATTAAACATTTTTATATATAATATATTAATAATTGTGTACATATTTGAAGTGTTAAATAATTTATTTTTACTTTCATAACAATTTTAATTTTAAATATCAAATATTACTTTTAAATCATCCTCTTTGTAATATATTGATTTATAACTTTAAACAAGCATATTATAAAGATAATCTATATAAAATGATGAATATTTAGGAGTATTATATTTAATGCTATTGCTGTTATCTTTGTTGCAATGAAAGATAAGGTTGCATATTATTTTCATGTTGTCAAAAATTTTAAAATTTAATGAATACAGACAGAAATAGCATTAAAAAATTTTAAAAAAAGATTTGAATGCAATCATAAATAACAAGTTCTCTAATAGAAGAAAGATATAAGAATGCAATGCCTAAATTGCAGATAACTGCTCATGGTGCCAAGCTGTAAAAACTCAAATTTGGTACCAGTTCATCATTTGTGGAAAACTTAATTATTTAATTAGTTCTATCTATAAGTTTCATATGAAATTGACAGTGATGATTTCAGTGCAAATTTTAAAAATTTAAAGCACATAAATGATGGTTCATTAACTTCGATAAGCTTTAGGTGTTTTAACAATTTTAATATATTTTTAGCATGGAATTAAATTAATAAAACACCAAACATGATTGTTGGTGTTTCTCAACATGAATGTTGAGAAAAATGCTGAAATTTTGGTACTTGCGTTTTATCCTGTTGACCGCTTTCCCCAAAGAAAAACTGTTACCAAACTGTATGATTTAGCTCTAAGAATGGGTAGCATGACTTCAGAAGACACTGATAAGATATTCACCTTGGTTTTATATAACCCCGAATAATCCTCAATATGCACTTTATTTTATTTTTTCAATAAAATTTAAAAAAGGACTTAAAAAAAAAAGATTCAAATTTGGGACCTGCCTTCTATGGTACAGCATGCAGTGGAGTATTTTAAACGTACCCTGGCCAGTGGCGTAGCGAGGGGTGGGCAAGGGGGTCTATCATGCCCCGGGCGCCTAATGGTAATTTTCACTAATTCTATATATTATATTACTATATGTTTTTCGGAAAGGGGGGCGCCAAAAAGGTATCGTGCCCCGGGCGCCAGTTATGCTCGCTACGTCACTGACCCTGGCATAAAAAAATATGATGAACTGTATTAAATAAATTTTAATTATAGGTTTACAGAGTATTAAATGTCAATTTAATACAATAATAGTGTAAATCTGAAAATGACTTTTAAAATAGACAGTTTCAGATATTTAAATACGAATTAGAATAATAATAAAACATAAAATTTACATTAAAATTATTAAAGTATTAATTTTTTATGTCCTACAAAAAGTGAATCAAAATCATTCGATAACGGTGTATACAGTAAATTATCAGTGACCATTTTCCTATCATTCACACACACACTAGAAAAAAAAATCTTTAAGGATAGTTGTTCTTAAAATATTCTCATATATTTTTAGGGGAATGTTGTCTGTCTCTCTCTAACTCCCCAACACAGACTGATCACTAGAGATGGGTAAATCAGCTCAGAGCCGTTCGCTCTGAACGGCTCTTTGAAATGAACGTCTGATCCGGATCTCAGTATCTCGGATCTGGCGGCTCCCACATCGTTCACCACAGGCCGGAAAGACCGAGGTAGATCTTCGCCGACTGTAAGCAGATCTTTAAGACCCGGCGGCTCACTTAGATGATGATGCCATCTAAGTATGACAGCACAAGAATATTCTTTAAGGAATTTCTAAAGTTGTCGATCATACGTTGGAAGGATGCCGGGGCGTTCTTTAATCCGAAGAGCAGTTTCCAGAAACGGTAACTTCCAAAGGGGCAAACAAAAGCCATTTTGTCGCGATCTGTAGGGTTTACATCGATTTGATGGTACCAGTTCTTTAAATTAATTGTTAACATAAAAGAAGTATGTCTTGCTTCATGTAGAAGGTCGTCAATTCTGGGCAGAGGGTATTTATCAGTCTTCGTGATGGCTTTAGTTTCCTGTAATCTACACAAAGTCACATTCGGCCATTAGGTTTAGGTACTAACACCGCCGGTGAAGCGTAAGGCGATTCACAGTTTTCTATGGTTCCAGTAGCTAGCAACTCATCTAGCTCCTTCTTTAATAAGTATTTCTTTGGCGGAGACAAACGATATGGCGGAACTGCGACTGGAGGGTTATCCCCTTGTATAAATGTAGTGTTTGACTTTGGGAGTCGTTTCTTCCCCTGGTTGAAAGACATTTTCAAAATGACTTAACAATTCGTATAATTCTGATCTTTGTTCATTGGATAGATGTTTTCCTTCATTTTCTCTTAACAGCAACGTGTTGACTTCCACAGCATTTTTAGAACATTTTTGCATTGCCTACTTTGCTGTAGGTAATGCTAATAAGTTTAGTTCGAAAGATCGCCCTTCAATTTCAATTTCTACTTGGGCTCTATAAACTTCCGTTTCTTTTAGGAGACCAACGGCGAGGGTTACATTGACTTCCACAGCATTTTTAGAACACTCAGGTGGTCTGAAATCATCATCATCAAATCTAAATTTCTGTTTCGGATTGTCGTGGTAATAGCATCTATGATTTGGAAAATCTAAAACAATCCCAGAGCTACCTTAAAAATTTAGTTCCTAACAATGTTCTGCTATCCTTTGCTGTGGGTAATGCAAATAAGTTTAGTTCGAAAGATCGTCCTTCAATTTCATTTTCTACTTGGGCTCTATAAACTTCTGTTTCTTTTAGGAGACCAACGGCGAGGGTTACATTCATGCTAAATTTCTCAAATTCTACTCCTCGTTCTCTCAAGAGGTGATATAAGGTTTCTCCAGCTATAGTGTGGCTGGCTCCTGTGTCAGCACACACAATGCCGTTTATACCGTTGATTTTAACTGTCAACAAAGTCGACTGGGATTCCTCGACAGAGAATATCTGAAGGTGGATAGCTCTGCATTCGGCTGTTTCTTTTCTAGAAGAGGGAGAGCAGGTCGGGCACTTAGTCTTGATGAAGCCTGGTTTTCCACATACATAACAGCTAACAACTGGTCGATCTTCAGCTTTTACAGTGTGTCTAGGTGACACATTTCTAGGATTTTGAGGATTAATTTTATTACCTTTGGGAACGTCTCGTTGATAAAACTTAGGGTTTTCCTTACTAACGTTTCTATTTTTCATGTCTAACTTCATCATATAAATCTAACTTTCTGCAAGGTGAAAAGGATTGTTTCACTCGCTCCATTGATCTAAAAAGTGATCTTTGTAATCTGGAGGGGCTTTCTTTTTAATTTCATCAGCCACTATCAAATCTTTCAATTCTTCGAACGTCGAGACTTCTGATTCCTTAAGCCACCCATCGAAATAGTTCTGTAGATCAAAGTAAAAATCTCGCTAGGTGATTTCTGGATTTTTCCGGATTTGAACAAACAGTTGCTGAAATTTCTCCGCACATAATTTGAAACGTTTTAAGAGAATCTGTTTCACTTTCTTATAATTCTGAGTATCCTTAGTAGATTCCTTTGCGATTAATTTAGCAACATCGGTTGGCAGAAGACCAACAAGATAGACTACCCATTTTGAAACTGGTACGTTTAAAAATGTTAACTGTTTCTCAAACAAATCCAGAAATAAACTCACATCAGCTGTTTTCGGATCAAAGTTAGGGACTAACTTTTTTAGTTCTAACTTAGGCATGTCTGCGTCTAAGGAAGAACACACCATTGCAGACTCCGTTCTACCAGAGGCAATGCTGGATTGTAACTTTAATTTCTCTAATTCAAACAACCGATCATTTTCTTTCTCTTTCATTTCATACTGATGTGGTTTCTCTTGCTCTTCCCTAAAAGCTTGAAGACGTCCCTCAATCAATCCTTCGTCGTATTCCGAGCTCCTTTTAATGAGTGAAATCAATGGAATGCTTCTTTTACGCGGAGGATCAATCCCTAAGTCTTCTGCAAGATGCGCCAACTCATGTGGCTGGGCTTTATTTAAGAAAGCCATGTTTAAAATTTAAAGCAATGGATCATATTTTCCTCAATTGTATACCAAAACTATTAGAATCCTAACATATATGGGGTTCAACTTTATACATACATATATAGATCCCAGAGATCACCTTTTTATAAAATTTGCAACTTTTAAGAACAAATTAATTCAAATACACATTGAACAGCAAAACAGAATAAATAAGGTAAATAACACTTTAAATAGAGACAAGACAGAGTTTAACTAAATAATAGTTCAAAATTTATCTTCAGGTACTAAAGGATCTGTTTTGCAAACAGAATCCGTATAATATGATCAGGGAGATCCAACTATTCCTACAAGAAAACGAAATTTCCAATCATTTAATTTATTGATACGGTTGATCAAAATTTATTTCTTTGGAATTAGAATATATAACATAACATTAGGGCAGGATGACCACTTTCTTATTTCCTTTAGTTCCCGTTTATTAAAACCAGAATCGAAACATTAAGTTATTTATCTTGAATAAAGTAGCTCCACTGTACTGCATCAGCATTTTTGGTTTCGGCCGGATGTTGGGCAGCTAATTTCCCACTCTTATCCAAAAATCATCTTGGGTTTTTTTAAAAATTAAAAGGAAGTATAGTCTACAGACTAAGAATGCTAAAACACGAACATTTAATCACAAGGTAACAACAGAACACTCTACATGCTGATACAAAAGTAACGAATTAACATACGAACGAACACCGGAAAACAAATCACATGACATAGCAGACGCTGAAAAGAAGAGTCTAATTGTGTGGGGGGAGGGGAGAAAAACAGTCCGTTACATAATAGTTTAACTAACACTTCAAATTAAAGCTGAAGTAGCAGGTTAATCGGTGATCTCAAAGTAAACATGGTCGTTATCAACTCATTCGTTTCCATGGAAATACACTGGCATTTGGTACCAAAGACCGTGGGTACGAGTCCCACTGATGGCAAGGATGTTTATAGCCGTTCGGATTCGGCTTTAAGCAGTAGGTCCCGGTATAATTTGCCCTCGTGTAGCCAAAAAAAAATGACCGTAGTGCTCGAAACCAAACCATGGAAATATTCGATATAACCACTCGCAAGACACGGCTGAAGGATTTTTTTTCTGGATAAGAGCCAGTGATCGTCGGGAAAACACACACACGAGTCCTTTGTAACCGCAGTAAGGTCATTTTGTTTAAGTTTCGACATCTTTCTACTACGAGTATTTATGACCATCTCTAAGAACAGGAGATCGAACTCTCGCCTCTACCAGATCACTCCGGCGAGATGAACACATCAAAAGTCGTGAATTCAACCCCTTACTTTCTCCCCCACCTACATTTGCGGTTTGCGAAATTAGATGTTTTTTCTTTTTTAAAATTCAACTGAATCGGAGTGTTCTCAACACATTTACTTTTTATTTTTCCGTTGATACTGATGTACCTTTTTCCGCCATTTTTCCTCCATACTTCACATAAGACGAGCGCCATAGTCAGCAGTCTGTATGGGGTAATAGGGATCAATACTGCCCCTGCGACCTGTCAGCGTCTCGACCACGAAACTATGCCAGCGGTGAGAGTGAATCACAAAAAAAAATCCAGGTAGTCTCTTCTAACGAAACTACCGCAGGTTATTAATGTAGGATTACTTATCGTTTATTACCTCTTTTGTATGTATATATGTATGTATGTATGTGTTATGTAGATATGTATCTCAAAATTTTGACGCATTTTGGTACTTTTCTGTTTAACTGTTTACTGATTGTCCAAGTGAGACAGACTGGGTTTGGCTCGCTGCCAAAATTATAACTCGCGAGTGGCGAATGGTTTTAGCGTCTGAAATTTTGCTTTCCGGAGGACCGTGATGGAGGAACGTAATCCTACGTTAAAAGCGAAATCTCATCTTAATAAAGTTTTCTAAAAATCTTTAAATAAAAAAATAGTTTAGAAATTTCTTCAGAGATAGTATTTTCCTTTAGACCAGGGGTTCCCAAACTTCTTTGGCCTACCGCCCCCTTTTCAGAGAAAAAAATTACTCACCGCCTCCCAGAAAATTTACCATTCTATGCGAGTAAATAGAGATACAAAAACACATTTTCGGCCTTTTATGTATTTGTTTTTCTACCTATATAGAACATAGTAAAGAAATATGTTGCTGTAAATAAGACACCTTCAAGCTTGAAATTTTAAAATTATTCATTAAAATCAACCATAGTTACATTCGCATTACACACCAAAAATTAAGATGGCGAAGGACAATAATCGTTTGATAAAAATTACAAATAACAGTAAAACTAATGTGAAGGATGAACTTGATGCATAGCAATCAATTTATTTATATTCGGCTCTGTCTTCATTTAGATCTTAGAGCTAAAATGAATAAACAAATCTATGAAATATTCATAGAGGGCAGAGAAATTGAAATAGAAAACGTAATATATAATAGCGAAAACTGTGAGATTAAAAAGAATAGAATAAGAAATTTGGAAAATCTATGGGCAACAAATTGGGCTCTAAACATGCAACCGAAGACAAAATTTAGTATATACACAGATGGTTCTAGAAAGGATGATAGGGCAGGCTCTGGAGTGATCTTGTATGAAGATGGAATTGAAAAATATGTATTGAAAGAAAGAATTGGAGGAGGCAACTCTTATATTGCTGAATTGAGGGCTATTCAAATGGCAGTCGAGCTTGCCAGGAACATTAAAGTAAAAAATTTTGATATATTCACTGATTCGAGAAGCGCTCTGGAAGCGATTAGTAGTGTCGAGTACAAAGGAGAAATAATTGAAAATGTTAAGCAAATAATTAGAGAGGAAAATGCCGAGGTCACTTGGCATTGGGTTAAAGCGCACGTTGGGATTAGACAAAATGAAGAGGCCGATAAAGTGGCGAAAGAGGCCACCGAACTTCCACAGATAGGAACAAATTATAAATATAACAAGAAAAAGATAAGGGAAATATTAACTAAAAGCATCATTAAAGAATGGCAGGAAAGGTGGAATACTTCCACTACTGGAAGAAGAGTATACGAGATTTTCCCAAAAGTGAGTGAGAAAAGATTAATGGGGGACTTTCTAGTTAACCAAACAATAACTGGCCATGGAATATTTGGTGCTTACCAACAGAGATTTCATAATAAAGATAGTCAATGTGAATGTGGCGAAGAACAAACGGTCGAACATTGTTTGTTTAGTTGTGAATTACTTAGAGAGGTCAGGAGTAAGCTCCCGAAAAATAGTGAAAACTGGGACAAACATAGATTTTACTGTGATTATTATTGTAGAAAAGTCATAAAAAATATTATGAACATTCTGATGGAATTACAATTGCCATGTGTGCCTGGGTCTTCATGACATGGGAACATTGGGTAATTAAGTTGCTTCTTGCGTTTCTTTTTATTGTAGTTTTTGTATCTTCTAAGCTACTGGTCCTGGAATTGAGAATTGTGTATTTCAACAGTGTATTGAGTAAATTGTTAGTATCATGTCCATTTGTGTATATTCCATTTGGAAATGTGATAGGGTATTATTTATTAATATCGTGTGTTAGTATTGATGTAACGGGCTTCAAAACAGTAGAATAATATATTTAAACTGAGCTTCATTGTGTTTACTTTGTTATAATAAGCGACTAAAAGGAGTTGTATCGCTTCTTAACTGCACAGCAATGTGTTTTATCTTCAATGGCGTATTGTAATATTATTAAATTAGTAAGGTGTGCTTAAATGGTAGCGAAGTGCAAATTGATTGTAGTACTGAAATATAAAACTGTAGCATTGAATATCTAGATTATGTTGCTTTGTGAATCTAAATGGTTGTATTGTGTACTTAAATAGTGTTGCATTATCTACCCAAATCAAGTTGCTATGTGTATGTAATTAGGGTACTAATATAAAAGATGTAGTAATATTTATGTAATAGATACTGCTGCTGTGTTACCGTGACGGTACTACTATATATATTGTCGTATATCTGTTGCTACATATGCATCGGTATATAATATATTTGTATTGTTATATATTTGTATTAACAGTATTATTGTTACTGTATTGTATTATTGTTTATTATGGATAGTTGTATTATTGCAATGTATATTGTGTATAATTGTTTTAGTGTACAGTATGTGTAATTGTATTATTGTAAAAGAAAAGGAAAAAGAAAAAAGGGGGTAATGTGAGGAAGGAAAAAGAGGAAAAAAATGAAAGGAAAATATAATTCGGCCTGCAAGGGCTAGGATATTTGGGTTATAATGCTTTACAAAGTGTAATGATAAAATTAATTTAGCTTAATCATTCTTTAGCTATGGTATTGCGAGCGCTTATTTTTCTACAGTGTTGCTGAATGAAATAGATTCTTAATTAGGAATTAATTAAATGTCTACTTGGTGGCTGGTTGGGGGCAGATTTGTTCCCTCCGGGCTGCCTGTGGGCCCCGACTGGAAGATTACTGTGGGGTCGATGTGTCTAGCGGATTTTTACCGTATAACCTTCGGGTGTGGACGGTTAAACATATTCATTTATATTCGGCTCTATTTTAGTCAGAATCATTCTTAAATCCCCGCGATTAATAATTTGCAGTCGGTTTCTGTTTTTAGTTAACAGATTTGTAACCACACTGAACCCACGTTCCACTAAATATGGTGAAGGAAACGCTATTAAGAATTTTTGTACACCACAGCCCATAATCCAGGGTAAAGTCTTGGTATTTCTTTTTGCAGCCAGAACTGTTAATAGCTATGTTTAAATTTAAATATATGAAATATATGAAATACGATATAAATAATTATACCTACAATTGTGGGGGAAAATTATTTTAATTCATACCCTAATAAAAACAACATATTGTAGGAAATGATTAAAATTTTAGTATAGGTTTTAGGTTAAAAATTGCATGAAAAAATATTAATTTAAGAAGATATCCTCCGCGCAATGATATGGACAAACAGGCGTCTAAAATTTTTACGGCAACTTAGACAAAATATAACGAAATAAATATATGAAATGCAATATAAATAATTATACCTACAATTGTGGGAAAAAGTTGTTTTAATGAATGCCCTAATAAAAACAAAATATTGTAGGAAATGGTAAAAATTTTGGTATAGGTTTTAGGTTAAAAGTTGCATGAAAAAATGTTAATTAGTTAAGGTGATATCTTGCGTGGCTTACAGCAACTAAGGCAAAATAGAATGAAATAAATATATGAAATACAATACAATACAAACAATTATGCCAACATAAATAATTATAAAATACTTTTCATAAATTTCCTTACATTGTATGTTATATGTAGTATTAGAACAAAACAACTTTTTCAGTTTTAACAGAAAAAATTTGTAAAAAGAATATTATTTACCTATGTTTTGTTAATGCGAGCACGTTGTAAAAGTAGGAACTCAGAGTAGAAAAAAACTATTCCCTCTTTTTATCGCGTTCAAATAAATCCTGCGAAGGCAAGCAATTCAGCGTTTGGTTTGGTCTCTCGCGTCCGGTCATAAAATTCACCTCTGTAGCAAGTGCATATATACCTCTAATTATATTTAACAACCTCTCAATGCCCTGTGCCCCACCGGGAATATTTTCCCAAACTGTGTAATTGTGTGTCGAATTATTTATTATTTTTTTTTTGCATTAGTGGTACTCAAAGCCCATATGGTCCGGATATAGTTAAGGCGGTCCAGTTTAAACTTTAAAGAAAATCTATTAGGCGGAATCATCAGTGACAAGAAGTGGTTAAACAACGTGGGAACGGAAGGCCTCTTCGTGCAAAAAAATAGATTGAAGGGTACTGCCCAAGATGCTCAGGGTTGTAAATAAGACCAAAAATAGATAAGTCACTAGATACATAACAATTCTCACAATACATGATTGTTTCCCAGTTTGGTTTTTCCCGTACACTCTGTGTCAAGTGTCCTCCGAATATTTTAGAATTGTCTAGTCTTCTTTATTTATGCTTTCACCGCCCCCCAAATGTCACCAGAGGTGCTACCGCCCGCCTGGATCGTTCCAGCGCCCACCGGGAGGCGATATCGCCCACTTTGGGAATCCCTGCTTTAGACCATGTCGCTTCTGCAAAAGAAAAAAAAAGTTCCAACAGATGCGTCCACATTCTTATAAATTTTAGATACACTCGTATTTTCGCGTACAAGATAAAATTTAATCGTATTAAGACAAAAAAATTATCGCATATCTTAGCTGCCCAGCCAACTGCTAAAAAATTTATAATAACTTGCTTTAAATACCAATCAGACTTTGTCTTATTACACTGTACAACAAATTTGAACTTTTTTTCTGCCCTTTAGATGAAACTATGCGATTCTGTATAAACAAAAGGTGCTTGATTCATTTATAAAAACCAAAATGGTCCATCACGTACCGTTTTTCGCGATGGACCACTTCTCATACTCCACTTCGAGAAATATGACCACTTCTCATATTTATACAAATTGGTGATAGAGAAATGTAACAGAGGCTTAATTATAGAAAACACAAAAAGTAAAATGATTTTTTGGCCGTTTCCTCTTGTAGACATCTGTTAGTGTGTCCATGATAACAGACCAGCAGTATTCAGCTAGCATATTTCCATTCCATCGTCCACTGAAACGCTTTTGAAACAGAGATGTCCCGGTGAGACCTTTCCCCAAGCTCATCACTAATTGCGTCAAGGTTTTGAGGAAGGAAATCCAGATGCGAGTCCAAAAAGTGTAGTTTTAAAGACTTAATTCAACCTATAACAAAAAAGCATTTCACCATGTCACCAACAAGATGGTTCTAGTTTTCAGTTGTCTCATTTCCAAGGAAACGCGAGAACACTGATTTGAATGTCAGCCAGGCTTCATTTTCTGCTTGTGGCAGTTTATTTTCAATGTCTTCATCATGAAAGACTGCTTTAATTTCTCAGCCAATAAAACCCCCTTCTTTTACCTTTCCCTCACTTAAATTTTTGAATTTGTTCATGAGATGCAAGAGAGTCACTCCTTCTCTGTCCAGAGCTTTTACAAATATTTTCATCAAACCGAGCTTAATGTGCAATGGTGGAAGAAAGACACATTGCGGATTCACAAGATGTTCATATATGTTTTTGGTGAAGGGATGAAGTTTTTCTTGGAGGCCACCGTTTACGGATGTAGTGATTTTTTTTGTCACGGATGTCCTATTCGCAGAGAAGGAAGCAGAATTTAGTTTATCCCTGTTGCATGCTTGTTAATATACTAATAACTTTCAAATCTCCACAAATGTATCATTTGAATGTAATGTACTCCATTAACTGCACTATAGCACTCATAACTTCGTAAGTTTCCTTTGTATTTGTACAATATATTACAGGAACAGACGGACAAACATTGCCTATATAGAGGAGCACTGCATTGAGACTACGTTTGAACGAGTCAATAAATAGGCGCCACTCTGCTGGATTATGTTCATGTCCCAAAGCCTGAAATTGGTCAGTCACATCACAGCAATATACGATGTCTTCTTTCTCCGTAAAAGTCTACAAAATGACTTTGTCGTCTTCTAAATAAACTTATTTTGTGTAGCGGCGCTGGCCGCTACATTATAGATTTCCATTGCTAAAATGTGGATTTTGGGGAAAATGATGCGTGGTAAGCAAAAAAAATTACAGATTCGTTATTTTCAGCCAATATACAAGAAACGCATTTTTCATGTTGTACAGTTTTATGTGAAAGTCACTTCCCAAGTTTTCTAGTTCGATTACCGATGCAAGTCTCGGAGTGAAAGTAGATCCCATTTCCTGTCGAAATACCTTCCAAGAATCAGTAGAGTTTATTGATCAAGGAACGAGACTTGGTGCAATTTATAAACATTTTTCAATAGTAGTGTTTAAACTTAAAATTATATATTTCCTACATAAAATTTTTAAACGATATCTAATATAAAAGCAGAATTAGATGCTCCATGTGTTAAATATTATTTTGGTTGCACATAACGAGAAAACCGTTCCTATAATATAAAAGCTAAATTAATTTAAAATGATTAAAAGAGACAAAAGCAAAAAATAATCCAATCTTCATATGAAGCCATAAAATATTTATTTACATATTATACATATTTATTTCCTCATTTGCAGAATAAACCAGATGTAGAAAAAAAGTCACATCTTAAAAATTATATCATATTAGGCAAAAACAAAAGGGAGAAGTATTGTATAAGTGACATTTCATGACACCCTTTCCTGGAGTATAAACAGGTATAATGACCGTTATTTTTAACTTCAATCACTTTGGTGGGTCAAGCATTCCATAAAGGATTGTAGATCATGACCCATATCGCATTCATACATTTAAAAAACGTTTCAAAAGAAAGATATAAAACAATAAATTAATTCCAAACATAATTATGTACGATATCTCCTTTAAATAAATACTGTTAAACCCGATATTCAATTCGATTTTGATAGATACTTTTCCCATGGAGGGAGAAGTATATTTCTTTTCGCCAAAAGACCCAGTTTCATACGATAGAGTTGGTTATATCCCTATATGGGTAGAGGATGCATTTTTCATCAGTATTCAAGCTATAAAATAATCTCTTATACCCTACAGACGAACAGGGTTTTCTTCTTAAATTACTCTCTGCAAAAAATCTTTTCTCACATATAGGTGTGAGATGCGTTTAAATAACCAAGTTGAGAAAATCTTTTTTGGCATACAGTACAGGCGAGAGGTCTCTCCTGCGTGGGAGCAGATGGTATTTAAATGACATTGATGAGAAAATCTTTATTTACATACAGTGCAGGCGAAAGGTTTCTATCCTGTGTGGATGTGGAGATGTCTTTTTAAATCACCCTTGCGAGAAAATCTTTTCTTACATACAGTACAGGCGAAAGGTTTCTCTCCTGTGTGGGTACGGAGATGCATTTGTAGACTGGGTTGTTGAGAAAATCTTTTCTTGCACACAGTACAGGCAAAAGGTTTCTCTTCTGTGTGGGTACGGAGATGTATTTTAACACTATGCTGTTCAGAAAACCTTTTCTTACACACGGTACAGGCAAACGGTTTCTCCCCTGTGTGGGTACGGAGATGTCTTCTTAAATTACACTGTATAGAAAATCTTTTCTCACATATAGAGCAGGCGAAAGGTTTCTCGCCCGTGTGGCAGCGGATATGTGTTTTTAAATCACTATGTTCAGAAAACTTTTTCTCACATAAACTACAGGCGAAAGGCTTCTCTCCTGTATGGATGCGAAGATGTCTTTTTAAATGACTCTGATTAGGAAATCTTTTCTTACATACTGTGCAGGCGTACGGTTTCTCTCCCGTGTGGATGCGGAGATGCCTACTTAAATCGGACTGCACAGAAAATCTTTTCTCACATACTGAGCAGGCAAAATGTTTCTCGCCTGTGTGGACATAAAGATGATGCCTTTTTAAATCACCCATTACAGAAAACCTTCTCCCGCAAACACAGGCAATAGGTTTCTCTCCTGTGTGGGTGCGGAGATGCGTTTTAAAAGCACACTGTGCAGAAAATTTCTTCTCGCATACAGTGCATGCGAAAGGTTTCTCCCCTGTGTGGGTGCGGAGATGCTTTTTTAAATCACCCGTAGCTGAAAACCTTTTCTCACATACCGTGCAGGCGTAAGGTTTCTCTCCTGTGTGGGTGCGAAGATGCGTTTTAAAAGCGCCCTGCGCGGAAAATCTTTTCTCACATACAGTGCAGGCGAAAGGTCTCTCTCCCGTGTGGATGCGGAGATGCGTTTTAAAAGCACCCTGCGAGGAAAATCTTTTTTCACATACAGTGCATGCGAAAGGTTTCTCTCCTGTGTGGGTGCGGAGATGCGTTTTTAAATTACGCTGTAGCGAAAATCTTTTCTTACATACAATGCAATGGAAAGGTCTCTCTCTTGTGTGGCTGCGGAGATGTAGTTCCAAACCATACTTTACAGAAAATCTCTTCTCACAACTAATGCAGGCGAAAGGTTTCTCTCCCGTGTGGATGCGGAGATGTGTTTTTAAATTACTCTGAATAGAAAACTTTTTTTCACATACAGTGCAGGCGAAAGATTTCTCTCGTGAGTGGGTGCGAAGATGTTTGTTTAAATGGCGCTGTTGAGAAAATATCTTCCTACAGACAGTGCAGGCGAAAGGTTTCTCTGTATGGGTACAGCGAGAATCATCAATGGGGTACGAATGGTGCATATTTAAGGCCGCCAACTGTGAAAATGTTTCTTCACAATAATAAAATTTAAAAATTTCGCCGCTGCGAGCGGGAATCTGTGCAGTAAAACTTTTTACATTCAGACTAACTCTGCACGTCTCATATGGAGTGAAATCACCTGCGGTTTTAGTAAGGATCTGCTCGCAGGAATGGCATTCATGTGGAAAGTCTATTTACACTGGAATACACATTTGCTCTTCTGGCATGCCGACCTTTTCTCCCACGATTAGAAATCTGTTACTGCCCGTTATACGTTGAACTGCTAAATTTGTGGACACCAGAAACATTTTTGTTTCGCCTTTAACAATCTGTACTGCACCTGCAAAGAGAGGAGAAAGGAATTGGAATACGATATCATAACACTACATCACTTTTTCCGTACTTTTCATGTGAAATCAAAATCAATATATAAAAGTTTGTACAAGGAAATGAGATATCCATAAACTAAGATGCTATAAATTATGTTCTGGATTAATTAAATTACTGAGCATTTTAAAATTTATTTGAATTAGGGGACGAGGTTCTTCTGTCATCCGTTTTATTTCGTACTGGTAGATCATAAGGAAGTGCATAGATTTGATATGTTTCCGTTTGTAGGGATCTCCACAAAACTACTGCTATTGACTCTATGAATAATGGATAAGGAATATTAATAACTCCTTTATATTCATTTTATTTGCCCGTAACTAAAAATAAGTTTATCATTAATTATTAATTTCAAAGTACTGAGAAATATTAGATGAATATCTGATGAAAAACCTCGGTTACCATCAGATTAAAAAATTTATAAATGTAATAGAATACATAAAATTATTACAGGAAATAACAAATATGTGGCTGATGGGTTTGTTTAGGCATATTTGTTTGGTGGCTACATATATTTTTCACCACACGTTTTCCGCATTTTAATCTGTACATTGTGCATATAGTACATTAGAATTGACAATAGTATAATTCTTCAAATTTCTTTTCATTCATGTACTGTACAAGAGTTCTTTTATGTGATTCTTCACATAATGTGACTCAAACATTTCAAGAGTTATCTGCGAACCTCTTGTAGTCTATTACCCCAGTCAAAATAGATCCGATTTTGACGAATGGCTAAAAAAATATGAAAGTTTTGAAAATTGGTGGTGATGTTTGTTTAGGCATGCTAAAGAACATACTAAAAGTCCCCATCGATCAGACTTGAGCTTTCGCCGCCATCAGAGCTGCTTAAAGAAGTTTTACCCCTTTGATTTATTTTATAATTTTTTTTTTACTCCGGGCTGTAAATAAAATATGCCGAATGAATGTAGGGTGTGACTTCAATCTGCAAACAATCATATATTTATTTGACATACCTGGTATTATAGTAAAGAAATACTGTCACAGTCGTAAGAGAAAAAAAAACTTACGTATATAAACTTGAGATCAAAAATAATTATATATTAAAATAAATTTAATATATAATTTAAATTTATTTTAATATAATTTCTAAAAAATCAAATTTTAAATTAATGAAATTTTTTTTAATTAAAATTTATTTTTACATATGTTTCTAATAAAAATTTTCGTTGAAGTACGATACTCATACCGATGTGTGTACCGAGAAAACTGCAAAAGTTTAATACCATATTTAACAAAACACTGATTAAAGAAACATTTGTACATAGTATACAAAACAGTAATACTCGCACAAATTAAAATTTATTAAGGATAAGTAAGCTAAAAACAAAATCTACAGTCATATAAAGTTCCATAGATGAAGAAATTTAAACAGCTCATATACAAACATAAGGTCTATTCATTTCCTTCCCATAAAATATTTTTCCTTTCCCTCCTCCTTTAAAATTAGGAAATTTCACACATATTATATATGGGCCATTCTCTAAAAAGTGGCTGTCTTTAAAAAAAAATTGAGCACAAATAAAATTGCCTTGAAAATCTCAAAGTTTAGTCTGCAAGTACATTTGTGTTATATTTATCAAAAAATATATATATAAACAAAAGTGTATCAGTTAGATCTTCTGGAATTTTAATTATTTTAATTATAGAATAAATGAAAGAATGATGCTGTGTATGAGGGAATGACAGATCACTATTAAAATTGATTGCTTTCATATAACAAACTAGTTTTGATGTAAATATTAGTAAGCAAGATTAATACATTATTTTCATAATGGTTTATTTAATTATAGTAAAAATTTTATCCATAAGTAGGGACATATAAAATTATTTATTAGAAATTTATATTGGCTTTCTCTGCTATTGCAAGGTGTAGGCTGGGGAAGTTTATATTTTATATCTATCAAGCTTTAAGTATGAATGTCCTTTGTTGAGGGTCACATATATCTGATGTTTCCTGTTCAAACCACAATATTTATAGTTAAATTTTTGACGTCTACTAATAGGATCTCTCCAGGATACAGTGTTTTATCATAATTTACCTTCACCTACTCACCAACTTTGTATTTAGTGCTTTTAATCTTTTGATCTCAATTTGTTGTAGATCTTTTTCTTGTGAAAATGTGTGCATTTGAAAATCTTGCATTTAAAGCAAAAAAAGAGAATGAAAGTCTAATACTGTATGTGCTGAAGTATGTACAATCTGATGAATCTTTAATGTGCCCAATAATGGTTCTAAATCTTTTGCTAGCATAAGATTTAAAACCATTTCATCAATTGGAAATATCTTGACTCCTGTATATTCTTGCCTTAAAATTTTGATTAAAGTTTCAAATGTGTTGAGATTTTAACCATCAGCTATAATTAATTCTATCTGCAATATGTTTTAAAGTTCTTCATATGCTATCAGGTGCCCCATTCCCATGGCCTGCCTCTGTATAATTCCATGTCACGTTTTGGATGCCGGGAAAAAAATCTTGTGTGTGATACCTTAAAAAATTAAACTTTTTTTGTTTCTGTACTGTGTACAGGGTCCATCATCTAACATATGAATAGTATTAATTCAATCATGTTTCCTGAAATATATTTTGAAATGGTCCGTACATGAGCCCAGATGGCCGACATGTCATGCCTGAGTGATTTGCTTGCAGTGACAAAAGTAATTGATGTTAACAAATCCTTTTGTTTCTGGTAAAGAACACCTATGAGCAATGAAATTTGTTTGCAAGCTCCATCAAAGTGCACTCACTGGATTTCTTCACTATACTTACAACAGTAATTTTCACTGAAGTCTACATGAATTTGTACTGCATTAAGTTGTAGATTCTTCTTTAAATCTGCTATGCCTGTATATTGATGTTTAATGTTGCCAAGATGAAACAAAAAATGGTTTATATTCTCTTTTAATATAGTAACTAAATTTAATGCTGTTTGTATCTCCTTATTTACAGGTTTTGTCATGACTTTTTAAAAAACCTTGCAAAAATAATTAGTTTCCATCAAGATCCACTTTTTGTGTTTCACGTCTTTTTCTGTTTCAAAACTGTTAAATGTTACTATATTTTCTTAAAGGTTACTATATTATTACACAACAATGAATCTGATTTATTTTTCTCTCATTTGATTATTATTCTTTTTTTTCAGCCCTAATTCTTCCTTATATAGTTTCCCCACAGTAGTTTTATTATTCTTAAAAAAACCAAGAAACAATTAGAACTGTCATACTTTCAATAATAATTAATTATTTTGTGCTATTTTAATTGAAAAAATAAAATAAAGCATTCAAATTTAACAGATTTCATGTTTATTTAAATTAGTACAATAACTTTTTCAAGTTTATTTTTAACTTCTCCCAGTAAAATCATAAAAATTAAAATGAATTAACCTTACCTACTCAAATTAAAAATCTTATGAGTTTTTAATATGTATTTTATTGCATTAGATTATTCTAATTTTACTGTTTAGTACAAATATAAATGGCTCAGATCATGCCCTCACAATTTCAATCATTCCCTCACATATTAAAATTATGAGGGAATGACGAAATACTTATGTACAAACCACTTTGTACAAAAATTATTAGGATTACGTATATTTTCAGTTAACTAAATATCTTTTGAAGTACTTTTCCAATACTATAAATACTGAAAAAAGAAATTTTATTTCATTTTCATAAATTTATAATAGATAAGGGAATGATAGAAAAAAAAAATATTTACTTTGATCTAATACTTGAAAGTCGTGAGCTAGCTACTGAAGAATGTTGTTGGGCAAAAAATTAGATGGCTGCTTTACTTTACTCCTATACAAACTATCCTAGACCTATATAATGCATGTTTTGCTATCTATTGAGTAAATAGGGGCAGATTTATAGTTATGTGAGGGAATGATATCAGATGCTAGGGACAACAATAAAAAGTGCCCTAATTTCTTTCATTACCTAAAATATAAATATAATTAAGTGGCTAAATATTTAAGTATCTTTAATCAATTTTATAAAAACACATTATAAACATTCATGCTGTAATGGCAGTGAAACCATCTTCTTTCCGCCAAATGTGACTGGGGACATGGTGAGGGAATGATATTTTCATAGAAAAAAAACATTTTTAATATTATATTTAAATTTTGATAAGCAAATAATCACAGTTTATATATGTGCCATATTAATATTGATATATGAAATAACTTTTTCTTTTTGTAATTTTAAAAATATATCCTCAAGACCACTAGGTTAAGAAATTGCCACTTTTCAGAGAATGACCCAATTAATAATAAATTGAAATCCTTAGAAGTAATACATTTCACAGAAATAAGAAAAAGTAATTTTTCTCTATTTTGTACACATAAGCTCAGATGAGGATACTGGCAAAACATTTACTGTCTTTATTTTGAACACATGTAATTAAAAAAAAAAAAAAGATATTACCTAATAAAATTAAAATAAAACTAAAGATATTTGAGGTGTAGGGTTTGGTTTAGGAGCATTTAAAACAAAATTACCCAGGGGCATCTGGAGTTAGAGAGTTATAGTCAATAACATTTGTGATTGGATTAGAGTGTAGAAGGGGCTGATTATTATCTACCTTCACTGGAAGTTAATTTATGCCAAGTTCAGCACAAGCCACATTAATAACAGGTGTCAAAGAAGGAGGTGGCTCTTTGTCATCAATAACTTTCCTGGCACATATATGTATACATGTGCTCATGCATTTCATCAGAGAATTTAAAGCAATTTCATACAAATTTCATCTTTATCGACAAACTTCATGTTTTCTTTACAATTTTCGGAATATTTTAAAATACTCAGAGCCACTGTAAGATATCTCAACCAATTCATGACATAAAAGTAGATCAGGAGATATGAAAATGGAAAAATGAGGTGCAAGAAAATGCCACACAACACCATGAATATGCTAATATAAATTTGTATTAAGTTGTGAACATAACTGCATATATACCTATGAACAGAAATATCACATTCTGACCATTTTTAATTACAATGCTCAGGACATCTTAGATTTTCGAGGAGGCACTAGACATAATTCGGAATTCTCTGATGACAAATGATTACTTGTTTTTGTTTTTACCTTGATTTTTGACATCTTGGGAGCCTTCTGTCATCTGTACTTATTCCTACAAAACTAAAGCGAGAAATAATTCTCACATATTAGTGAGAAGTGGAAGAAGATTTATAATAGTCCAAAAAGTCTAAAAATAGAAATTTACTAAAAATCTAAAATAATTTAATGCTTTCGCTGCCGCTGCATTTTAACTGCTATGCATGTAAAGCATCATTCATGCCATCAGTGTATACCTTCTGTACAGAACAAACTGCAAAATCTAATGGAAAAATATGCTAAAATTGGCATTTTACTACAACTGTATAAATATTGTACTTCGGATACATTTTTTTTAACAACAGACTTGGTGAATCAGAAATCATTGAATTCAGAGAACAAAGTAATGGAGGGCAGGGCCCGATTTAGAAAATTCTTGACTATAGGCACAATTCGGGGTGGGGGTCCCCTAACACTGATGTGTGCGTAAAATTTTCCAAAATTGACACACACAACAAAAAAATAAATAAATAATAATAATCATGAATCATCGTGAAAGTACCATTTCACCAAGAATTGGCTATTTGAAGTGTAGAAGCCTAGAACATTATCAAATAACAAAAAGCAATACATCATATTAACTTCATCATTAAATCACCAATACAATGCAATCAGGAAAACTTGCTAATCCCTTATATACACTATAACATACGTATGATGAACTATACGTATAACTGTACATATGATAAACTATACGTATAACTGTACATATGATGAACCAATCACTCAAATTTGAAAAGATATATAAAAAATATTGCTATTAAAAAGGTAAAAAAAAAAAAGAATTGGGAATTTTTTAAAATAAAAATTTTTGGGGGGCCCCAACATTCAGGAGCCCCTAGGCATGGGCCTACCGGGCTTAATGAAAAATCAGGGCCTGATCTAAGCCCTAGGTCAGTTTTTTTAAGGCTAAAAACTTGTTGCTTATTCATAAAGCAAGTAAAAAGCAATCAAAACCAGAAGTTGAAACAGAAGTTACCACAGAGATTCTCTTGTGAAAAAGGGAATACAAATTTTGAAAGTTTCTGAAAAACTCCTTTCAATAGTTGAATGGTTTAATAGAGCTAAATACCTACTGAAACTTGACTTATGTAAATGATGATTGAATGAGATAACATGCAATGTGAAAAATACAAAATACCCACAATTTTTCTGCCCTGAGTAGATTTACATGTCTAAATGAAGACAACAGATTTTGGCTACTAGTCAGTGTTCTCTTTATAAAATTTTAAAATATCTTTGACACCAAACTCACCACAAAATGAAAATGATATGAATAATCATAAGACAACTTTGGGAACAAACACTATGTAGCGTTTTAACCGCTTTGCGTGGGGTTTCTTTCATGCGAGAAACAGAGACAACACAAAAAAGATTTCAATATTTTGTCCCAAACTTTTATTACATAATTTTTAAGGGACACAGCACATACAACACATATAAAGTAATTAATGCAGGATCATTTAGCAGACAAAGCCATATTCGTCACATAATGACCGTTGGCCTCTGCGTTCTCTCTCGTTACCCCCCCCCCCCCGCATCGAACACCAAAACTCTCCTCGCAAGAAGGGTTGCCACACGCCGACCTTGACACGGGTTACCAGGCATGGCGTGCCTTACACACTATGCATAAAAGGATATGAAATATGTAAAGAATTAATTATCAAAGGCAGGGCTGGCCTTAATCTCATTGGAGTTATTGTATAAAATTAGGCCCCGTGCTAGTACAGAGCCTACCACGATGAAAAATTTTAAGGAAAGAAGTACTGTGAACATTTAGAAACCTTCTGTAATGCCTGATACAATATAGCCACTGTAGTTTCAAACAAGATTTAGTCAGACCACAAAGCTTTTAACTTATTCAGAAATCACTCCATTTCAGGAAACACATTTATGAAAATGGAAACGGATATTTAATTATATGTATATGGTTGACCCAATAAGTAAATGGAAGGAAATATTTGGGGTGCATTGTTTTTAACAAATATCCTAGAAAACTAGACAGGCTAGACAAGTTTATACCCGATTTCATAGAACAAGCATCGAAAACATGCTTTGGTAGTAGAAATTGTCTAGACAGATGTAAAAATGAATTATGACCAAATGAAGTCTGTAAAAGTTGTAGAAGTAGATAGCTATATACCAGACGAAGACATAGAAGTATTAAAACCTATTGTTTTATTTTGAAAACCCTATAAAAATTCTACAATAGCTACAAATGACAGCTACTGGCTTTTCAAATGCATTTATATCTTCAAGAATATTTTTTACAATTAACTGTAGCATTCTGAAAAAGCTTATCTAGATAGAAATTAATTAAAACATACCAGAGATAAACAATATCACAGGAGAGACTCAGCATCTACAGAGCTTGTAGAAAGAAAGGAAATTCAAATTTCATCAATTTATAAATTATCTTCCAGGTAAAAAATCTAGCAAAATTTAATTGCAAATAATTTTGTTTAGTGAATAAAATATACAGTCTAACTACTTTTTAGTTTTTCTTTTCTTATAAAGGCACATAAATAAGAAAATATGACCACCTACCATATTTTTGTCATCTATGCTTCACATTATACATTTATTCCTTTAAAGTATCTAAGAATTTTGAAAGAAGTAGCTGATATTTTTGCAGTTGGGCCTCGCATTGACTAAAACTGGTGATAAAGGCATGAATGACAAGAACTCGGATGTCAAATTTTCCAGTGCAAAGTAATTAACTATAATACTTTTACCTCCATATATTTCTTAAATTAATGAAGAAATTAAAAAATTTTTAAATATTAAAATGTAGAATTCACACAAAATCTTCAAATTTTTTATTTATCAGATTTCTATAAATTATGTTTAAAACAAAATTATATATAAGTAACTGTCAACAAAACAGATAGTATGTAAGAAACTCCCAACACGAAATCTGAAGGTATGAAAATATGACTGCAGAGGAAAGAAAAATTTTCTGGTAAATGATTGAATTCGATTTCGAAATTTTTTTCATAAAGTATTCAGAAAAGAACTTTACTGAATTTTTATACAAATTTCCCTCATGTAATATGAAACTTACCAGCCTATATTTTCATGTTTGGGGTTTACATAAAAGATTGGTAAATATATTCCTCTAATGCCCGTTTTAACTTTTTTCTATCTACAAATATAATTTATTTCATGCATATTCCATCAAAGCATGATTTCACAAGACAGTCGGTCGTGATTAGCAATTTTAATGACGATCATTTAGATGTTTTTAGGCAATGAAATTAGGAATTATCTTCAGATAAAAATATATATTCAGTGAATACAAAATATTTTGAATACTTTACAAAACATTATTTCCACCTTTTCAAAGAATAAAGTTTGGAAGATGAGAGCTTACCCTTGTTAATTCATATCTAGATTATTGGTCTTACTCCAGGCCCGAGTGCATCTGAAGTGTTTTGGGAGCGTGTAAAAAAAATAATCCACCATCAGAAGGTTAGAACATCAATTCTTCAATTCTTTTATTCACCGCTACCAGCGTCTACAGACAGCAATCTAAATCCAGCATGTTTCGTTTTGCTCCTGCTGCCATCTATTGGCTTATATGGGAATCTTTTTATTTTATGATTTTATTACATGAAAATTGTTACGAGAACCTGACAAAAGGAATTTATTTGTCTGTGAACCACCCTACAATACGTTCCATTTTGTCCTTGTATATCTTAGCGGTTACAATACGTTCCATTTTGTTCTTCTATACTTTAGTGAATCTAAGTAAAAATGTCTGTTCCTGAAAATGCCGAATCTTTAACATCTATTCCTACAGTATAGTCATCGCCAGGAGAATTTATCTGCGTGTTGTGTAATAATATCTACGGAAGTTATAAGGCAATAAGGCAGCATGTGATGAAAAAACATTATAACAAGGTTAGTTATTTTCCTAGCACAAGAGATGGAAAAGATTATGCATATAAATGTCATCTTTGTAATTACAAGGTCAGTGATATGTATAATTTAAGGTCTCCTTTAAAAAAAAATCATAATGTGAATGATCAAACAAATGCATATTCCTGGAAATGTCATCTGTGCAGCTATGAGTCTATGAAGAATGACTTGCGTGTACATATTGCAACTGTACACGACATCAAAGTTGAATATATTGATTTGGAATTTATAAATTTTGAACAATTTGAAACGTGGAAAGAAAAAACTGAAAAGGAAAAAAATTGTCAATACATTAAGAATCGTGGAGCAAGCTCATCTGCTTCGAGTAAAAAATCTTCAGAACAAATCTGTACCCCACAATAAATGTTTAGAGCCTCAGAGAAGGTTGTTTTCAACACGAAAAAGAAAAGGAATTTCACAAAATGCAATAAAAAAAACCAGAACATGGGGAATCTCATAAAATAGCATTAGATTTAATTATGAATTCAAAATGAATTATAAGTTAAATTTTAGCTCTAAGATATTTAAAGCAATGAACTGTTAATTAGTCAAATTATGTTTTTTAAAGATTTTATTATCTTCACGCGCCACAGAGTCCTTGAGAGAAAGCTCTTATGAAAGGGGCATAACGATTTTTCATTACGTGACGATTCCTGCAAGTTCACTCTACTGTAAGCCGCGTGAAAGAACTTCGTTCCAAAAAGAACAGAAATAAACCCACTGTATCTCTGGAATTATAAGGCCCGGGAAGCTGAAATTTTTGTTGGATGGTTTCCTGTGAGCCCTAGGTGCACACCAATAAATCTTTTTTTACATTAAAATTTTAAGGGGTTTAGTCCCCCCCCCCCCAAATATATATATATATCTCACTGTATCTCTGGAACAATACGACCTAAGAAGTTGAAATTTTGCATGGCGGTTCCTCTTAGGCTCTAGGTGCTGGCCAAGAAAGATGTTTAAAAGCAACTTTTTAGAAGGTTGTAAAGTGGTTTTAAACCTCCAAAATAAAAATGAAATATCCAAAACTCGTATTTAAATTCGGATCACTGTCGTTAAATTCTGCGATGAACTCCTTTTAAGAAATGACCCCACCTCACTGCTAAAGTTAATTGAAATTAAATGAACCAAATGACATAATTCATGGCACTCGTGTAATCTGTGGCGAAGCACGTGTATGAAATATACGAAAGCAGTTATTAAACATGCATCAACATTTTGAGCAGCAGCATGTTTAAAAAAGTATTTGGAAAACACATGGAAAAGTAAAAAATATAAGCAGCTGAAGAACAAGATTTTGCTATAGATAATTTTAGATCTAATTAAAAATTTCATATTAAAGACAAAATAGAAATACATTCTTAGACAAAAAAAAAAAAAAAAAGCGAAGCGCCAAGGGGTAAGGCAAATTGGACACAAATTGATATGCATACAGGTTTCGACGGAAAATGCAAATATTTAAAGTTTGGCAATCGGGATTTTAATGTAATGGCAATTGAGAACCGTAGAACCAGTTTTCCTTGTGAATTCTGACTGTTTTGCCGCAATCTTTAATATTACATCTCCAGCTACTGGTCGATTAAAATAGGCACGCATGTTGTGAAAGTTCGGGCATACACGCTGACTGGGCAAAATTCCGCGGATCTGGAAAAAAGACATCTTCTTTCTTTTGGCCTATATTACACTATCAAAGTTCTTTGACAAAGATATTTTTTTAAAGTTATTTGTATCTTTTATAACAGTTATACATAAAAGAAATGCTATAACCTCAAAATACCGCCCCTATTACACTATCAAAGTTCTTTGACAAAGATCTTTTATAAAAGTTAATTCTATCTAAGGGGGCTAAATCCCTTAAAATTCGAGCTCTTAAAAAATATTTATTGGTGTGTACCTAGGGCTTAAGGGGAAGTACCATGCAAATCTTCAGCTTCCTAGACCCTATGGTTCCAGAGATACAGTGGGATTTTTTAGGGGGGAGGGGGCTAAACCCCTTAAAATTCGAGCTCTTAAAAAAGATTTATTAGTGTGTACCTAGGGTTTAAGGGGAACCATCATGCGAAATTTCAGCTTTCTAGGCCTTATGGTTCCAGAGATACAATGGGTTTTTATCAGTGAGGGAGAGGGTTAAGCCCCTTTTAAACCCCTTAAAATTTGTACTTTTTAAAAATATTTCTTAGTGGGCATGTAGAGCTGAGGAGTAACCACCATGCAAAATTTCAGCATCCTAAGACTTTTTCTTCGAAAGTTAGTTAGTTAGTTAGTTGGTTAGGGTTTAATGGCGCAAGGTCCAGAAAGGACATGCTGCGCCAAACACAAGGTAAAGTCAGAGATAAAAATATATATAATTCAGCTTACTCATCAAAACGATGTTATAATTATACACGTTTTAAAACCATGAAGACATTGTAAAAAAGTATGATAAAAGTAGCCGTGTCATAAATGAAAGAAACAGTCAGATATGATAAAATAACAGAGGTATAAAAGTTTAAAACAAAAATATGGTAAAAGGCTGTGATTAAAACGCACTAGTGTTAATGTCAAAACATCTAGATGGGGTTTCCCCATCTAGATTGCAGTCAAGTATTACAAAAAGATATAAAGGAATGAAAAAAGTTATTAAATCAATGGGTTGGTTGGTTTGATGGGGTTTAATGGCGCAAGGTCCAGAGAGGACATGCTGCGCCAAACACCTGGTGAAACCGGAAAAATATAGGTCAGCTATTTAAAACCATAGTACAGAGTAAACATGCTAAAAATATGATTTATAAAAAAGAAATGATACATAAAGATGATACAGACGATGATGTATTACAGATGATACATAATGGTGATAAAACACATGACATAAAAAAGGGATGAAAACATGAACAAGCAACAGTGGTAAAAAGAGATAAAAAGACAAAAGAAGCTTACAAACAGTGAAATGTAGACGGTGATAAAATCATTCAAAATTACCAGATGTTAATGATAGCTATGTAGCAGGTAAAAAGCGGTCATATAAAACATTAAAAAACGTTTTATGTTACAAGCAAAAGAAATAGTAATATAAAAAAAAATGTTATAAAATAAAACTGTGTAAACATGGTAAGAGCAAATAAAAAAAATAAAAGAACAAAAAAGCAAAAAAAGAGGAGTTAGGCCTCCTCAAAATCAATATCATTTTCGTCGTCCTCGGATACATACAATTTTAAATCGGCATTGTCCGCGAGCCTGCGGACATATTGATTATTTTTTAAAATGTAGCTTGGATCTTTCGCTTTCCTAGAAAGGCCAATGCACTTTCTAGGAATGGCTACTTTTTTCCTATTTTGGTTACGGGGAATTGGTGTGTTCATATCTATATGATATGAACATGACGGATTGGATGCGGTAACAACTTGATGTGCGGAATTTTGGACCATTTTAGATTTATTGTTTTTAGATGCAGTAGCCTGCTGGGGTGTCTCTTTTTTTTGTTGTTTTGCCTGTCCGGATTCAATTTTATTGGAATGAGCTGGATGTGGTGATGTTTGTTTGGGTTTTCTGCCGGGAGACGTTGCCTGTGAAGATTCCTTTTTGTGTTTAGGATGCTGGTTTGCCAATCGAATTGGACAGAAATCAACTGGTTCGGTTTGAGTAGCGGAGGTGGATTTTTGGGGTTTGGGAGCGGTTGCCGAAGCATAAGATACGCCAACTGTTGGAGTTCTTGACTCTATTATTTTCCTTGCTTCGGTATATGAAATATTTTGCACAACTTTTAATGTTTGTACCTCTTTTTCTTTTAGCCACTTCGGACATGACCGAGAGTAGGAGACATGATCGCCGTTACAGTTTAAGCATTTGGGTGTTGCAGTACAGTTATCACTGGCGTGGCCAACATCTGAGCAACGGGCGCAGGTAATGGTACCACGACAGGCCATTTTAGAATGCCCGAAACGTTGGCACTGGAAACACCTCAATGGGTTCGGAATATATGGGCGCACGGGGTTCCTAACATAGGCCATATTAATATGAGACGGAAGGTTTGGTGTGTCGAATGTTAAAATGAGGTGCTTCGTAGGAAGCATCTTCTCACCTCGACGGATAGTAATGCGACGCACTGCAGACAGATGTTGGTCATGCAGGTTCTCCAAAATCTCATTTTCTGGCGTATGCAGAAAGTCGGAATCCGAAACAACATCGCGTGACGAGTTCAGGTACATATGTGCAGTTATAATGACCGGATGCTGACCAATGGTGGAAATTTTGGATAATTTTGATGCTTGTTGACTAGAAGATAATTCAACAAGAAGGTCGCCAGAACGTAACTTTTTGATAGATTTTACTTCTCCAGTAGTTGCCATAAGGCTCTTATGAATTAAAAAGGGAGATACATCAGAAAAGGTACCGTTGCTGCGTTTTATAATGAAAAATCTAGCTTGTGGGAGACAATTGACATTTTGTTGCAGTGACTTATCCCTCACCGTGGGATTTCGAAAAGAAGAATCCATATAAAGGGGGGTTAAAATTCAGTTCCCGGCCGCACCACCGACCACGGAGCCCAACAGGGGGATGCAGATACGTGCACCAGTGCTAACCGAGAACTATACGCGAACGAAACGACCCTGAAATGACCTCCATCCTTAACGAGATGTCCAGAAATCGGAACGATGGCTTAGTTCCTAGCCGAAGACAAAAGTCAACGACCAGCCGATTGATACAATAGGGAACCACTATGTACCTCCCGTTTACCTGAAGCGGGGGCCAAAGCAGTGTATTGGGATACCAAAACTGTCCCTCAACTGCCAGGATTCCCTTTTCCAGGGACACGGGTCTCCACGCACGGCAAACACGTGGGTGATAAAGGCCTCAATAGAAGCAAGAGACAACAGAGCGGAGACAGCTTCTAATGAGGTGCCCTCGCCTCCGAAGAGGAACCACAACGAGGGAGAAAAAAAGGAAAATAGTAGAAGGAAGAGAGGAGAGGAAAGGGAAAGGAGAGATTGTTCGCTGGGGTACCTCGGGATTGCGACACCCGTATTTACCTAAAGTAGGTAAACCCCCTGAGGGGCTTTTTCTTCGAAAGATTTGCGTATTCTTTAACATACTCATTTTGATTATTTTCCCTGTATTTCTGTTTTGTGATTAGCGCGCAATTTTTAATTAGAGCTAAAATTATTTCGAATCGAAATCTTGTTCTTTATCTCCCGCGTTTTCCACACATTTGTATTTTTTTTAACATGCTATTGCTCGAAATGTTGTTTATAAAATCCGAGCACCGAAATCTTTCATAAAACTTTAACGAAAAGCCCAACTTTTATAAAATTTATCTTTTATCTATCAAAGTTGAGGTATTACACTGTCATATTTCTCGTCAAACTTCTTTTATAAAAGATCTTTGTCAAATAACTTTCATAGCCTAAAAAAATAAAGAAAATCTTCAAAACGAAGCTTAAAACGGGAGAGAAAAGCAATGAATGGCGAAAACAATACTATCAACAAGGATGGGGTGCATAATTGCCGTTTTATCGCCAAACCGCAAAGTTTCAGCTATAATACGTAAGTACCCAAATCTCCTAACGATGATCAGAAAAGCATAAAATAACAAAGGAGTGTAATGGAAGCTAGTTGTATATGTCAATAAGAGATGACGTCCCTATCTGTCATAAAAAAATAATGATGTGCAAACGTACTGTCTTGATCCACTCCTGAATGTAACTCACAATTGCTTTTACTTAAAACATACGTAGTGGCGCCATCTGTGGAATGTTGAGAACACTTTCCATTTAAAGTACATGGTCGATCAAAGAAGAAAGAATAATAAAGCTGAATAAAAAATATATAGGTAAGACAATAAAATTCACTAAATTGACTATAACATTTAGGTACCTTAGAAATTTTCTTTAAACAAATAATCGAAATACGAAAATTACAATTTATTTGCTCTTATATGTACACGGAATAGGTCAATATTAAAACGGACTTGGATTGGAGAGAAACTACTTCTGAAAATAATAAGTTTGTTGAATGTATAATAAATTGTGATTTTCTATTGCTTTTGATTTTATATATAATAAATTTCTTTGAAATTGGGCTCTCATTCAGTCAAATATAGAACTTTCCATATATCTAGCTTTATCTACCCAAATATTTGAAATAATAGCGAAAAATCTGTAAAGTATATTATATAATGTTTAAATATCTCGCTGACATTTTATTATATCTTTTATATGCACAAAAGAAAAAAAACGAATAGATAGAGAGAGATTGATAGGGTACCAGAAAGGTGCTTCCTACTGATGTAAATTCATAGTTATGTCTTACTTTATTTATAGAAATAAGTTCTATATAAAATTTGACTTATAGATTAACAATAAGTTATGTCTATCCTTCCTGTATGACATATAACTTATTGTTAATCTACTACCTATGGTCGGGGGAGGGGAAAAAAATTCTGCCGAAACCCGGGATCGAACCAGGGACCTTTAGATCTTCAGTCTAACGCTCTCCCAACTGAGCTATTTCGGCACATTTAGCTTTAACTTACACTTAACAGCAACATATCTCATGCAGAAATTTTTAAGTGTTTTAAGCATAGATAATAGCTATAAGAGACAAGTTCTCCCGCGTTCGAAAAATAAATAAAAAATTTCAAACATTAAATCAAAGATCTTCAGTAAAATCTTATGTTTTCGAAATTAAATTTTTCATGTGTGCTGTAAAAAAATAAAAGGTCATTTCCTATGACTAAAAATCTGAAAGATCAATGAACATCTTTAAATCGGAGAAAAAATTTTCTCTGCTTTAATTTTATCGAACACTAGAAAATGAAATCGGAGTTAAAAGTGTATTTTTGATTACTGTCATGTCGGATTGTTTTTAATCTATCATCTAAATCTCATAATACATAATACCATCAATATAAATGAACGTTAAAATGTGTAAATTAATGATTAAGCATTTTTTATTCAAATCTACCATTTCTAGCGGAGAATTTTACATGCATTGTTCTTTAATATGGCGAGAATGTTAATATAGTTTAACGTAGCAGGATGTATTTCTATGAAAACAAAAGAAACTTCACATTCTTTTAAGTATAAAACTACATTATAGAACTAATAGTTACAATCCAGTCAATGCATATAATCGCCGATCTATTCGTGCCCACAAATTGTCATAAAATTTATAAAACATATGGCCATATGATATGGCTGGAGACAGGGGCGTGCTTAGGGTTTTAGCGGCAATAAAATTTCTCAACTATTCGGTATTTTCGTGAAAACGGACAGATCCCAACAAAACGGTTTACAATTCTTCAAATGACTGTATGTAGTGACTGACAGATAGTAGAAACTGATATTGAAAAAGGGATTGACATCAGTGGCGTAGCGAGCATAACTGGCACCCGAGGCACACCTTTGTGGTGCCCCCCCCCCCGAAAAACATATAGTAATATAATATATAGACCCTATATTGGCGCCCTCGATAAACATATAATAACATATAATATATAGACCTTATATTGGCACTCCCCCCCCCCCCGAAAAGCATATAGTAACATAATATATAGACCTTATGTTGGTGCCTTCCCCTAAAAACATATAGTAATATAATATATAGACCTTATATTGGCACCCCCCCCCCACAAAATAATATAGTAATATAATATATATACCTTATATTGGCTCCCTCCCCGAAAAACATATAGTAATATAATATATAGACCTTATATTGGGGCCCTCCCCTGAAAAACATATAGTAATATAATATATAGACCTTATATTGGCATCCACCTCGAAAACATATAGTAATATAATATATGGATCTTACATTGGCGCCCCTCTGCGAGTGGCGCCCGGGGCATGATAGACCCCTTGCCCCCCTCCCTTTGCTACGCCACTGATTTACATCAAGGTTTTACTATAACTGAATTGAAGATAAATCATGTTTTTCTAACCAAAAGGGTAGTTTGTCAATTAAGATTCTTTCTACGATTCTTCTCAAAAAATCTAAACACATTTTTTTTTTTTTATAAGTTGAATTATAGAAACCGCGAAAAATGATAGATTTCTTAAAAAACCCGTAACATTAAAAAAAGTATTGCGATGAGGAATAAAAATAGCGGCCCTGGGACGTCTGTGAAGTTGCCCCCCCCCCCCCAGGCTCTGATTTTCCATTAGGCCCGGGTCCCCGAATTTTGGGGCCCCCCCAAAAAAAATTTTATTTAAAAGAAAAAAATTCCCAATTCAAATTTTTTAAAAAAATTTTTCCTTTTTTAATAGCAATTTTTTTAATATATCCTTTCAAATTTGATCGATTGGTTCATCATATGTATAGTTATATGTTATAGTGTGTATATGGGATTAATAAGTTTTTCTGGTTGCATTGTATTGGAATTTTAATGATGAAGTTAATATGTTGTATTGATTTATGTTATTTGATAATGTTCTAGGTTTCTACGCTTCTAATAGCCAATTCTTAGTAAAATGGTACTTTCAAATGATTCATGATTTTTTTTTTTTGGTGTCAATTTTGGAAATTTTACGCCCACATCAGTGTTAGGAGGCCCCCATTCCTAGTAAAGTGCCCATAGTCAAGAATTTTCTAAATCGGTATTAGAATTAGAAAATTCTTGACTATGGGCAAGAATTCCCCCCCTCCCTCCCAGAATTAAATTAATTTTCAGTCAATTTTGTTTTGTAGACTGGTGCAGCCATCTATTGGCCGGAACGGGAACAAAAAGTTAAATGCAAGTTAACTTCCAATTAACTTCATTTTCTTGCAAGTTGATGGGATAATTCATCAAAAAATTTTTAAAACGTATTTATTAATATATAGAATTGTCAAGTTTATATGATTCAACAGAAAATTTAAAAACATGGTATATAAAAAGTTCTTTTTGCCTTGTAATTATTCTGATATTTCTTAAGAAAAGGAGTGTAATCAATATTTGTATTATTTGTCAAATGCACAGAACATACTAGCTTTGAGACTGGTAGGATGAATTGACCTATTCAGCAAGTTTTAAAGTAATTTTATTTGTTTTTGTATGATAATATGCAGCATAAATTGTCTGTTAATGCTTTATTATATGAATTGCTATATATTTTATAAAAAAAGGCAAAAATGGGAAGAATTGTTCAATTCTAATATTTTTCTTTAAGTTTGAATGGCTCTCTTATTTGCAAGACATATTAAAAGTATCCCTCTACTTTTAATTCACAAAGATGAATTTTAAGTCATGAACAAGCATACTATTTATACGCATTTCCCCCCCCCTTTTTTGTCTCTTCTTTTATTTTATTTTTTACGTTTGCCCCAGAAGAAACAATTTCTGTGTCGCATTTAGCTAGATCACTCATTTCAATCTTCAGATGCATACTACAAATGCAAGGTAACATTAACAGTGATGAGTACAGTTGTTGATATTGGTCTATGCATAATTATTATGAAAGTTCTATTATGCAAACCTGCTAAGGGTAAAGACTGGTAGAGATTAGATCACCTTTTTTTCTTCTTTCTTTTGAGCTTCAAGATACTATGTGTTCTACCGTGCCATACCATATAATTTCTTGCAGCCTTTTAAATAGCACAGATCGACTAAATCACAAATTATAAAGCTGATAAATTCAATATGGCTGAAATTACTGAATATCAATACTTTAAGAAGCTACCATAGTAAACTAGAAATACTGGTTCAATCACTTTGTAAACCAGAGAGTAAAATATGTTGACTTCTTTGGATTTTTTTTTTTTTTTCCTTTTTTAAAAATGATGCAGATACATGATTTTTCCCAGATGAACTTTTTCATTAAATCAATTTTTTGAGCAACAGATAATGAGTCTCATGAATATTTCTTATACTAATAAAATCTAATTAGATAACATACATGTCACTTTAATTTTATGCTAAGTCACTTCTTCCTCTTTTCTTAATATTTTTTTTTAGAAATTCATGGGCATTTATATTTTCTAAGGAAGTAGAGGCGGAGAGAATTATGTATTTAAACTTCCTCAAAAAATACAAGTATTATGAATTTTTTTTTTACATATAATATTCTCAGTATGAAATGAAAATAAATGTATATACCATCTATTAAGCTAATTATCAAGAACTGGTTCTAAACCCATTACACCAAACAAATAATGATTTGTGTGATTTGACTAATTCTATTCACTGTGAAGAAACATTAATATCAGAAAAATTTAACTTTCTGGGAGTCACAATATTTAGCTCTTTCTTTCCAAAGTATATATAGCATATATAAGAATGTCCTATCAGCTACAGCTGCTAAAATACATGAATAGAGTGTTTAAGTGATCTGAATTTATACAATTTTCTAATAGTTTCCACAGTAAATAGAATCTACAAAGCTTTTTTTTTTTTTTTTTTTTTTTTTAACTTTGGAGTTAATAAAACCACACTTAAAAATTACAGTCATGCCACACTTATTAATTTTTGTTTCAGTTATTATGCATTAATGTAACTAGCAAGTAAGGATAGGAAAAGCAGAAAATTTTTTCAAAAAAATTCTCATAACACTCAGATAGTCTATTCTGAGTCTATTGACTATGAAAAGAACTGTGGAAGGAAAGTTAATCCATATTCCATCATTATTTCTTTTTATCATGTGTTAGAATGACGTAAGTAAATTCTGCAGGATTACTGCTGTGTCATATCTTGTGAATCCTGTTAGCTTGCTTTTATCATTTAAAATCAAAGTTTTCAAAGTCCAATATAAAAGAATGTTAAACAGTAAACCCTAATGTGGAAATAATATACAGGGTGCCTATTGGTGATGATAATTATAAAAAAACATATAAATAACATATAAATCACTAACCAGTTAAAGATTTGCAAATCAATAAAATTAGAATTCATGATAAAAGATTTTTTTTCTGCAGTACTTATCAACTTTTTTTCTGGGTTATTTACACGATTTTGAGATATTTAGTTTTGTTAACAATTATTTTTCAATAATACCTTGCTTTCAGATCAATATTACTTTTAGCATGAGTATTGTTTGTACTATGCATTGGTTTTTAACAAAAAATATTAAAAGTTATTGAAACAGAATATTAAACTGAAAGCTTTTGGAATAATGTTAATATTAATTTCATGAAATAAAAACAAATCTTTGCTTTAAAATAAATGAGAATATTTCAAAACTTAGTATTCACAACTAAAATAAATCACTGTAATACTGATGAGACAAAATCAATTGATTTAGGCCTCAAGGTTATGAACTTTTTATCTGAAGAACAATAGGCACAACGAATTCTACTTTATTTGAAAGGTAGAATTTGATACGATTGGTTCGTCTTTAGAAAATGCTTAGAGCCAACATATCACTAAATTGAAAAAAGGTCTAGATAATAATGGTTTCTATGTGGAATTAGGTCTGCTGACAATATGAGTGAGTATACCTATACATCAAGTTAGAAAGAAAAAAGCAAACATACCAGCTATGTTAAATTCCATCTCACTGAAAAGACTGTAAATTTATAATGCAAACCATATCAAAATTTATCTTAGCACATCTAATGTGATAAATATCTTTCTAGAATTTCATTAAAACAAGTTAGATGACAGGAACTTTATACAGCATTAAACACACTGTAGAGATATTTATTACAAGCTACAAATTTACAGTTTTCTACATAATTCATAACCCTTATTGCTTCTGATCTAAATCTTCATATGAAATAACTTCTTTCTTAATACTTCTTCCATCCATGTTAATAACAGTAAACTGATCAGATGTTCCAAACTTTTTCATATTTTCATAAGCTGAAAAATAATTTAAATAATAATAGTAAAAATAATTTAAAATGTAAATAAATTTACAAAATATTCATTTTTAAAATGACTTTACATAGGAGTACAATTTAACTTTGTTAATGATAAGTGTCAAAGTTTGATCGTCCACACTCTACATTTAGCATAAAAATTAGAAATGATTTATTTTTTTAAGAGTTTCAGTTTTTCATGCATTATTATATTTATGGTGTAAAAAAAAATAATTAAGCCATGAAAAATTCATGATTGTGGTAAAATCCCTTTCAAAATTAACAAATAAATTTACTACATAATATTTATGCGAGACTGCAGATGATGCATCTCGATGATGAACTTCTATCTTGTATTCTGAGGGTTACAGAATGTTGTAATTTAGTTAATGGGTTGTTATTACTGAATAAATAAAATTTTATGAGCTAGCATCTTTATTCAATTGAATCAGAAGGTTCCTGTAAATATTGTATAAATGTGAGTGTTTTTCCATACATATGTAGTTTAATATATCAAAACAGTGTAAATTTCAAAGTATTTTTTAATGCAATAAATTTGTCCAAAACAAAGATAAAATTTGTGCATGGTTACAATATATATAAAGATGGCAGACATTTGGATTTCAATTAAAGAATTTATAGGCCTAAAAGCTTTTTAAATGTTTATTGAGGTTTAATAATAAAAATAAAATAAAAAACCCCTTTTTTCCTGTGAAAAAATTACAGGGAACACAATCTAATAAGAAGAATGACAAAGAGAGATGCACATATCAAGGATGAAACCAAGGTCGATGGCTTCTGGGTACCAGTGGATATGTGTATCTGCATAGGTCATCCTCCTTATCAGGGTAAGTCCCATGCAATGTTCTTATCTAAAAATCATTAATTTTTGTACCATAATTTGTGGAAGACACTAGTTCTTTCCTTTATGGATTGGGGATTGACTGCACCTTGTCAGCCATCAATAAAAATTTTAAATGCCATTTTAAGAATTCTTTTCCCACCAGCATATTTGTTGGCAGAACCATGCAAATGAGTCCATAACAAGTGTCAAATTTAAGTCCATGATTGCTCAATATTCTGAAGATATAAATCTAAGGAAACTGTGTTCAAAATTTTATTAAAAAAATTTATCACTTTTTCTCAAGACATTTTTCTAGTGATCAAACTTAAAATCTATAATAATAAAAAATCTTGAGACAGGGAATTTCTTTAATATTTATGATTTAACTAAAAAGAAACAAAAAATATTCATTTTTAAAAACTAACTAGTACTTCTTGAAGTCCTTTGTTTAAAATGTCAAAGATACATGGAGAAGGAAGTTCAGCATGTTAAGGTAAGAATCAGAAAAGCAAAATTTCAGAGAGAATTTATATTTTTCTGAAGAGGGAAGTTTTTTTAATAAGCTAGGAAAATGTATGATGCAAAATCTTACCGATCACTATAAACTGTTTCTTAACCATAGAGTATAATAATCTTCAGAGCAAAGTCTAACTGATATTAAAAATTTGAATTCAGAAAGTTAAAATACAAACTTTCAGTGAAATAATATTTCATTTTAGTGATCAAAGTTTGTTGTTTAGAGCTAATGGACACAAATTAAAGAGAATGCGAATTAACTTTTTACCTATAGAAATTTTATGAAGTTTTCAAGGTTATTTTTTACTTTTCTCCAATATTTTCAAGTATTTTTCATGCATTTCAAGGAATTCTGGAACCTTACAAGAAGTTTCCTAAAACATCTACCCTTTCATGTATGTCACTCTTAAAACTCATATTATCTCTAAAATTTTACTTACGATTCACAACATCAGTGACCCATGTGGAAGACTTCCCATTATGCTTAAGAAACCATATCGATAATACCAAAGTTGACCATGCAGTGAACAAATATAAATAGCTTGAATTTCTCTCCCATGTTTTCGCAATAACTGGATTAATCGGACGAAAATGAGAGCGGAAGAAGACTCTTGTATAATAACGAAAAAGACCCATTGAGGATTAATCTGAAAGCAATATAAGAATATAGGAAAATAATAAAAATTATACATCTGTAGGATATAAATTAAGTGCCATCTTAATTTTAATAAATTTTAAAAATTATTAGATCTTAAATCCTAATAAACATTTTATACACTAATGTTAACTATAAACCTCTGTAATTTTTTCAAACATAATATTAAATACATGCTTGTCATTTTCTATTACTTTTGAATATAAGCATCAATGAAAATAAGTATAAATAAGTAGTCAGCTTGAGTACTTGAGTTCCGAATGAGAAAAAGTTCCTGCTTTTTATTTGCCCATTACATATTTTCCTATCACAATCAAGATAAATTTGATAACTCTCAATTTAAAATATGATTGACATATAACATGCATATAAAGAATTAAAATTCTTAATTCATAATATAGATTAGGGTGAAGTGGGGTAAGTGAGAATGCAGATTCATATAGTTCCAATTTGAATCTAAATAAGTTTTTAACAAGTTGTTTTATTTGTATGAAAATTTGCATACATACTTTTGGTTATGTTCTACATTTATAGTTTTATTTTTTTTAAAAATTTATTCACAACTTTTTTTGCTGTAAATATTTAAATTTTTTATGTTCTGTGTTCTCACTTACCCCCGCACTTGGGACAAGTGAGAACACGGGTCCCAATAAATCACAGTTGCTTATAGCAAAATAAGTGAGGCAAGGGAAGAAAAGATATTTCATGCTGAACAAAAGGCTATTTGTTGTTCAAGGTAGCAGTGTCAGCAACGTCTGAATATTAACAAAATAAGTATTTGCATATATTTGTTTTAAAGTAACAAATGTATGTTAAATGTTCAAAACAAAAAATTCTTTTTTTTCTAGCCTATTAGTTCAATTTGCTATTTATTTACATGGTCTATACTACTTGAAGTTTTTTATTTTTTTTTCCTTTGCCTAGGCCCTACTGAATATTGTAGGATAAAAAAAGACAAGGAAAAATTTAGTTAACCATGCCTTCTAGGCCTCGGCTCACTTGCCCCAACCTTCTTGTTCTCACTTGCTCCAACACAACATTTTTATGGGCAAGTGAAAACCCTGCAGTTCTGAAGTAATATTGAAAAAAAAAAAAAAAAAAAAAAAAAGGTTTTTATATATTTTATCTGTATTCTTCATTTCTTAATGAATAAGTCAGTATTTTCAAAATAACTCTATGTGTTGTGGTTAATCAGTTATTTTTTTTTTTTTTTGGCTAGTACTCGAATTTGGGTACCTTAGTTAAAATGCAAGGGTTTGGTAGGTATAAAAATTTTCCATTTTACAATATTTTTTTTCTGTAAATAAAAACGAAACATAATAGTAGAACAAGAATTTTCCTACAAAGTACACTTAAATTATTGTTTTTTAAAGTTATATTTTTTAGGGTTTTAAGCCTGCATTCTCATTTACCCCACTGCATCCTATATGTTTTTCATTAAAATTACACCATTCTTCTTCTATAAGAGGCTTTCCCTCTTACAGAAGAAGATGGAAGAGAAGCAAAAAAATTTGAAACACTATATAAATAAACAGAAGAAGAAAGAATTGCAATACATATGGTTTGGTTTGTTTTGGTTGAGAGCACTACGGTCATTTTTTGTTACATGAGGGCAAATTAGACCGGGACTTACAGCTTAAAGTCAATTCCAAACAGCCACAAATATCCATGTCAATAGTGGGACTCAAACCCACAAACTCTGGTACCGATTGCCAGTGAAAATTCACTCATTCGGCCATATACATGTCATGGCAAAAGCTTGAATACTGCTTAGGTAGAAGGATTCTAAAGATATTACATAATTAATCTGATAATATTTAAAGGTCTGATATGAAATAGTATATTATTAAGTTATTTTATTTAGCTGCCCACATGGTGTAGTAGTGAGTGTTCTGAACTGCCACACAGTGGGCTTGGGTTCAAATCCCGAATAAGGCTTGGCTGTTTCTGTGTCATCCCTTTCATGGGGCGAAGTGCTGGCTCCCCTATATGGCACTCTCATAATAAAGTAGCCAGTAAAATATAAAATAACAGTGAATAACAAAAGGTAAATGTCTAAAGGTAAATGTGCCTCTGCATTAGACTTAAAAAAAAAAAAATAATAATAATAATAATAATAATAATGCATATAAATTAATAAAAGCAAAATAATTTAAGAATAAAGTTTGATGCAATTTGGTCAAAACTGAGAATTAGGTTTAGAAACTTTCTACTTTAACTGTAAACCCTTAATATGATGACAAAAACTTGTAAAATATAAATTTTCTTTATTAATAATTGTAGTAAAGATTATAGGGACATATTTAACAATTTTATAAATTAGTGATAAATTTGTCAAAAATTTTGAAGCCATGTTACTAGTTTTTATAGTTTGATAAAACTCAAAAGAGTTATAGAACTCACTATTATAGCATCATAAAACTTAATATTTATGATGCTATTAACAGCATAATAGCATCATAAATATTAATTTTTCAACTACATATAAAAGGATTGTGATACTATATATTATGATATATCTGAAATAATTTAATTTCTCAATAACAAATAGTCCTCTGAAATAAAGAGCATGCATAAATTCAAGATTTGTAGATATTCAGAAAAAACTCTTACTGTAAGAGAAGAGATATTAATGTGTGTTAAATTAAGCTTAAATGAAACAATACAAAATTCTAGGGCTAAAGAATCAAGCTAAAAAGAAAGTTAATTTGATAATGATAAGGAAGCTAAGGAGAGAAGAGTGTGAGGTATAAATTACAAGATATACTATATATAATACAATTCACAACTGTATAAAAGCAAAACAGCTCTGTTTTTACGGAGTTATGAGCATGATAAATTCAATTATTCCTCAAAGTAGGATAAATATACTTTCATTAAAAGAGTGTTTTAACTTTACAACTTTAAGTAGCATAAAAATATCATGAATACAATAAGAATAGTCTATACATACAAATACATTACAAGGGTCATTTCAAAAGAAATGCACAGTAAATTAGTTCTTTTTAAACCTATTTGATTTCTCACAATTTCTCTCTACAGTCCTTCCATATAGCCCCAATGCTTCTCAAAAACAGAGTCCTAACATCTAGGAAGATTTTTTTATTCCTTGCAGCATGCTACTTTTGTTGAGTCCTCTAATGACTTGGGTAATGGCTGGAGTAGGCTCCTCTAAGGTGGAAAAATGTTGACTGTGCAAAGATTCTTTCAACTTGGGATATAGGTCGAAATCAGGTGGACTCATGTCCAGACTGTTTGGTGGATGAGGCAACACTTTCCAATTGTATTTCGCCATCAAATTGGTCACAACCTTCCTCCCTTGTGGCCGTGTGTTGTCATGCAAGTTTTATCCTGATAGGTCGCTTATAAGCGACCTATCAGGAAGCAATTCACATCGGTGTTTGTGCATCCTTTGACATAATTTTTTCATCCATTCACAATTAAACACTGCTGTCGAACTTGTACGTTGTGGAACTTTATCAGTCATGGTGATTCCTCACTGGTCTTAAGCAAAGATCATCATTTGCTTCACTTCTGACTGGGCTGGACAAAAAAGTTTTCGGTCATGGAGAAGATAGCGATTATATGAAACAAAAATTGCTGTCTTGCAACGTCAAATCGTTGTTTCAACAACAGAGTAATGTTCAAGCATTTCTGTTTTTGTTCAGGTGCCAAGCAGTAAGGAACCCAACAAGCACAAACTTTTAAACTTGATGTATGATCTATGATCTTCTACACTCACAGTACCAGAGACACCTGTAGACTCCATTTCAAAAATTTGTCACTTCAAAACAAAATACTTTAGAAAACTTTCAAACACACATGAATATTCCTCCAGTCCTCAACTGTAAATGGTAGACTCTTTTTTTTTTCTGATTGTATCATCCACTGCAAAAAAATGGATCTTGTGCATTACTTTTGAAATGACACTCATATTTGCTAGCAAGGAAATGGACTGAATAGTACATCAGCGGTGAAAAGGAAATATAAAAATATTAAGAATTCAAGCATTAGCTTTCAAGCAAGTCAGCTTATTCTATAGCAATATAAGCGATTAAAAAAACTAACTTTAAAAGATACAAACTATAATCTCAGAAATTAATAGCATGAAAACTAAAAGCATTCATTATAACGGAAGTGAAATTTAAAAAAAAATTTCACTTCAAGTTTGGGAAGATGTCAATAATAAAAAAAAGTTCAAGAACAAACTAATAAAATATAAAAGTTTTAAGGAATCTTAGGAGAAAATAAGAAGTATGAAGACACCTCGGAGGGGAAATTTATCAGGAAAGACAGACTACATTCATTAAATTGGAAAATAGTATTTGTAAAAGGATAACTATCACTTCAGTGAGGTACTGTTTTTATAAAAGTCTTCGTGAATGAGAAATCAATCAACGTAAAGAAACTTCAATGTTTTAATCAAATGTCCTGTCGAAAAATAAGTTTTGAGCACAAGGTAAACAGCTAAAATAAAATTTAATAATAATAATTATAATAAGAATAAGTCACCTTCGGTCATCTTTTGTAAAATTTTTGTACACACAAACACGCGACGGGGTAGCGATCCAACACTACGTTCAAACTCCTTCACACTATGGACCAATCGGAATTGAGAAGTGCCGATGACTTCGATGTGAAATGTTATTTTCGAAAACCACACCTATAGACTGAACCATCGAGCTGAAATAAGGGCATATATTAAATAAGCATATATTACAGGTCTATGGACTGAACAGACCACTGAATAAATATTCAAGATTCTAGAGAGCCAAGGAAAAAGAATATAAGTCACAAAATTATTAAAATGAGTTATGTCAAATCCAGAGCATGTTAAACTAACTGGTGAAAGAATTATCAGTGACTTGTGTAAGTGAAAATTGGATAAATTAAAATAAAACAGCTTTTCTTTGTACTGAAAAATGCTTTTTTTTTTTTTAACTTATCTTCTTTTCCTCTGGAAGCTTAAAATTTGGAATCACTCCAGCTTATAAATTACAAAGAGGCTACTACGCGAGATTTAAATTCTCAGCCGAGATTTTTGATAGAAGTTTGAAACTTTCCTTAGATAAACATCTACACTTCTTTAAGAATCATTAGCAATAAAGATCTATTGTTATAACTTTAACAGATTAGCGATTCTGCCTTTTTCAAGTTCACAAAGATTTCCAATAAAACAAAGCAATTTTTTGACGACGTTTTAACTGGGAAAATAAAAAGTAATGAATTTAATCAACCTTGGTGCGCTTTTGAAATCTTAAACTAAGCTTCTTTTATATTTGAAATAAATTTAAACCAATCGTAAATCATGCTCACACACACACACGCCAAAAAAAAAAAGAAGTGGTAAACGTTTTCGTGATACTTTCAAAGCTCGAAGCTGTTAAGAATATACCTAAATTTGTCTATTTGTAAGATTCTAAATTTATCCAAAGATTTGCTTTCCATGGTGGTTGGTCGAGCTAAAGGCAAGATAACAGAAGTAAAATTATTAACATGAAGAGTAATAAACGGTGATTAAAATAAGTGTAAAAGTGTTAAAACCAGTGATATATATAAAGTTGATAAAATTAACCAAATTTAAAGGTAATAAGAACAGTGATAAAACAAAGTGATAAAAACGGTGAAGTATAAATATATGGAGGTCACCTAAATGGTGGTTCGACGTGCCTCTAGAAATTTAGACACTACTCCATTAGAGACTCCATCAGAAGGCTTTTAAATATATATTTATTAGGACAACACAACGAACATATTCAGAACGCACTCAGCATAGCACGTTCGACCGGCGAAGGTTTTCTCCTCGTCTGTCACGTGAGGCGTGCATATCCCAAGTGAAGGACGGAAAACTGATGCCACGTAGTTCACCTCACGCTTATTGGAGCGGAAACACTACAGAGTATGACTTAGTCACAATTACAGAAAAATAGTAATTAATACATAGGTACATAGTGAGAATTATAAAAACAGTCTGGACTACAAATGAAACGTCGTATGATGCCTAGAGGGAAATTGGTATACACATGATTTACAAGAGAGATAAATGAGGTTACACATGGATTACATGAAATAAAAGGATAGGTAAATTCTGCACAATTCATATTACAAAATGTTTTACACAATATATTCAGTAACAAGATGTTGTGGAAAGCAAACTTTGCGACCAGATCAGGTGGTGGTCTGTTCGACGAGATAGTCTGAAAGTTCATATGCAGGTTTGATGCGATCAAGAGAGACTGTACTCTGTTTCCCCATTTAATTCCAAAACAAAAGTTTTGTCATTCCTGTCGACTACTAGATGGGGTCCCGTGTAAAAGGTGATAAGGGAGGATTGACTTTATCTGATCTTAAAAATACACGTGAACAGGTTTTTAAATGAGGGATTGACATAAATTTTGGGATTGTCATGTACAGCAGTGGCTGTTTGTTTGTTTTTGTTTGTTTGGGGTTTAATGGTGCAAAGTCCAGAGAGGACATGCTGCGCCAAAGACATGGTAAAACCCGAAAAAAGCCTACATATATTGTTGAAGCGCAAGGCGAAAAGGCAAATTTCCGAAGCCCATGGCGTAGTTGGCCACGCCTAGCCCTTCTCAATTTAAAGCAGCGGAAGAACAGTTCTGTGACCACTTCTTTGAAAGCGAATCCGCCAAAGCCGCGCTGTTGTCAAAGTTCATAATCAAGTTCTGGTCATACGTTACTAAGACTACTGATGACCAAGCCACTTCAGTGGGATTACCAGCTGTATTTAATAGAACTTTGATTTGGACTTTAAGTTTTCTTTTGTAACCAGAGGTCTTGGATGTTAAGTTTCCATTTAATGACACCTTAAGAATTTGTACATAGATGTAAAATAAAAGCGTTTTAGTTATTGAAAGCCTCGTTCTGACACAGCCCGGGAACGCTACGCAAACATATATAAGTGAGCAATTTTAGACCATAAACCATTAAAACGATGATAAAAATACACTGAAGTGCCACTGAATTAGGGATACCTACCTAGTAACGAGTTGGGCCTCCTCTGGTCTTGATAACGGCTGCCACATAGATTCAACAAGTTTATGGAAACGTTCCACGGGAATGGCTTGCCAAATATTGGCTAAAGCTGTCCATAATTCAGTAAGGTTCTTTGGTGCTATGTAATGGCCTTTCAAGCCTTGTTCCAAAACATCCCAAAGATGCTCAATAGGATTTAAGTCTGGGCTTCTAGGTGGTTCTAGGACTTCTAGGAAGTCAGAGGAATGCTCATCCAACCAGCCAGTAGCCAACCGGGACTTGTGAGAGGTACAGTTGTCTTGCTGGAAAACTCCATTACCGTGCGGATAACAGAACAGCATAAACGAATGGAGGTGATCACCCAGGAATTCTACGTACCGAATTGCATTGAGGGAGGTTGATACACGCACCAAAGATCCCAAACTGTGCCACTAAAAAACACCCCAGACCATGATTGAGCCACCATGCCCTTGTACAGTTCCAGCCAGGCATGCAGGATCCATGGCTTCATGAGCCTGACGCCATATTCTCAGCCTCCCGTCGGCGTTAAGTAGTCTGAATCGAGACTCATCACTCCATGCTACTCGTTTCCAGTCCTCTACAGTCCAGTCTCTGTGCTCTCTTGCCCAGGCAAGACGTGCAGCCCGATGGAGAGTATAGAGCAATGGTACTCTCGTAGGTCGACGGCTCCCGAAACCCATACGGTGAAGCGAGCGTTGCACAGTCCGTTTACTGACTGTACGACTGGCACCGTCATTAAACTGGGTGGTAATTTGAGCTAATGTTTGGCTTCGCTGGCTACGTACAATACGCCTGAGCCGTCTCTCACCACGCACTGTCAAGGCTAATTGTCCTTTGCAGTTTGCCCGATCGCTAGTTTTTTTCCATCATCCATGTATTCTTGGTATACTCTTGACACTGTCGACCTTGAAAATCCTAGCTGTCTGACGATTTCGGAAATTGAATGGCCCATGCGTCGCGCACCTATGATTTGTCCGCGATCGAAGGCGTCTAAATCAGGCAGTTTACCCATACTGGCAATTCCAACAACTAATTCAGAACAACCACAGTACGCGCTATATATGCAGTTACCACAGCGCCCTCACTTGCGCATACATGATGCGCAGCGATACACAATTTGCATAGGCTTTGCTATCCCTAATTCAGTGGCACTTCAGTGTATAAAAGGAGAAAATAACAGTGATATAAAAAAATACAGTTTAAATATCGTAACAGCAATTAAATACAAGAATGAGAACAAATAAAGAGTGAAACGATAAAAGCCAAAACTTCTGGGCAGGGAAGATTAAGGTCAGGGAAGATTAATCCAGATTAAGGTCACGTACTAGATGAAGGCAAAGGAAAAGAAGGAGAGACCGAGTGACCTCTCCCCCCCAAGTTGAGAGGCAGAAGATAGAATGTCATTACCTTCTATCTCATCGGTATCTGAGATACCGGATGCATAGATCTCCAGCATGTCTTGAGAAATTGCTTGAAGATTAGTTTCTTTTAAATATTTAGGATCATTTGGTTTGTTTGATAAGCCAGGTTTATTATGCTTTTCAACACTATTTTTGTTTTCTTATGTTTTTGGTATTTTACAGGTGGTAGAGCTTGAATAGTTTTATTTCTATTGGATTCTATTTCAAGATATTCGGTAGTTCGGGGTGGTTTGTTTATATTCGATGAGGAAACGGATTGTTTAACACTGTGTGGGTTGGGAGGAATAGGTTGATCAGGTGAGATATTATTGTTAGAATTACGTTTTGAATAGGTTTTCTGGTGAGCGGAAGGTGAGGAAGGTTGTCGAACATTTCGATTAGGTGCTGAAGCTGCAGTGACAGACGAGGGCTCAGTAGGATCTCCCCGGCAGTTTACACATCGGGGGGATACTTCGCAATTTTCACTGTCGGGGCCAACTTCTGCACAACGGGCCCAGATAATGGACCCACGACAAGAAACTTTCGAATTCCAAAGCGTTGGCATTAGAAGCATTTCAGTGGATTAGGAATGTACGGCCGCACTGAAGCTCGGATCCACGCCATCTTTACGTAATTTGGGAGATCCGGCGTTTCAAACGTCAAGATGAGATGCTTCGTGGGAAGAGTCTTCCCGTCTCGACATATAGTGATGCGTCTTACAGCACACACACTTTGCTCCCGGAGTTTTTCCTGGAGCTCGTCTTCTGGAGTGTCTATAAAATCAGACTCTGAAATAAAACCACGTGAAGAGTTAAGGAAACTGTGGGCAGAAACAATAACAGGAAAGTGTCCTACAGATGTACAGGCAGAAAGAAGAGCAGCTTGTTTATTCGAAGAGACCTCGATTAAAAGGTCTCAAGAACGCAGTCTTTTTATAGATTTTACTTCACCAATTGATGACATTAATGACTTGTGTATTAAGAAAGGAGAAACGTTGTTAAAATTACCTTTCTTTCGTTTTATGTTAAAATATCGAGCGATAGCATAAGCGGTCTGTTCATTAGTTTTTTTGGTGACTTATCCCTCACCATAGGATTTTTTTTAAAGTTTTCATAAAGAGGGCCGGATATTCGGACCTGACGGTCGCTACCCAACAAGGGGATACAGTTCCCACACCAGTGCTAGTCAAGTCTATACGCGCACAGACCACCGATGTAACTATCAGATGTCCAGCAGGGGTCCGTTTACTTGAACCCTGAGCAGGTGACAGAAGTCTAACCCACCAGCCGATTGATATCCAGGGGAACACAGAGTACCTCCCGTTTACCCTAAGCGGGGGACGAAGCAGTGTGTTCGGCTACCAAAACTGACCCTCAACTACTAGGATTCCCTTTTCCGGGGACACGTCTCCACGCACGGCAAACACGTGGGTGATAAAGACCCCAATAGAAGCAAGAGGCAACAGAACGGCACAGCTTCTAATGAGGTGTCCTCAGAGCCTGACTAAGGCAGGGGCATACGGGGCAGTTGCCCCAGGCCCCCACATCAGAGGGGGGCCCCAAATCGAATAGAAAGTTTAGTATTAAGTATTAAGTTCTTCATTACTGAAGTAATGAAGCAGAGGGGGGCCCCAAAGAAGTTTTTGCCCCGGGCCCCAATTAGGCTAAGTCGGGCCCTGGGTGTCCTCGCCTCCGAAGAGGAACCACACCGAGGGAGAAAGCAAAGATAAAAGTAGATGGAAAAGCAAAGGAGAGAGAGTTCGCTGGGGTACCTCGGGATTGCGACCCGTGTTTACCTAAAGAAGGTAAACCCCCTGAGGGAGAGGATGTATCGAGGAGAGAGAGAGTATCGAGGATGATTGTCTTTTCTAGAAACGCTTCTAGAAAGTCGAAGTTCTATGATTTCTTATCGTAAGTCTTGAATTTCTCTTAACAGCATTTCTGTGGTTGCTGGCGTCAGATTGTCGGCTGGTGTAGGTTTGGGAATCAAAACTGCACTGATGTTCGAAGATGTTAAATCCAGGATGCGTTCGGCAATCTCTGCCGCTTTATCGGAAGTGATTGGGTCGAGTGATCCGAAAATAGTCTGCAAGAGGGGTCGGCATTTGTTGGGTAAATAATTCCAAAAGATGTCCGTCTCTTATATTGAGACTTTAAACTCTTCTCTTCAATAAACGCAGCAATTCGGTGGGTTTCCTATCACCAAGGATTTCGCCAGATAGTAACTTGCGTATTTCAGGTGTTCGGCTTTCTCCGCATCTATCGATGATTTTAGTTTTCAGTTCCTCGTGTGGATGTGTAGTATCTGGCTTCATTATAAAACCACGCACCATAGTAGCAGTTGCAGGCGACAGGTGGGCGACAACATAGTTGTATTTTGTTTTCGATTCAGATATAGCTGTAGGAGTTGCTAACTCCAATGCACTTTCAAGCATATGGAACCATAAAGTGAGGTCCACTGATATATAGGGCGGCATTACTACTCCAGAGGCTTCTGTTGTTGATCCAGGGCAGAGAGCCATGGTTGCTGGCGAAAACGAAAACGTAAGTCCAGTGTTCGAAGACGGAGGCTGTGTTCGATGGCCGGATTACCAATATGGAGGTCACCAATGTTCGACGTGCCTCTAGAGAATTAGACACGACTCCATTAGTAGGCTTTTCAAACATATATTTATTAGGACAACACAACGAACATATTCAGGCCGCCACTCTGCATAGCCCGTTCGACCAGCGAAAGGATTTCTCCTCGACTGTCAATTGACGGCGCGCATCTCCCAAGTGAAGGAGGAAAGAACTGATGTCACGTGGTTCGCCTCTCGCTGATTGGAGCGGGAACACTACCAATATAATGATTTGCTTTTGAATATCTCTAAATGTTTCATTACACTTCGAACTTTTTTTGCGCACAAGGCCACAAATCTTATAAACAACAACCCATCAGGTGCTGACGTGCCGGCTACTTTATTAAAAGGGGTAGTAATAAGGGCCCGGAGAATCATAGTGGTTGGCACATCGGGGTTCGAAACTGAGAATGCTCGGTTAGAGTACCGACAAGTGCTACTGAATACTCTAGTGTCTACACCGAGTATGTGCACGTTAAATCTGTAAGCTGGAAAGTCCCTCCGTAGGGTTTGTAGTGGTGGTAGCTTTTCACCGGCAGGAATTCAACCCCGTAAGGCCTTAGTTGCTATGTCGAGCTCAGTTCAATGCATTAGAGACTTTTATAATTAACTATTACTAATTAGTATAAAAATTCTGTAATGCGCAAAATCTTTTCTTATTATTTTTTTAAAAGATATCGATTATTGATTGGTACGATTTTAGTTAATAAATATAGATAATTTTGCGAGCGAAAATGTTTGCAGAACTAGATTCGTTAATCCGTTTACTTCCGAAATTCCTCCTTTTCAAGCTCACCTCTGACTTTAAAGATTGGCATTCGTATGTGGCAAAGGCTTTCAGAACACCCGAAAACAATTTTCGATCTTAGAATCATTTGTAGTTTCATCTTGGCAACTTTTGTTACTGATGTCCGATAACCAAGCTCGATTTCATTTCCTTCCAGATCATTTCTAAAATAGGAAAGCTCTTGTTTCTGTACAGAATTGCACTAGAAAATCTGTTAATAGTATTTGAAGGTCTAAATTAAGTTTGGGCAAAAATCGGCCGTTCAAGTGCCATAGGTTCGCCCTCCAAGCTCCACTCGATCGGCGGAGACATTTGCTAAAAGGCCTTTAATAACAGTCTGAGAGAATTTTAATTTCGCAAAATTTTATTCAAAAATCCATAAACGCCGATGACCAAACATGTAAATACTAGCTTCAACAAAGCTACAAGTTAAAAGCGAAACAAAATTACTAAAAAGTTAACACCTAGAGCAGTGATCTCAACTTTTTTGATCGTGTACCGTTATGACGAAAATAATCATAAATTGTACCCCCTAATTTTATATATATACAGATGGGGGACAAAATAATACGAACACCTGTGAAATAATGGAAAATCTTTATTAATAGGGGGTTGGACCACCCTTTGACTGAAGTACAGATTTAATGCAACGTGGGATAGATGCATAAAGGTCATGGACAATATTTAAAGGAATATTAAGCCCTTCCTCCAGCAGAGCGGTCTCTAATTCCGAAAGTCCGGATGGAGGTGGAAATCGGGAACGAAGTTTGGACTCCAAATATTGCCATAAATGTTCAATAATATTCAAGTCTGGAGACTGAGGGGGCCAGGCAAGATGTTCAACTGCATCGTCATGCTCTTCGAACCATTCTTGAACACACCTAGCAGTGTGGATAGGGGCGTTGTCGTCTTGAAAAAGCGGTCGCTCTCCAGGGGATACAGTCTGGACAAAAGGATGGACATGATCTTCTAGAAAGCTTAGATAATGATTGGATTTGATCCTCCCATACAGAATAACAAGTGGCCCAAGACCGCGTCAAGATATCGCACCCCATACCATAATGGAGCCACCCCCATGCTTCACAGTCGGCAAGAGGCATTCAGGATGAAACGCTTCTTTGGGCGCTCTCCAGACATAAACGCGTCCGGTCGTCTGAAATAGTGTGTCATGAAGTTCCCTTTTGACAGTTTTTGTTGAAACGGGGTCCTGGAGATGACTGTTCATTTCGGATGTTATCTCGGATAACAATTGCTTGTGCTTTCGGGCTACTATGCGCTTCAAGACCCGTCTATCCCTATCAGCAAGCTTGAACTTTCGGCCACTGTTGTGCTTTGAAGACGTTGTCTTACCCTCTTTCGTGTACGCTGTCATAACGTCTGATACCGTACTCCTTGCAAACCACAAAAGGTTTGCTGTTTCCGTAACCGATGCTCCACTTAAACGATGCTCCACGAAACTCCAACTATCATTCCTCTTTGGAACTCTGACAGGTCTGACATTTCAACTTATCACAGACAGTTCGATAGAAGCATGCAACATAGGTGACTGCTGTTGAGAGACTGATACCTTTCTCTTCACGCTCACTAGGTGGCAGACTTCTGTTGCAGGTCGCCCGGCTGTACTGCAGGTGTGAAATACATCATACTGTAACCAACTAGTTTAAACAAGGCATCATGACGCAAAAACTCCGACTCCTTGGACAGAAACAACCACTAGAGTTCGTGGCGATGCCCTTTGAACTCTTTTTTGCTGAGAAGAAGTATTGGCAGTTGATCCAATGTTTCCATGCTTGTAGCAGCATATTTTCGTGTTTTCCTGTATAATTGTTAAATTTGTGTTAAACTATACTTAATTGTTATGTCTTCATTAAAATAGTAAAATGTCACCTCGGGTTTCATTATTTATTGCCGGGATTGAGTTTTTTTTCTCGGGTATTATGTGACTGTTCCGGTGAATAGCCACATAAATGGCGCCAACACGTGGGGTATCCTGTTGTAACGGGTAAAAAGTTTTTATTAGTTGTTGGTCGCTAAAAATAGCACCCAACTATTTTATTTTGTTTTGACTACATTGGATCGGCTCGATTTTTTTTTTAGCTTCTACTCAACTTAGTAAAGCGAATGCCTGCACTTATCTGGTTCGTCGCGACAACAGCTCGTTTGGTCAGAAATAAGTGTCTTTTGATTTTTTATATGTATTTTGTAGTATATATGTATAAAATGTTTTGGCAATCGGGCCCTATATTGATATTAAATAAGGTATTTCTATGAATTTTAAAGTAAATTCTTTATAAAATTTTTGTAACTGTTGTTCTAAAGAAAAATTAAAAGTGTTCTTGTCACCAAGCCCAATGAATGTGTAATGTTTAAGTGTATTGATTATAAACTTTTTAGTGTTAACAAGTGCTCTTAACAATCTAATTAATTTTGTGAAATATTTTTACATTTAATCATTGAAATCGGTGTTCTAAAGGTAACCCTAGCTGGTATTTGAAACCGATAGTAAAGCAATCCTTGCTATATGAGAACCAACAGCGTTCTAACATTAAATTCTGACTGTGTAATATTACGTTTGGTCAGAAATAAGTATCTGTTGTACTTTGTATGTGTATTTTGTAGTATATATGTATAATTATTGAAATCGGTGTTCTAAGGGTAGCCCTAGCTGGTATTAGAAACCGATAGTAAAGCAATCCTTGCTATATGAGAACCAACAGCGTTCTAAGATTAATTCTGACTGTGTAATATAGAATTTTGTTTATTTTATAACATTTTGATTATTGTTGTATTTTCTTGTTAAAACCCATGTTTTCAAGTAATATAGGGCTGGAATTTTTTTAAATTTTCGTTTTGATTTCGATTTTTGGTTGAATCTATCTTAATGGAAATTTTGTTTTGTTTTCAATACTTAAATTTAAAATTGTTTTTGGTTTAGAATTCTTTAGCTCTAATTTGGTTTTTTTTGTTTGAATTCTTTAATTCTAACTTGGTTCTCGTTTTAAATTTAATTTTGGTTTAAATTTAAGCTTGATTTGAAATTCTTAAGTGTAAACTTTGTTTTGGATTTGAATTTTGAATTTGATTTTGTTTTAGAAATTGAATTCTGTTTTAATTCTTAATTACAAACTTTTGAATTAAATTTTGTTAGGTATTTTGTTTAAAATTCTGGTTTTGAAATTCATTTAGAATTTTAGTTGATTCATCGCTATTATTGTTTCGATTTTGTAAGAATTCTATTATTACAGGATTGGCATGGTACTGTGTTCAAAACTTAATTGATTTAATTGTGTAAACCTTTCATTGTTGAATAATTTAAAAGAAAACTTTTAAATTTTAAGAATATTTAGTAACTTTTGATTTTGTTTTGTTTAAAAGAGAAAGTAGGCATATTGTTTTGTATTCACTCCCTATGTTCTGTTTATGTTCTACCGATCTTGTATTACTAATATTTTATTTCAGCTTGCACACTTTATACACCAGTTTAATAAGATATTGTTTAGGACTGTTACACCCAATTAGGACCTAATTTTGTCAGGACTCTATACCATAAGAGTTGTCATAGATTTCTCAGTGCCACACTGTTAGGACGGTATTTTTACGTCCACAAAATTTCGTTGGAACTCTCCTTCTCCCCCCCCCCCTCAGGCAACAATGGCTTTCCTCGCGCGTGGAAAGAAGGAGGATCTGAGGAACCTGGCTCAAGATTTTGGAGTCGATGTCGCTTCTGACATAACGGTCATCGAATTGAAGAGTCTCATCGTCAAATCTGATCAGTATGATGAAGACTTTGCTAAAGAAAGATTGGCTACTATCATTGAGGATAGAAAAGCTGAAGAGGCCGAAAGGGAACGACAAGCAAGTCTTGACCGTGCTGAAAAGGAAAAAGAAACAGAACGAGTCCTAAGAGAAAGACAAATGGACATGGATCGGGCTGAAAAAGAAAGAGAACAAAGTCAACGCTTCGAATTGGAGAAGTTGAGATTACAGTTAGAAGCTCAGAAAATTTCTGCAGGCTCCGGAGCCCATGCTTCCGAAGGTGATGTTGACTTGCCCAAGTTCGAGTTAAAAAAGCTGATTCCCTACTTCAACCCCAAGCAGGATGATATGGGATTATTCTTAAACCTTTTTGAGAGACAGATGAAGTTCCTGAAGATTCCAGAGGCCAAATGGGTCGCCTACTTGATCGGTGTCCTACCAGCCGATGTGGCTAAGTTGATCGCAAGGGAGCCTGAAGAGAAGGCTCAGGAGTATTCCCACGTGAAGGATGTCCTGCTGAAGCGGTTCAAGCTAACCAGCGAACTCTTCCGACAACTTTTTCGCCAGCATCGAAAAACCCTTGAGAGTACCTGGCGCGACTTCTACTTTGAAATCCGCAGTTACCTGGACGGATGGCTAGAAGAGCTGAATGTCACCAACTTTGACCAGCTAAAGGACCTGATGTTGGCTGACCAACTGAAAAGGAAAACCTCACCAGAGGCCCGTGAACATTTCCTGGATGACTGGCATACATGGAATTCCCCCGGAGAACTGGCTGACAAACTGGATGCGTATGACAACCAACGCTCCACCTCTAGAAAAGATTCGGCTTTCAAGAAAAGAAATTTTGAAAGACCTAAAGAAGACGCAACCCGTCTTAACCCACCTGAAAAGACTTTTCCTTTCCATGGAAATAGAATGGACGGATCAAATCCTGACCCTCCACCCAAAGTTAAACCTGGCGTAACATGTTTTGGCTGTGGAAAACCCGGGTACATCAAAGCAAAATGTCCAGATTGCTCACCGCCAAAGAAAAAGGTCTCCAACCACTTGAAAGCCTTTGCTTCAATAACCAAGGGATCACCAATAACCCTATTGGACGCAACTATTTGCGGAGTTTATGGAAGAGTGTGCGCTGACACAGGCTCTACACATTCCATAGCTGGAGCATATCTTTACTCCCTGTTTAAGGAAAACAAGTTACCTTTTCAGAAAACGGAGCTGACGTTGCACCTAGCAAATGGATCCCAGACTCTGGAGAAATGCCTCACCACCCAGGTTCCAGTATACCTGGAAGGCCGCAAGATTATGACCAACTTCATTATCCTGCCGGACGCAACCAATAACCGCACCTTACTAGGAACAGATTTCCTAGAAACCGCTATAGTGGTACTGGACTTAGCCGACAAAAACTGGTTTTTTCAGGACAATCCCAAGGAAAAGTACCCCTTCGGTGAAGAATTGCCTCTGACTCCCGTTCAGGGCAAAGAACAGATAGAATCCAACATCTGCAAACTGAGAGAGGAAGAAGGAGAAAACCTGGATCCTCACCAAAGAAAAGATCTCAATGACCTAATTGTCAAATTTGACACTGTCTTCAAGCTAGGGGGAGGGGCAACACCCTTGATCGAACATCACATCAATACTGGAGACCACCCACCTGTGGCTGTTCCTCCATATAGGATGTCCCCAACTAAGAAGGAGTTATTGAAGAAAGAACTTGATGACTTGCTTCAGAAGAACATCATAGAGGAGTGCGAATCCGCCTATGGAGCTCCTGTGGTCCTGATTCCCAAACCTAATGGAGATGTGAGGCTGTGTATCGACTACCGGAAGCTGAATGCCATCACAGTTCCCGAAGTCTACCCTTTTCCCTGCATGGATGACCTCCTGCAGGATGCGAAGCATACTGCCTACATGTCCACCATCGACTTGAAAGCAGGATACCACCAAGTAAATGTTTATCCGCCTGACAAGGACAAGACTGCTTTCGTGTGTCCCTTTGGAACCTATAGATTCAACAAAATGCCTTTCGGACTTAGAAATGCACCTGCAACCTTTCAGAGATTAATGGATGTATTTAGAAGAGATTTGCCAGTCCTGGTCTATCTGGATGATATCATAGTTTTATCACCAAGTTTCGACCAACATTTAAAGGATTTAGAAGCAGTTTTTACCAAATTAATTAAATTCAACCTTTGTGCCAATCGCAATAAATGTACATTTTCCTGTTCAAAGGTCAAATATCTTGGTCTGTGGATCACTCCTAAAGGAATTGAAGCAGACCCGGAGAAAGTTTCATCTATCCAAAATATTCCCCCTCCAAAGAATATCAAGCAACTGCAGTCATTTATGCAAACCTGTTCTTGGTACAGAAAGTTCGTCCCGAACTTCTCCGAACTGTCAAGACCCTTAAGTAACCTAACCAAGAAAAACACACCTTGGACATGGACCACTGAACATCAAAAAGCTTTCAACATCCTAAAGAAATGCTTAGTGACACCACCAGTACTAAAGCAAGCGGATTTTACTCAACCTTTTACCATAAGGACGGATACTAGTAGCTATGCCTTAGGAGCGGTACTTTTGCAAGGTGAAGGTCAAGATGAACGCCCCATCGAATATGCCAGCCGACTACTCAAAAGTGCGGAACGCAATTATTCCACCACCGAGCGCGAAGCCTTAGCCGTGGTGTGGGCCCTCATCAAGTTTAGAGGATACGTGGATGGACAAGAAGTCACCATAGCATCTGACCACCAGCCCCTGAAGTGGCTGATGAGCCTGAAGTCCCCATCCGGAAGACTAGCCCGGTGGGCCCTACAGTTACAAGCATTCAATTTGAAAATTGAGTATATCCCTGGAAAGGCCAACGTAGTGGCCGACATGCTGTCGCGCCCTACTTGTCTACACGAAGAGGATACGTGCGAAGCCTGCACTGTCTCTGTGATGTTACCTTCCAGAAGCTCAAAAGAATTGAGGGAAGAACAACTTAAAGATAACGACATCAAGAAGATCATAGACACTTTTGAATCTGAAGAGAAAAATGAAAATTTTGCAAATTGGACTGCAAGAGGCTACCTGATGAATCAAGGTGTGCTATACCGTTATGCCCCTGATGTGGAAGCTGAAGACGCACAGCTCATTGTTCCGGTTCAAGAAAGGGAAAATGTTCTCAAGGAGCACCATGATGCACCGACTGCCGGACACTTCGGAGCCGAGGGAACTCTCCATAGAATAGCCTCCCGCTATTATTGGACCGGCATGAGAAAGCATATCACCGAATATATCAAGAATTGCCCAGAGTGCAATAGATATAAAGCCTCAAACCAGAAACCAGCTGGTTTACTACAGACTCCTGTACAGTCACGAAGATTTGAAGTCCTATCGATGGACCTATTTGGACCGTTGCCCGAGAGCAACGATGGGAAGAAGTGGATCTTCATCCTTGAAGATGTGGCAACCCGATGGGTCGAACTGTTCGCATTGCCCAATGCTACAGCGGCTGAATGTGCTAAAGTCCTGTTGTAAGAAGTACTAATGCGGTATGGCTTACCCCGAAAGATAATCAGTGACAACGGACCACAATTCGTGTCTTTTGTGATCCAACAACTGTGTTCCCTGTTAGAGATAGACCAATCACTAACACCAGTCTACCACCCTGAAGCTAACCCAGTGGAACGGAAAAATCGTGATTTGAAGCCTAGACTAGCAATCCTAGTCAAAGATCAACATACAACCTGGCCTGAACACTTGCCACATATCCGGTTCTCACTGAATTCAGCAAAGTGTGACTCGACAGGACACACTGCAGCCTATCTAACTTTCGGACGAGAGCTCAGAACTACTGATGATGTCACCCATGACCTAAGAACAGTCCTTGAAAGTGATAATTTCGTCCCTGAATTTACGCCCTACCTCAAACGTTTTGCAAAAATAGCCAAACAAGTGAAAGAGAGGTTAGAGCAGAAACAAGATAAACACAAAAAGTATGCAGACAAGAAAAGATCACCTGCCCCACACTATGCACCAGGCGATCACGTCTACATTGACCTCCATCCCATTAGCAGTACCGCTAAGGGAAAAACAGCAAAGTTCGTACCAAAGAGAGACTGACCATATGTCATCGTAACGCAAAAGTCACCCACCTCTTACGTGATAGCAAGCCCTGATGATCCGACAGTGCCCTTGGGCATATATCACACATCAGCTGTGAAACCGTGCAAACAAAGACAATCCACAAACCCAGTGTACCCTCTAAGGAAACGGGGTCGTCCGAGGCATAAACTACCAGACTCAACTGCAGGTTCCTCGTCGGGACGTCTTCGAAACCTGAGGGGGAGATTGTAACCAACTAGTTTAAACAAGGCATCATGACGCAAAAACTCCGACTCCTTGGACAGAAACAACCACTAGAGTTCGTGGCGATGCCCTTTGAACTCTTTTTTGCTGAGAAGAAGTATTGGCAGTTGATCCAATGTTTCCATGCTTGTAGCAGCATATTTTCGTGTTTTCCTGTATAATTGTTAAATTTGTGTTAAACTATACTTAATTGTTATGTCTTCATTAAAATAGTAAAATGTCACCTCGGGTTTCATTATTTATTGCCGGGATTGAGTTTTTTTTCTCGGGTATTATGTGACTGTTCCGGTGAATAGCCACAATACTTTTTCACAGGTGTTCTTATTATTTTGTAATCCATCTGTATATCTTTATATATATATATATTTCCTCTGCCCGTGTGTATGTCACTGAACTTCTCCAAAACGGCTGGACTGATTTTAATGAAATTTTGTGTGGGCGATTAAGTTGATCCGATAATGGTTTAGATTCACAATTTGATCCGATTGAAAATGTTTTTTTAATTAATTTACTTATTTAAGTGTTGTTGTTGATCTTTGGTTAGTTTAGGTACACAATTGTATCCGGTAGGCAGCGCTGCAATCGCGTTTCAGAAATTTTATATCTTTATATATATATATGCAGCTCGTTTATAGGGTGAAATGAGACACCTCGTTTGTCTTTAAATATTTAATATATACACATAACTTAACAATTACATGGAGCGTGAACACGCGGGGTAACATAACTCAAGTCTCAGCGAGTCGTTAAGAAATTAGCGTCGAACACTGGAGCTGTGTGGGAGAACAGAGTTCTGTAGCGGGCAACGAGTGGGGTTGCCACTTTGGCGAGAACCGCTACTGCAGCGCCGGGAAAACCTGTTCGCCGGCTTCCCGTTCCGCCAGAAATCTGCCTGTTGGTGAGTCGCCGCATATATATATATATATATATATATATATATATATATATATATATATATATATATATATATATATATATTGTCACGATGATTTTGTGGAATACAGAAATGATACGAAGCGTAGCTCAGGACAGGTTTTTATTCACCAGATTGCGGGGAACATTACCTTAAATACACCTCCGGATATTTCCCGACATTCCCCACCGGAAGTGTGAGGAATATTCCAGAAACCTCTGGAACCGGAACTGAAATAAATAATAGGTAAATTTGCATACAGCTCGCATGCAGAGCAAATTAAAATAAACGATGTTCTGGCACCCCGACGGCGGCTGCTTTCGAACCCGGGACCTTCAGATTAGACGTCGGGAGCGATACCGCTGAGCCACCGTTGCTTCGGTGAAATGTGGCATTGCTCCCTCCCTGCAAAACATCGCCTCGCTGTTTGTATTAAAATGATATGTTACGTGATTCTTGCTCTAGACCGCGTAAGGGGACCCGCATAAGATCTGGATGGTACGTCGTGAGACTGTTCTCGTTCAACATTTTCTGCTTCTGGGTTGTTGCTGTCGGTATCGGCATCCAAATAAGCGTCCTGAGCGTCTGGGTTGTAATACGGTTTCATCCGGAGCACATGAACTACTTCTTTCGATTTCCTCCTCCTTGAAGTAGGGTCAAAATCTTCTACTTCGTAAGTGACGTCAGATAACCGCCGCAAAATCTTACAGGGACCAAAATATCGCTTCAATAGTTTTTCTGATAGTCCAACTTTTCTTATCGGGACGAAAACCCACACTAGGTCATCAGGCTTATAAGTTACCATCCGGTGTCTGGCATCATAACGATGACTATCCTTTGCTTGAGCATTTAATGTTCGGAGTCGGGCCAATTGTCTTGACTCCTCAGATTTTGTAATTAAGTCGCTTACATAGTCATCTTCCTCCTTACCGTCAACACATGGAAACATGGTGTCAAGTGTAGTCTCAGTTTCTCTTCCATGGCACAGAAAGAATGGGGAAAAGCCAGTCGTGTCCTGTTTAGCAGTGTTGTACGCGAAGGTAACAAACGGCAAAACTACGTCCCAATTCTTCTGTTCTAAGTCTACATAGATGGAGATAATGTCCGTTAACGTTTTGTTAAAACGTTCAGTCAGCCCGTTCGTCTGTGGATGGTATGCCGTTGTCATTATATGTGAGATATTACACAGCCCATTAAGTTCATGAATCATTTTTGACTGAAAGACCTGACCTCGATCACTGATTAGTACTCTCGGGGCTCCGTGCGTCAAAATAATGTCTTCCAAAAGGAATTTAGCTACTTCCGGAGCACCAGCATTTGAAAGAGCTCTTGTAACAGCGTAGCGAGTTAAATAATCGGTGCAAACGATTATCCATTTATTTCCTCGATTCGTCTTCGGGAATCTTCCCAGTAGATCTATGCCAATCCGTTGAAAGGCTGACTCGGCGGGAGGTATCGGTACTAAACGCCCAGGCGGCTGTTGTGGAACAGATTTCCTTCGTTGGCATTCTCGGCAATGACTGACGTATTGGCGCACACTCCTATATAGACCAGGCCAATGAAACCTCTTACGGACCCTGTCATAGGTTTTAAGGAATCCCATGTGTCCAGCCGTCGGTTCGTCATGAAAATGCTTTAGTATGTCGGTTTGATGATCTTTCGGAATTACTGGTAACCATTTTTTTCCACATGGATCAAAGTTCTTCTTATACAGGATACCATTGATCAGTTGGTAACTCTTGTGTGAGTTATTACCGTCTTTTTTTAATTTTCTTTCACATTGTATCAGTTGCGCAATTTTGGGGTCCTTCCGTTGTTCTGCATCAAGATCCAGTTGTGTAATAACAGAAATGATTCCCGATAGCGAATTGTCATTTTCCACAGGGTTCCTCGAGAGGCTATCTGCGTCTTTGTGTTTCAATCCACTCTTATAAACAATGGAGATGTTGTGTTCTTGAAGGCGCAAAGCCCACCTTGCCAATCTTCCAGAAGGATCCTTCAGACCAGCTAGCCAACACAAGGAATGATGGTCCGTCACAATCGTAAAAGCTTTACCGAAAAGGTAGGGACGGAATTTATTTATAGCCCATACGGCCACAAGGCATTCTCTCTCTGTCGTAGAGTAATTCTTCTCAGCTTTCGTTAAACTTCTAGAGGCATAAGCTATTACCTTTTCCTCGCCATTCTGTACTTGGGTTAGGACGGCTCCTATGCCATATCCGCTGGCGTCAGTGTGGATTTCGGTGGGGGAGTTTTCATCGTAGAGTCCAAGCACAGGATCCGAAATTAGCGCTCCCTTCAAGTCGTCGAAAGCGTCTTCTTGGTCACAGCCCCAGTGGAACTTTGAGTCGTCCTTTAACAATATTTGAAGGGGCCGTGCTCTGTGACAGAAATCTCTAATGAATCGTCGATAGTACGAACAAAGTCCCAAAAAACTCTTGACATCCTGCACGTTTCTTGGCGTCGAAAATTCCTTTACGGCCCGTATTTTGTCGACATCGGGTCGAACATCCTTACCAGACACCTGATGTCCGAGGATCTTAATTTCTTCAGCACCGAAAAGACATTTATTTGGATTAAGGTGAAGGCCTGTATTCTGAATGCACTGCAGCACAGTAGTTAACCGGTTCAGATGTTCATCAAATGTTTCTGAAAAAACTATTATGTCGTCTAAGTAGCACAGACACATTGTCCACTTAAGATGACGCAATAAGTTATCCATAATTCACTCGAAGGTGGCAGGGGCATTGCACAAGCCGAAAGGCATAACTTTAAATTCGTACAACCCCTCAGGTGTTATGAAAGCTGTCTTCTCACGGTCTGTTTCATCGACTTGAATTTGCCAATATCCTGAGTAAAGGTCAATGGACGAAAAGTACTTAGCTCCCTTCAAGCAGTCCAATGTATCATCGATACGAGGCAAGGGGTATACGTCCTTTTTTGTAACTTGATTCAGTCGACGGTAGTCAACACAGAACCGCCAGCTTCCATCTTTTTTTCTTACCAAGATGACTGCGGACGACCACGGGCTCTCCGAGGGTTGGATTATGCCCCTTTTTTGCATTTTATCCACTTCGTTCTGTATAATGAGGCTTTCAGCTGGTGAAACTCGATAGGCTCTTTGTTTTATTGGTGTATGATCGCCTGTGTTTATTCGGTGTCTGACTTTTATGCTGTTGGTCACACTTTTCTTCTCGTTATGAAAAATATTAGAGAACTGCTTCAGGATTTGAACTAGATTTGCTCGTTGCTTAGGAGCAAGACCTGTTGATACCATTAATGCATAATCAACTGAAAGATCGCTATCTCCCGCCTTCCTAGCATCCCCGGAAGACGTATCAGATATTACGGTTAAAATGTCTTCATCGAGTGGTTCAGCGAAACCAACGCACATACCTTGAGGGATGGTTTGGTGCTCAGCTCTTCCATTCGCAATCCATATTTTTCCCGTACTGTCCTGGATGGTGATCACGGTGCAAGGAATAAAGATTTCTTTACTCAACAGCAAATTTTTATTAGCTACGACGATGGCATTCACAGTTTCCTTCATTTCCGGGACTGAAACTGATATTCGACTCATGGATCTGGCAGGTATTATGTAGTCTTTTATCGATGACAAACGGCAGGAATTCTTTAAATCCTCTATGTTATCTTCCAACGACAGTTCCAGCCGGCCACAATCTATAACGGCTTGAGTGGACTGAAGAAAATCCCAGCCGAGGATAACATCGTGGATGCATTGGCTTAACACTGCAAACTCAAATGGTTGTGTTCGCCCCTTCACACCGATTCTAAGTACGCATTTTCCCATAGGCTGGACATGTTTTCCATCGGCTACCTTGAGTGTTACGATATCTGTAGTGGGAAACATTGTTTTTCGTAAGTGGCGTCTATATTCGTCAGAAATAACCGAAAAAGATGCTCCGGAGTCCACGAGGGCACGCACCGGTTGGCCGTCCACAGTCACGTCGAGATGGTTTCCACACATCTTTGCGGCCGTCGGAGGATTTCCAGTGCCAGCGGCCTCACCCCCAGGGAAGCTCGCACCAACTAGTTTTCCTCGTTACATCGGCCTGGAGACTGGCTAGATCGCCGGTACGGCGAAGGAGCTCTGAAGCGGCGGGACGGTGATCTTTCACGCGTGGGACTGGGAGATGAGCTCCTGGCGTCTGGTCTGGTGAAATTGGCATATGAACTTCTGGCTTCGTTGATACCTCTTCGATCGGCCCAATAGTTGTTGAATACGGCTCTCCTTTCCCGGCAGTACCGGACAACATGGCCTGGCCGTCCGCAGTGGAAGCAGACTGGTCGGTTGTCGGGAGTTCGCCAAACCTCAGTCTTCCTCTGTGGGGTCATAGGAGTCGGTCTGACTTTTCTCGCAACATCAGCGTAGGAAGTTTGACGCCTTGATTTTGCTTCAGTCCAGGGAGATGGTTCATTATTTACAGGTGCTAGGGTCTTGACAACTTCATCACGAACAAGGGACTCAATAGCTGTAATATGTGCTTCGGGTTCAGCAGCCACTGGCGCCAGGACGCGTTCAACCTCTTCGCGGACTATTTGTCGAATTAGACTGGCAGGGTCGGATTGTTCCTGGATGGCCGCCATGGGTACGACATTCGGAAGTCATTCAAACTTACGTGGATTTATGCGCTTTTGCTGCATATTTTCGATATGTTGGCACCATTTTGTGAAGTCTGCAGTCGTGGCGATTTCCTTCGTAACCAAGGCCTGGTATACGTTTTCGGCTACTCCCTTCATTAGATGTGAGAGTTTTTCTTCTTCCGTCATATTTGGGTTTTCCTCATGACATAGTCCTAACACACTCTGGATGTATGATTGAGTACCTTCACCAGGTTTCTGGGCACGGATTTTTAGCTGATCTTGTGCTTGTCGGACATAGTAGGTCGTATCACCAAAAGCCTATTTTAGTTCCTCGCTGAAAACTTCCCATGACGTTAGTCGGGCTTCATTATTTTCATACCATTGTTTTGCGGTACCGTCAAGGAAGAAATAGGTACTTGCTAAACACACCAGGTCACTCCATGCGTTGTATTTTGCTACACGCCCAAATTCCTTCAACCATTATCCTGGATCTTGACCAGCTTCCCCTCTGAAAATCGGGGGATTGCGTTGTTGCTGAATTAAAGGCACAAGAGATACTGCAGGTTTTTCTTCCATCGCTAACTCTCGTCTTTTTCGAGGTTCAGGATTCCACAGTCCAAATTCAGGTGGTACTCCTTGGAGTCTTCGACTTTTTCGGTTTTCTCCTGAATCCAGAATTCAGCTTTACCCGGCGCCTCCACCAAATGTCACGATGATTTTGTGGAATACAGAAATGATACGAAGCGTAGCCCAGGACAGGCTTTTATTCACCAGATTGCGGGGAACATTACTTTAAATACACCTCCGGATATTTCCCGACATTCCCCACCGGAAGTGTGAGGAATATTCCAGAAACCTCTGGAACCAGAACTGAAATAAATAATAGGTAAATTTGCATACAGCTCGCATGCAGAGCAAATTAAAATAAACGATGTTCTGGCACCCCGACGGCGGCTGCTTTCGAACCCGGGACCTTCAGATTAGACGTCGGGAGCCATACCGCTGAGCCACCGATGCTTCCGTGAAATGTGGCAATATATATATATATATATATATATATATATATATATCTTTATATATAAAAGGCAAAGTCTGTGTGTGTGTGACCGAGTTTTTGTCTGCTCGCGGCGCAGCGCAAAGACGGTAGGTCGGACAGTCTTGAGATTCGACACGAAGATGCCTCCCGAGGTCTCATTATGCACCTCGAAGCCCTTTTTTCGATTTTTTAATTAGATTTTCCGTAATTAAATATTTAGTCGCGATTTGGAGCTCCCGGACGAGTAAAAGCCCCGTAAATCCTAACGTATCCGTCCAAGAATTTTTTTTTTCGGACGAGCCTATACGGGAAAGATGACACTATACGGAAATCACAATTAAAATTGTCTGTCTTGATTTATCGATTAATTGTGATTTTTTTTCGATCACCTGTACGCACCCGTTTTTCGGAAAAAAACGCTATTTTGTCCGTGACCCTTTTTTCCAAATTGTCGAATCGATACGTAAATGTCGTTACATTTTTACGAAATTTTTATCTCAGAGACCCTAGACATCACAGTTTCGAAAGCCAGAACCAAAATTAATTTACAAATTGTAGTTATTTTTTAATAATTTATTTTATGATTCGGAAACTCTTGCGAGAAATCTCATTTTGGAGATTTCGTTCTTCATTTCCGGACGAAGGTAAAATAGGAGAAAAACCAGTTTTTCGACGTCATGCACGTGTTGGGGCGTTTGTTTTCTATGAGGGATTCGGTGGTTAAAGGAAATCGATTACTATTGCAGTGATAATCGATTAAAAAATCACATTTAGTAATGCCGTAATTTTTTTGGCCAGCACTTAGTTAATATCATATAATTTGTGGTGTATTTGTGGAAAAAATCTATGAAGATTTCAAAGAATTTCAGCATGTGGAGGATGTGATATATTCGCTTTCAAGGAAATCGATTACTATTGCAGTGATATTCGATTAGTAATCCTATGTCAAAAATTTTGCCAAAATGTGCCAGAAAGGATTAAATTTATATGGGTAAAATAATGTATCGTGGTGAGGAAAAGGATGACAGCGACGCCCATTAACAAAGGGTTAAGGCTACTAAAAAATTGGTAATTACATTACCCGAGCAACGCCGGGACGGGTACAGCTAGTATATATATATATATATATATATATATATATATATATATATATATATATATATATATATATATATATATATATATATATATATATAAAATAAAACTCCTCCTAAACGGCTGGACTGATTTTAATGAAATTTTGTGTGTGCGATTAAGTTGATTCGAAAGGTTTAGATTCACAATTTGATCCGATAGAAAATGTTTTTTTAATTAATTTACTTATTTATGTGTTGTTGTTGATCTTTGGTTAGTTTAGGTACACAAGTGTGTCCGGTAGGCAGCGCTGCAATCGCGTTTCAGAATTTTTTATTTTATTTTCATGAATTTTAATGATGTGATTGCATGCATTGAATAACAATTAACTTAACCTAGAAATTTAAATTGTCAATTTTGATTTGATTCTATGCAACTTATGAAGTATTGAAGAGCTCATTGATTAGCCATACTAATAGCCATATTAATGAAATTTCGCCCACATTGTTGCTAATTTTAAGATAGGTCGAGTTATGATAACTGTACGCGTGGTGGTGTAAGGTTTTTTTAAATATTTTTTTTACATATTTTTTCATCAAAACGGTCCAAACAATTTATAGTTTATTAAAATAATTTTATGATTTTTGGATTTACAACGTCTGAACAGAACAACGTCTGTCGGGTCCGCTAGTATATATATATATATATATATATATATATATATATATATATATATATATAAATAACGCTAGTGCATAATAATATTCAATACTTAAGCAAAGATTTTAATCTTGCTCATTTCAACAGGCTTTTAGATTTTGTTACTATACATAATTATATAATACACAATAATAGTATATACTTACAGATTAAAGGTGTACCACAAAGTGGAAATGCTTCTAGTATGCTTGCCAATTTTTACTTACATTATTTTGAAGTTGATAATATTGATAATAGCAATTACAAAGTATATAGATATATTGATGATATAATTATTAATAAAAGTAGTAATAATATTAATGCACAGTTTTTAGATATTAACATCAAAAGAAATTCTCATAGTAATTTTACTTTTGGCTTATATGATAAAAGATCAGACTATGAATTTAATATTGTTAAATTTCAAAATTACCTAACTTGTTTACATAAATCTGTTTTCAATAACATTATTGTAAATCAGCTAGTACGTATAAATAGGCTTTGTTCTAAAGACAATAGGAATAAGCATATTATAGACTTGTTAGATGTGCTAAAACGTAATCATTACCCCGATAGTCTTTGCAAGCACATAATTGGTTGTTTTAGATTTAATGAATAGCTTGTTCTGTTGCACTTAATTAGTAATAAAATATAATAAGTAATATAATAAGTTTATTTTGTGAAAATAATTACTATAAAGTAACATTAATTAATAATATTTATATTCTTAAGTAGTAATAATAATAATAAATAACAGTTTACTCATTAATAATAATAATAATAACATTTTAATTTTGGTTTATATGTCCTATAACACAGTCTCCATTGTAAGTCTGCATCTGTGTTTCCATTAACTCCATGGTTGCAAGGTTTGTGACGTCAGTCTCCTTTCGATTTCCTACTCTTAACTTCAACTTTGTCTAGCCCCAGGCTTGGTGTTCTTTGAGTGTGCAACTTTTTATTCATTTTGTGGCAATTCCCCCTCCTCGAGGCGAGTAGGAAGAAAATTTCGCTAAAAATTTCATTAAAATCGTCGCTAGCCGTGAACCGATGCTAAAGAATGGCAGACCCCCCGAGCGAAAGAGGACCACAATGGAACCTCTTCGGAGCGCATTCCTGGGATGAAAAGAGGAGACAGTCTGGCGCCATATTTTGACATTGGCCGACAATGACAGTTTACGCCCTGAAACGAGATCGCTAACGAGGGAGCGGGCGATGAAGATGAAATAATCGGAATCGTTTTTTTGCGCACGGCTGGACACTCAGCCTATCCTGAGCGAGCTAGAGAGAGGAGGCTGGAAAAAGAATTCCGCCAGGGATCAAGCTTTTAAATAAGCCGACGAGGGCTTGAAGGCCATTTTTTTGTGCGGAGAGTTTTTTCTTAGAGAGTTTAGGAGTGATACCTGATCTCCTAGCTCCACGCACTTTTAAGTGACTTGTTTTTTGTGAGGCTCTGCCCTCTACGTGAGAAGACCCTTTTTCACCGAGAAAGGTCGGGGAAACCGATCGGAACTTGATCTCCCCAATTGTGTTATTTCGGAGAAGCTGCTAGCTTCCAGTGGACGAGTGCGGGCCTTTTTTTCTGTGACCTGACCAGCAGTTCGTCGCCTCGTTTTAGCGACAGTGTGCTCCATCCTTGAGAGACAGTTCCCGATTTCTACTCCAACTTCTACGGACTGCTTTGTATATATATCATTCGAGATCGCGGCCTAACCGTGTATATTAAATAAAACTGCAATTCTCATTATCTTAAAAGTCTCTATTTTAGTAAGCTGTCTACCTTACACGTAACCTGTGACGCTACTTAAGAGTTAGCTTTTGACACAAATCGCAGGAATACGTTACAGCTATAATAATAATAGAAGAATGGTGGCAGCAACGGATGAATCCATATTTAGTGAGTGATTGTGCAAGACTGAGTGTGTGCGCGTACGATAATTCGAACTTTCAACAGTGCCTGACTAGTGTGGAGCCATTCCTACTAAGCCGAGAAAGCCAGCATACCCGAGGAGAGAAGCAAGCTTCGAGGACAGGTACTTGTTTTTTCATTCTCTAGAGGCAAATGTGTATTTGAAGTGTTTTTTTAATTATTAACTCTTAAGTTAATTACCCGTCGAGAAAGTCGACATAATATTTGTGTTTTTTAAATATTAACTCTTAAGTTAATTACCCGTCGGGAAAGTCGACAGAATATTTGTGTGTTTTAATATTAACTCTTAAGTTAATTACCCGTCGAGAAAGTCGACAGAATATTTGTGTTTTTTATAATTAACTCCTTAGTTAAGATAACTCGAAAAATTCGAGAAACGTTTGAGCATCAGCTCGTTAAGTATATTTTTTTTTGAGTCCGAGAAATTCGAGACTTGTGGTTTTGTGATCTGGTTTATGAACAAGTCGTGAAGTGTTACCAATTTAGTAAAAGTGTATCGTAGAAATTTTTTGTTGCAAGCATATGTTATTGAACCTAAATTGCATATTGTGTTATAGTATGAAGTGTATTTGTGCTAGAGATTAAGAAAAGTGCATTTTTATTAATTATTAAGTATTGTATTAGAGTGTATTATTTTGGAGAATTGGGTTTTGATTAGTGTATTGGGGTTATATTGGGCTAAGCAAAATGGCTTTCTTAATGACCTATAAGAAAGAAGACCTCCAGGTTCTTTCAGATGATCTAGGGATTGATTTCGAGGATCACGATAGGAAATCTGACCTATACGACAGAATTTTGGCCAGTGCAAGGTATGATGAAGAGAGTGTTAGGGCTCAAATAAAAATCATTAAAGAAGAGCGCGAAAAAACCGAGCTTAGACACTTAGAATTAGAACGCGAAGCTAGACAAAGAGAATTTGAACTGGAAAGGTTGCGGTTGACTCATGCAGCCGAAACCGCCAGCGTAGCTTCGTCCCAGAATGAGAGCGCTAGGCCCGTACAAAATTTCAAAGCCCTAATGCAAAAGTATGATCCGGAAAAATCGGACATTTCGCTCTTCCTAACCCTGTTTCAACGTCAGGCACGAAAAGCACAGGTTGAAGACGGGGAACGAATGATGCATTTGCTTTCATTATTACCCACGGAGATCGCTGAAATAATTATTCGCGAACCCGTTGAGGTAGCAGATGATTACGATCAGGTAAAGAAATTACTTCTGAGCCGTTTTAAGTTAAGTCCGGAGACTTTTAGAGTTAAACTAAATCAACACCAGAGGCGGCCAGGTGCCCTATATAAAGATTTAATTTTCGAGCTGAGAAATTATTTAGAGGGATGGCTTGAAGGGGTAAGTGTAAAAGATTTTGAAGCCCTTAAGAATCTCATGGTTGCAGACCAGATTAAAAAACGCGTCCCGGCGGAAATCCGAGAACATCTTTTGGATGAATGGGGAGCTATAGTGGACCCTCACATCTTAGTGAAAAAATTGGACGAATATGAAGCGACAAGGCGCACTATCAGAAAACCCCTTAATTTAAAACTACCAGAGAAAAAGGCGGCAGAGAAACCCAAAATCGCCGAGGAGATAAATGAGGATAAAAAGGGAGACAGGGAAAGGTCTAACTCTTTTAACGGGAGGAGCCAAGGATCAGGTGGGAATAACTGGCGCACACGCGAGTTCGAAAAACGTAAGCCCCCGGCTTGTTATCAGTGTGGGTCGACCGAACATCCGAGACCTCAGTGCCCCGAATTACACAGGCAAACTGCCGAGCGTGTAAACAGTGTAGCTACTGCGGAGATCTTTGAACCAGTGTTCAAGCCATACTTAAGTAAGGCAAAAATAAACGGTATCGAGACCACCATTCTCAGGGACAGTGGTTCGAGTTTTGATCTAGCCCCTATTAAATTAATAAACGCCGCAGATTTTACCGGAGAAAGGGTATGGGTCAGCACAGCCTTAGAAAATGAATTGCGGAGTTTACCGGTCGCTAGAGTGCGAATAGAAAGTGAAAAATATGGGGATCTGCTCACGAAAGCAGCCGTGGTAGGAAAGTCAGTGGGAATGAACCATTACTTGATGGGAAATTATACCCAGGAACTCATAGAGAGGCTCAAAAGCGAACCCCAGTCCGTGAACGGCATCGTTACGCGAAACCGGTCGCTAGCCATAGTAAGTCGTGGAGAAAAACTAGAAAATTCAATTCCCGCCGTAGGAGTTGAAACCGAAACTGGTCAGAGTGAAGAGGAAACGGTCCAGGTCGAGAGCGAATTAGTACTGCCCCCGGGAGAAGGGAGCACAGAAATGGATTTAGCGGGTGTAAGCTCAGAAATTTTCCGAAAAGAGCAAGAGAGGTGTAAAGAACTAAAGCCCCTCTGGAATAAGGTTAAAAATAAAACCACAACTGAATATTTGGTTGAAAAAGGGCTGTTATTTAGAAGATCCACGGATCACAGAGGCAAAGAACGGAGGCAGTTAGTCATTCCTAAATGTCTCCGAGCCAGAATCTTAATTTTGACTCACGAGGGATTACGGGGACATATGGGGGTCCTCAGAACGAAAAATGAGCTATTGCGTTATTATTATTGGCCCCAGTGCACCAAAGACGCGGAGATGTTCGTAAAATCTTGCGACCCGTGTCAGCGAATAGGAAAAAATAATGCCGGTAACAACCATAGGCTTATGCGGTGGTCTCTAGCTATGCAACCATTTAATTATAAGATTGTTCATAGGCCAGGGTCACAAAATAAACACGCAGACTGTCTCAGTAGAGCAGACTGATTTAAAAATAAATTGAATTGTAACATTTTTTATTTTTTTTCGTATTGTAATTGGAATTAAGTGTATTGTTTTTAAATTAAGAAATTGTGATAAGATAAAGTTTTCTTTTTAGTTGAACCTCTAAACCTAAGATAGTGTTGTAAATATGAATGTTTTTTTTGTGTTTCTGAAATATAAATGACATTTAATGTTTTAATTGAGGTATTGGGTTAGTGTAAAATTTTTTTAATTGTAAATTAAGTGTAACATGAATAGTAAACTTAACCTAGAAGTTGATGCATAAATTAAAATTGTTAGGAATGCCTCTGGAGATGGAATACAAGTAAGATACCTGTACCTAACCCTTGATTTTCAGATTTTGCAGAACCGCAAAATCTCTTCAAAGGGGGGAGGGGCTGTGGCAATTTCCCCCCCTCGAGGCGAGTAGGAAGACCATTAAAATCGTCGCTAGCCGTGAACCGATGCTAAAGAATGGCAGACCCCCCGAGCGAAAGAGGACCACAATGGAACCTCTTCGGAGCGCATTCCTGGGATGAAAAGAGGAGACAGTCTGGCGCCATATTTTGACATTGGACGACAATGACAGTTTACGCCCTGAAACGAGATCACTAACGAGGGAGCGGGCGATGAAGATGAAATAATCGGCATCGTTTTTTTGCGCACGGCTGGACACTCAGCCTATCCTGAGCGAGCTAGAGAGAGGAGGCTGGAAAAAGAATTCCGCCAGGGATCAAGCTTTTAAATAAGCCGACGAGGGCTTGAAGGCCATTTTTTTGTGCGGAGAGTTTTTTCTTAGAGAGTTTAGGAGTGATACCTGATCTCCTAGCTCCACGCACTTTTAAGTGACTTGTTTTTTGTGAGGCTCTGCCCTCTACGTGAGAAGACCCTTTTTCACCGAGAAAGGTCGGGGAAACCGATCGGAACTTGATCTCCCCAATTGTGTTATTTCGGAGAAGCTGCTAGCTTCCAGTGGACGAGTGCGGGCCTTTTTTTCTGTGACCTGACCAGAAGTTCGTCGCCTCGTTTTAGCGACAGTGTGCTCCATCCTTGAGAGACAGTTCCCGATTTCTACTCCAACTTCTACGGACTGCTTTGTATATATACCATTCGAGATCGCGGCCTAACCGTGTATATTAAATAAAACTGCAATTCTCATTATCTTAAAAGTCTCTATTTTAGTAAGCTGTCTACCTTACACGTAACCTGTGACGCTACCTAAGTGTTTGCTTTTGACACAAATCGCAGGAATACGTTACAATTTCTTCTGTTTCTTATGGATTGTTCGGTGTCTAAGTATGTTTATTGGTTAGATCATACTTATCAGAAACAATCCACTGGTTTTTATACAGTATCGGCATCGCTGATGAAGAGATGTTGACTAAAACCTTTTAAATACTTATCTTTTCATGTTTTTAGATTCTGGCTGCAAGTAGTAATAGAGCTTATACAGGTTTTTCACTTTCAACTTTGTCTCTCTCTCTCTCTCTCTCTCTCTATATATATATATATATATATATATATATATATATATATATATATATATATATATGCACACACACATGAAATGACCCGAATTGAGCCATCTCTTAAAGAAACGCAATCGAGGCTAATATTAAAAACAATCCCAAATTACAAAGGATAATTAAAGTTCATTCCATGAAAACAGAGACATGCTACTCGTATCTAAGCCCACCCGCGTCTCCCGTTCAGCGCGAATATAGAATTAGGTCAAAGAGGGGTTGCCAGGAATTGGCGGAGAGAGTTAATATGGGAAGCTGGAGTATCTCGCCAAGGTGTCAGAAAGTTATCACATTTAGAAAGAAAGTTCAGATAAGGGCGATTAAAGATTATTAATAATATTATCACATACATGCCATTAAATTCACTCTACGGTGACACACGACCTCTCTAACAAATGCAATTGCGTTGTGTATGCACAGCTGAATTGCGCATTGATGACTAGAATGACTAGACAACTAGACGTGAAAGCAGAGTTGCCAGGCTTCTATAATGCAGAGTCACCAGTTAAAAAAAAATCACCCAAATTTTGTTTTCTGTTACAATTTTGTGCGCACAAGAGGACAAAGTATTTTGAAGAGAAATGGGGCGTACCTCCTAGAATTTTCTGCGTACCCAACCTTGGAGACCACTAGCACAAATCCAAGAAAGAGGTCTGTGACGGTGAAAGTTAGTGGGAAATTAGCAATTTTTATTTATATTTTAATATGTATCTTTTAATAAGTCAATGATTTTTCTGAATATAATTAATTTGTACATTTCATTGCATTGTGATCCCCACATGAAGGAAACAACTCTGGATTTATATGATCAATTAATTTATTGATTAACATAAATGATATGATATTATACATTCCTACAAAACAGGTCATACTTCATCTACACATACATTTAATTCATTCACTACAAAATCATTATTCGAATTAATTCATTATACGAATTATCATTTATTTTTCGCTAACTACCATTACATGATTACGTCACTACCGCGCTCTATATCATTAATGCAGGCTACGCAACGAGAAGCAATGACGGTATAATATGCAGAGGAAATAAAGGGATCGTACCTTTACAGATGATAATCGGCTCGTCGTTGTGGACATCGAGCACGGAGCTATAACGGCCTCTTTTCATTCACACCTCACTGGTACTGGATACGTCTACGGTGGAGTACGGGGCTCCTTTAGTCAATCTATGCGCACGGCATTGGGCAATGGGGCGCAGTCGTCTTACAGCTCTGCTGGCATCAGTCACGGCTTAAATCATCATCAGGCGCACATCGTACTTTTTACTAGCTGGGTGGCTGCTACTTCTGATTCTGATTTCTACTCTCTCAGTGTCCTGTCTGTCTTTTTGCTTCCTCATATTATTTCATATTATTTTTCTCTAATTTCTGCCGGCTCCGCCTCTTCTCCATTCCATTGGCCATATTATTATTATAGGTCATCACAATTCGTCCCTGTCTGCCTTTTCTGCATCCCCTTTCACCAATCCGCAATGAGGGCGGGATTTATAAAATTCTCTTTTTTTTTTCCAATGCACCTTTTCCCATGCTCCGACATCATGAAACACGTGTTCTGTTTTATAGCCCTCATAAATTTTCAGTTTTCCTTTCTTTTTTTCTTCTCTTCGTTACCATTCATTCTACAGCACTTTTATCTTTTAGTTTTATCTTTAGCAGTTTAGATTTATTGTCAGCCATTTGCTTCTTAGACCTGCTTCTCTCTTACACTTCGCAATTATGTTACTTTGTCCGTATTTCTCGATTTTGCTGCCCCTGGCCGTGACATTATTGTCATATCCCTATGACAAGGTCTATACAGAACAATAATTACAAGATAAAAAGAACTTATATACCATATTTTTAAATTTTCTGTTGAATCATATAAACTTGACAATTATATGCATTAATAAATACTTTTTAAAATTTTTTTGATGAATTATCCCATCAACTTGAAAGAAAATGATCAAATGCGTAATAAAGAGGTATCAAATGCGTAATCAATCGTTTAGCTCAGGAACTGGAAGTTAACTTGCGTTTAATTTTTCTTTCCCGTCCTAGCCGATAGAAGGTTGCACCATTCTACAAAACAAAATTAACTGAAAATGAATTCAATTCTGCTTAAAGATGACTAAAAATATTAAAAGAATGCATTGTCATCGTATTCTGAGCTATTCTAAAAGTTTCAAATGTCTAGATAGTCGGGAAGTTAGTTAAAAATCGATTGCAAGATTTGTAATGGACAAACACATACACAAACAAAGAAACAAGAAAGCGAGTTAATAAAAACATGGTAAAAATAGAAAGGATAAAAGTTATGGTACAGGAAAGTTGTACAACTCAGGATACGGAAAACAAGAATAAAAGCCCGTATAGATATGCATCTGAAAACAACCATAAAAGAAGTTCTATGATACCGAAATGTGAAAAAGTTTAAGGTGAACATGGCGTCCATTTGAAGGGGCACACCACCTTTTTATAAATAATAAATAAATAAAAAAAAAATCGATTTTTGGTTTTTGCTATATTCTGATTTTTGGGACATTTCTGAACAATATACAAGAAACCGCATAAAAAATTCGCATTATTTCTCGAGTTATGAGATTTTATGTAAAGCTCACTCTGTTGCCATGGCCATGTATATTCCAACTTTAACTACAGTTTTCTCAAATATGTAATTTTTAGGATTACCCGCACTGTTACTCCCAAACTATGTGTGCTAGACACACAAAATTTTTGTCAGATTTGTAATTTATTCTTCTTTACATACTAAAATAAAAAAAAATAAAAATAAATTTGTAAAAAAAAATTTACACTTGAAAATGTTTTTAAAAAATTGTTAAATTTTAATTTTTTTTAATTTCATGAAAAGTTTTCAATTTAAACTATATTTTTTGGATTTAAATTAAACTTGAGTATATTATTAATTTAATTTGACCAAAAAATAGTTTCTGTATGCATATTTCTTAATTTTATGATGCGCGAAACATCCAATGATTTTTTTCCCTATATATATTTATTTATATTATTGGAGTTTCAGTAGCTCGAATTTGATCATGGTTCAGTGTAGTCAAAGGTAGTGTACCCCCTTGAAGAAACGAAGCGGAATTTGAAACGAGAAATCTGACCAGCTACTTAGAATCAATAGTTGAGGGAATTTCACACTTCTAATTAACCGATGAGGCGCGAGTTTCTAGTTGGAAAAGGCCTCACTATCTCAGCAACGTTAGGAATAAACTTTCTTCTGAATTATTGTGATGGTCGGAGTAAGTGAAAACCAACATGGGAATCTAATCCCTTCATAGATGGTTCTAGTATTGATGGAAGAAAGCTTATAATGTTTAACTTTCAAAGTGACTGCCTACGTTCGGAGCCAATTTTTTGAAAAAAATAATTTTTTAAGGCTTTCTTGGTCATCTATGGTAAAATAGCACTTAAAAATTAAAATATGAGCAAAAACTTACCTGTAAATACCATACAGGTAGCCCTCCTACAGTACGGCATCTTACAAAACGGTTTCGCTCTAACGCGATAGGATAAATTGCAGGAACCCTCGTATAACACTGCAACCTGTAATACGATTTCGCTCTAACACAATAAAAAAATTGCGAAAAGCTTTTTGTACGACACTGTACTTCTATAGCACTAGATAATATGATTTTTTGTTTAACACATTTAAAAACTAAATTACCTTAAAATAACGACGGGAAGGAATAATGAACTATAGTAGCTTTACATGGAAATGTATAAACAAATTATAATTTATTCATTTACAACTCTATAAAATTACAAGAAGGCCTAAGCTTAGCTGAAAATCTTGAATCATTTTTCCTGAATGTTGACCCTTCCGCTGAAAGAAGCCGAAAATTCGAAAGGGAACTTCAAAATTGTCTATCTCCATACCGTGAACCTACAATGACCTTGTAAGAACCAGCAAATAATCCGAAATTACAGATTTTTTAAAGAGGATAGAAGGTGCAAAAAATCTAAAGGAAGAAAAAGGTTCTGAAAGTGAAGGTAATATCGTTCAATCGAAAAGACGTTCTCGTTTGATTGTACTGAGCAGTGATGAGGAAGAAATTTATTAAATTAAGGTCGTATTAAATGAAAATAATATTTTTTTGTTTCTTTTCGTTTTGTGTTATACATACATTTATATTTTTAATAAAAATTAAGTTGCTTATATGGAATTAAAAAAAAAGTTTTTAATAAGTTTTCAGAAAGTAACCCTCCCCCCCTTTTTTTTAACTGTCTCTGGGTCTCATATAACACGGTTTCACACAACACGGCAGTTTCTAGGAACCTATCTACCGTGTTATAGGAGGGTTACCTGTACTTTTTTATAAATTGGTCAATCTGAAGTAATTTTTAATGAAATCTAACTAAAACGCCTATCACTCTGCAAAAAATTGTAATGCTATTATCTTAATTTCCTTCTCACAAATGATACATATGACAGTTAACTTCAAAATGACCGACAATCTAAGAGAAATTTTAAAATGCAAAAAATAATACAGACAATTGTATGTACCAATATGAAAATTTTCTTCGATTCGTCATTCCTTTCCTTATAAAAACAGCTCCAAATAATAAAACTATTTATTATACATCAATTATTGTAGGTCATTTCATTAACAATGGCATCTAAAACATGTCCTGAAAATTTCATCAAATTATATGCATTATTATGCGAGATATCAAGATAATGGTAGAGATTTGAGCTAAAAAACATAATTCTGAGAAAAACGCATTTAAAAGTTTTAAAAAGCAATGTAAACAAACGCTAGAGGGAATGACAAAGTTGCCAATTTCTATCAAGAAATCAATTACATAACCGCAGCAAAGTAATGGCTGTGGCAACATTATGGCACATATTTATTAATAAGAGAAAAAATCGTAAAAGCTAGAAGCTGCAATTTGCGGTAACTTCCGGTTTCAAAACCAAACTTCCAGTTCAGTTTTATAGCAGATTATGTTTTTTAAAATAACTATAACTCTGCTTCTAATTGATGTAAAATGAAAATCAAAACAGTTTTGAAAAGAGAAAAGATTAAATTACCCGATTCTTCCAAAAAATAAAACTGACTAAAATAGTCAAAAAATGACATTTTCAACGTAGGCAGTCACCTTTTGAAATGTGCGTGAATTTATTATCTTGATTTTGTTATAATAGAAATAACATACGAAAAATGATTAAAACTTATTAGTGCATTTTAAAATTTTATTTTCCGATTGCTAAAATTGCATTGCCTTTGAGCTGTTATTTATTACTCTTTTCGGTTGGTCCCTTGAACAGAGATGTAGGTGAGACGTTACTTCATGATGTAACTCCGTAAATGTAATAACTATACATAAAATGCCATCCCCAAGAAAGTTTCCAGAATTTCCAAGCATAGTGCTGTACGAAATACTTTCAATATCGTAATTACCTCTGAATTCTGGACGCAATATCATTCAGGAGTTTGTCAGCTGCAAGATAACGATCTTTTACGAGTAACGATGAATTCCACAACAATTCATCTAAAATTTGCTGAACAGACCTTGAACAAGACACGTTCTCTTGATCAGATATAAGCAAGAGTTATTTTCGTGCTACGGTGTTACTTAGTTTAGTAACACTGTCGTTGTAGTAATCAACAAGAATGTTCAGATAATTTCTAAACACGGTGTTCTGCAAATTTCCGCAATTACTTACTGACAGTTATTCTGGGTGCTACATCTTTCAGGAATTTATACGCGAGAAGATAATGTTCTTTTAACAATGACTTCCACTGCGATGTAAGGAGAATTTGCTGGATATTTTCCCCGAAAAAATTCTCACAAGGGAGATTCAGGTTAAAGTCCGAATACTGATCTCCCAAAGCGGCAACAACGCAGATATTATCCACAGATAAATTTTTTATCATGAAGGCTGAACAATGGGTTTTCAGTTCCTCGACGCAGTACTTGTGGGCGGTCCTGTAGAGGTGATACACGTTATTATTGGTGATGTCTGTTCGACCGGTGTAGAGAAAGTGCAGGAAGTCCTCAAATGACTGTGGCTCGCAATCTGGTATGCTTACGACGCCGGAATTACTCTCCGACATTTCATGTTCAAACATAGCAGAAAACACAACGGAGGACGCGGCGAGAATGATTTTGTGAGCTTCGTACACTCGGTCTTTCACACGGATAGTCACGTCGCTGTACTTTTTCGAGGCGAGAATGTTCTTCAAGTTGGCAGCGAATGGGTGCAGTTCTATGAAGAAAATTGAACAACAGATGTGGGTTAAAAAAGCATTCAGGAACAGAAAGCAACCGAATCAAAATATCAACTTCGTATCTACCAACCCCAAAAAATCAAAATCCAGAAAATTTCATAAGATTACAAATTTGTTTTATTCCTCCTATTATGACTTAATAATTGCCATTTAAATTCAAAAGATGCATCGAAGAGACAAATCAAAAAGAGGAAAGCTAAAATAAAAGTAAGTTACATTCATCTTTACTGATTTCAGAGTAAATTGATTAGAAGTAAATTTTTATTACGAAATCGGTTATCAGAGAAACCGTTAAATGAAGAAATACAAAGACCTCAACGTCTATGCATCTTGAAATTCGGTGACAGGAAGCTTAACAAGTATTTTTAGGTGCTAAAAACGCTTTTCCCGCTCTTGCTACTGCCAGATTTATCTGTTGAAGTTCATTTGCTTTGCGATACTTACGAAGAGATCCCCCATAGTTGTGATGACAAAACTAACGTTATACCTTACGATCGAAAGTTGTATCAAGGTGTATGTGATACTAGCTGAATACCTGTGCTTCACTACGGAGTACATTCAAATTAAATACAACGGTCAATGTATGCAATTAATGCCGAAAAATGAAATATATTTATAAAAAAAATCGTAACGGATATTTTTATAGACAAAATAATGTAGAAGAAAATATTCAAATTAAATTCAACGGTCAATGCATGCAATTAATTTGTATGTTTAATATCCATAAAACATACTAATTTCAATTAAATTCTTAAAAAAACTTCCATCTCAATAAGTCTAGTGGTTGAATTCTATCTTTTACCGTATTTCAATACTTTGTCAATTTATTTCGTTGTTATGCACGTGACGCAAAATTAATATAAAGTATCACAAAAAGAAAAGAAACCACGTGATCAGCATATAATAAATTAAATTCTAAAAATTAATCTTTAAAAATTCACCAAAAATCAGAAAAAGGAGGTAAAGATTAGAAAATGACTTCATTTTAAAGGAATTTTTATGATCTTTCTCATGATATAAATTTTATAACCCTCAAATTTTTATTTTAAATTCAAACTTTAAAGAATGTTACAAAAACAGCTTAAAAATTTAATTTTTAAAAAATCTAAGAATTTTCAAAAATCTTTCTTAGTGTACCCTTACACTATAAGAAGAATCAAACAAATTTCAGCCCTTTAGGTCCAACGGTTTGGTCTGTGCTTTATCTGTCAGTCAGTTACGGAACTGATTAATTTATATAGATAAGTGTAAGGTCCGTACTAGAGCTCTGAGGTCGCTTCAGTGGATGGTCAAAACGGCGATATATCTTACGCGACGAGTAACAAAACTAGAATAATCCTATCCTAATGTAAGGATTAAGACAAGAGATCTCTGAGCTACGGCTATCTCGTTTGAAGTTGAATGTCCATCAAGATTTATCCGTTGGTGACCACAAATTTTATGAGTTTGTTCTCTAATTCTTACCTGTGGGAGGAGGAAGATTTTTCAAATTACAGGCAATGGTTAAAGCATCCGAGGGCTTGAGATCATCTTTCTGTCGCAGCACTTCCGATCTTGCCAAAAAATTTCGGTATCCATAGCACGCTCTTCCTTCAAAGTTTCTGGTAGACGCCTTTTCTAAATACAAGGTGCCATCTAATTTCCTCACGCCCAACTCAAATGTCATAATACTGTTTGATGCGTACTCCGTTCTCATGAGATATAATGCAATTGATTCCGAGATTTTATCCTTGCTCTCACCATAGGGGTATAATTGCAGGCACCAAGTGGAGCCCGAGAAATCAAATTCTGGACTCAAGCAGACGCTGCCTGCAGATCCAGACAGTGCCAAGAGACTGCCGATTTTCCATTCCACACTCAGAACTTCATCGCGTGTTTCGCGGAGTTCACCAAGCTTCCTCGTGATCAAACTCATGCTGCAGACTAAATAAAAAGATTCCTCCAGTCTTTAAAAATGACGAAATCTGTCAAGAAGCGAAAAGATTGCTCGACGATCTTCCACTGCTGAGGTGTGCGTTTATAACTTTGCAACTTATTGCTGAGAATCGGACGCCTGAACCCCAAAGACAGCAATCGAGATCTGGAATAGAAGATAACTGTTACACATGCAACACTACATATACGCATATGTGCATGTGTACACGCATACACAAAAATTCTGTAGAGATGAAATTCTAAATTGTGTATTACCAGTTGTGAATTATCACCCTAGGTAGTAACAGCAGAACCGTTCTTAGAATCATCCATTCAATGAAGAAAGAAGAAATGCGTATTACGCTGGTGACACCATCGGCAGGAGATTATCCATCGGCACCATCGGCAGGAGACAGTGGGCGCGCCCGTGTATAAAGTGCAACATTCTCGTAATTTTGAATGGTGTGTTTTTTTAAGTAAGGTTTGAATGTTCTAAGCAGTTTCTATTTATAGCTACACTCTTTCTACTGCAGGTCTGATTTTCTGACCCTTGTATTCCTTTCCATTCATTGTTAATCGTGATTTAACCGTGGTAAACCAGCGATTATGCTGGATTGCAATACGACAAAATTATGAGTTGATGTAGTAAATCAAATGTGCATGATATTACACGGTATCCCGCATATCACAAAGATGAACAATCTCATTGTTTTTTAAGTTTTTGGACATAATAGGAATCGATTCGCAAGTTGTCCTTATTTGCATTTAACCAGACAGTTTTGAAATAAGGCGATTGTATCTGCATTCTTTGGCCTTTAATTATAAATATATCTCAATATTATCAACATTTTATATCTTGTCATAAAACGCAGAATTAATATTTTCAATTTGAAAAAAGAAAGTTTATTACAAAAGGAATAATCAAGGTTGAAAGAGACGTTGCACTTTATGCAACGCGCGCCTGCTGGTGTACCAAGAATTGGCGCGCCCGCTGAAGGGTTAAGCAAATACATCCAGAGCCAACGCCACGTGAGGATTACATTGAATCGGCAGCCAATAAGCATAACACTGTAATTGAGTAACAATTAAAATCTATTCTGGTATTATCTCCAAATGCCACAACACCAGTAAACAAGAGATGTTACATGTAATATCTCTTCACAGAGCAAAATACTATTTTACTCTGTTCAGGGATATTGCAAGAACTACCTTTGCGGCCACACAGTGTAAGAATTAAACCTTAAAATAAAATAATAGAAAAGAAATCTTACACCAGAAATTGAACACTTGGAGAACAAGTACTAAAAATTAAAGGCCTAATCGTTGCCACTCCTGGCGGCCCAGTAACTGAAATAAAATATGAAGTCAGATAAAAATACCTCAGCGTATCAGGAACATACCTGATGGTATATGAGAAGAGTTTTGAATTAGATAACAGTTATATTGTATTGAATGTAGGGTAAGTCAAAACTACATGGAAAGGTATAAAAAGGAAATGGATGTGGGAAGACCATGCATTAATTAGTGAATTAATAGTATAAATAAATAAAAGTAAGAAAAGGAATAAATATTAAATAAGTTAAGATTTTTTAATATTTATAAAAAACTAATCAGAAAAATGAATTAAATGTACTGCAAACTTTTTATATATTAAATAAATAAAGTTAACAAATAACTTAGCTGATAAATTTTTATAATAGAAAAGTTACGTCAACTTGTCAACAATTAAAGCATATGAGACGTTCTATTAAAATGCTAGGATAGGAGTTTAATTGGCGGCGTAGATTGCAGCTTTGTATACATTTTTTATTGTTTGTCATTTGTGGAAATTTATTAATTTATATTAATCCATTTATGAAATTTTAAAAAATACTGTGAGGGCAAGAAGTATAACATTGGAATATAAAGGACAGAATGCTACTTTAAAATCAACACATCACAAATAGCATTAAGTTATTTATTGTATTATTTTTTTTATTTATAGATATATATTTAAGTCTAGAAATAAATTTGTGCGTACCTAATTATTGGAATAGAAGTCTAAGCTGAATGGTTTTGAATGTTAATTATGTTATCAATAACGTGTATATATACAGTCGAACCTCCATATATCGAAGAAGCAAAGTGCCAGAAAAAAATTCGATATATAGAAATTTCGATATATAGAATTGATCTTAGTTTTATCATAATTCTCCTAAAACACTAAAATTAAAGCTAATTTTCGCATACGAAACTCCATTTCCAATTTATATGCGAATCACATTAAATGAAAGTTAATAACTAAAAAAAGATCTTAGTTTTATCATAATTCTCCTAAAACTCATAATGAAGTTTCGTATACGAACCTCCATTTCCAATTTATATGCGAATCACATTAAATGAAAGTTAATAACAAAAAAATTAATTAATATGAAAGATTTATTGAGTACTACATACCCTTTAAAAAACAATAATCCAGACAGTGGTTACAATGATCACAGTTACATTCTTTTAAAAAAAACTACGAATATCTTGCTGAAAAGTCAGTTTTGCAGAAAATTCATCAAAGAAATGTTCGCATTTATTCAGTCCACTAAAAACTTCATCAGGGACATTTTCTGCGTATTGAAGTTCACGACGTATTGTTTCAAACGCCAAAAATTGGGAGATTTTATTCTAAACTAGAATGAAATCTTCCAATATGTCTTGAAAAAAAATTTCGATATATAGAGATTTTTTCGATATATGGAAACAGTTTTTCTATGTAATGAACATGGAGATTTGCTAAGAGTTCGATATATAGAAAATTTCGATATAGGGAAGTTCGATATATGGAGGTTCGACTGTATATATATATATATATATATATACATACACACACACACACATATACATTACCTGAATACCCGTGGTTCGTTAAAGAGTACATTTAAATTAAATACAACGGTCAATATATGCAATTAATGCAAAAAAAAAATTATAACAAAAATCGTAACTGATATTTTTAGAGACAAAATATTGTACAAGAAAATATTCAAATTAAACGTAATAGAACATACTAAAGAATATAGTACAGTTAATATAGTACAGTTGGAGGAACATTTCTTTTACTGTATTTTAATATTTTTTTTGGATAATGTCCAATCTTCTGCCGAATTAGAAAGAAAAAAAAAATTTTTTTTTGGCTAATTTATTCCGTTGTTATGCTAGTGACGCAAAATTAGTGTAAAGTATCACAAAAAGAAAAGAAACCACGTGATCAGCATTTAATAAATTAAATTCTAAAAACTAATCTTTAAAAATTCACCAAAAATCAGAAAATGGAGGTAAAGATTCGAAAGAGATTTCATTTTAAAGGAATTTTTATGATCATTCTCGTCATATAAATTTAAATACCCTCAGATTATTATTTTAAATGCAAACTTAAAAGAATGTTACTAAAACAGCTTAAATATTTAATTTAAAAGAATCTAAGAAGAATTTTTCAAAAATCTCTCTTAGTGCACCCCTACACTATAAGAAGAATCGCCCTGCAAAATTTCAACCCTTTAGGTCCAGCGGTTTGGTCTGTGCGTTATCTGTCATTCAGTCAGTTACGGAAATGTTATATATATATATATATATATATATATATATATATATTATTTTTTTGCACGTGTTCATTTTCATAGTGATTAAATTACAGGTACGTTAAGGATTTATCTTTTATAACAGGGTAATGAGGCAAGTAGTAAACATCAATATATGTGAGATTAGCCTTCTTCAATGGTAACATTTCTATAGTTTTCCTTATTTGAAGAACTATAACTATCTAGTATCAACCTGACATCCTTTGACAGATTAATGAATCCAAACATCGCTTTGTAATTTGTGTCCAGTTACTGTTTATCAAACTTCCGCAATAACCAACTTTCATATATATATTTTTTTACTTTAATATACCTTTTAGATTAATAACGTTCTAGTCTGCATTCGAAAGCACTTCAGTTCCTTCAGCTAATCCCGTCGAATCTAGCGACCCTTTTAAGCCAGCTTATTTTAACACGAGCTGTAAGTTCATTACGCTTATCTCAGTGCTTCGAATATCCGTGTTTGCATGTCCCAAAAAATCGTTCCGACAACAAATAACCTTTTTAATTTTATCTAATCGGACACAACAGCAAATTTCGACACCAGTCTCGTAAACTCACAGAACGATTCTGCTAAATTAGTTCAAAACAAATTACTTATTAAACAGTTCAAAGAGTGTTCATCTGTTGCATATTTTGTAAGAGTAAAAATTTCGCTTACCTGGTCTAGTTCTGAACTTTCGACGTCGGTTACTTCAATCACGGAGTATCGGCATCATTCCAGTGCAAAACATCCAGTTGAGATAAGCAGTACTTGATAAGAGCGTAGTCACAACAAACGCAAGTCACGGGTCCTAATTCTGAAATTTAATTCGCTCGCTGCTGATGCCGAAGAATCACATCGGAAAAGGGGAAAGAAACTGCTAAATCTATAGCTTTATTCCCTCGCCTCTGCTGGAAACGCTTATTGCTTGGTTGGTTGTTTGGGGTTTTAAACCTATATTTGACCATCGACTTATATATAGGGCAGCATACATTTCTAGCTCATACTCATAAAATATTTTTTCTTTTGCGTTTGTTATAGTATTACATTATTGTGGAAGGATCACTCCTTACACTGGCTTAATCTTAAATTTTTAATTTTAAAACATTTATTTATTATGAATTTTTAAAATATGCCAATTTTGAAAGTTTTTGTAGGAAAATGTATAAAATTAAGTTTTAAAAAATCGGATGAAAAATATTAAAGTTCTGCCTTATTTTCAACTCTGCTGATGTTTAACATTATGTATGGTAAAAATCAAGAAGAAAAATCAATAAAAACATCTATTTTCACTTCGTTTTTACAAGCGTCCTATAAATAGGACAATGGTCAAATCCATTACTACATTCTTCTGCCATTCATGCATACCTATCTCACCTTCGACACGGAGTGGAGGGGTCTGTCTGAGTATGGCATTCTTTTATCAGTGGCATTCGAAGATAATCTGTTTCTGGAGGTCAAACGTTCTATATTCCTCTCGAACAAAGAGGGAATCGTTGTAAACCCACGTTCTTTGAGATACATCTTACTATCATTCTGGTGCATTGGTTACAGACCAGCGTCCAAAATGAGCCGCCAATTTTTGAATGGAGAAGCCTTAGAGTATTTCTGGTCTTTGGTTGGTTGGTTGATTGGTTGGTTAGGGTTTAATGGCGCAAGGTCCAGAAAGGTTGGTTGGTTGGTTGGGGTTTTATGGCGCAAGGTCCAAAATAGGACATAATGCGCCAAACACAAGACTGGAGCCAAAAAACAGTATATATAAAACTCAGCTGAAAAAACGGATTGGTCACCAACACTTTTGTTAATAATAGCACATACACACCACAGAAAAATTAAGATGCAATAAAATTGTGTAAACACGATAACATTCAAAGTTGAAAAACAGAGATGGTATATACAAATGGTAAAAGCGATTATAAGTAAAGATTGTAAAACCAATGTTATATAAAAGCATTAAAAAATATAAGAAAAGTTAATAAAAAGATTTAATGATATGAACGATGAAATATAGAATTTAAAAGTTTCACAATAAAATCAATCTGAAAAGCAAATACTTTTTATAAAACCAGTAGCGAATAAAAAGGGAAACAGTGAAGGATGGGGGGGCTCCCCCAACAAATCAGGCAGATTGGGTGAACTAGACCCAAAAAAACGATTGTAGCAAGGCTGCAGAGCAGGACAAGACGTCAAGATATGTGACACTGAAAGTGGAGACTGACAGTGTTCACATAGAGGGGTATCCTCGCCCATCAGCAAATGCCGATGTGTCAGGAGGGAGTGCCCAATTCTCAATCGTGTGAGCATGACGTCTACACGCCGCAGTGGAGCACATGTCCAAGCACCAATGCATGCCTTAACCTGTCTCAGTTTGTTATTGACTTGCTCATTCCAATCTAATTGCCACTCCTGTCGGACTAGATTTTTGACAGCGGACTTCATATCGCTAATAGGAACATGCTGATTCAGACGACAAGCGGCACCTTTAGCCGCAGCATCTGCCTGCTCGTTACCCGTTATGCCGACATGACCCGGCACCCAGCAGAACAAAACACTGAAACCACGACGACAGAGGCGACGATGCAGATCCACCACCGGATATAGAAGGGAATGGGAGTGGGACACTTCACCATTCTCCAAGTTCTCTAACACGCTGATGGAATCTGTATATACGATGAAACGTCTACATCTCTGACGGGAGATATACTTTAATGCCTCGTGTACGGCGACAAACTCTGCTGAAAAAATAGAAAGACAGTGGGGAAGTTTATAGCTACTAACGTCTCTGCCACAGACGTAGGCACATCCAACATGATCTCCTGTTTTAGAGCCGTCGGTATAGACACCAACATAGTTAGGGTAACTAGCGAGGTGCGACGCAAAAAGCTGGCGATACACAACAGGATCCGTACTTGACTTTACAAAACCCTGGAAAGGGCGCAAGTATGAAATCCTGTGATCACGCCAAGGTGCAAAAGGTAAAGTCGGTCGCAGCATGACATTCGTATCACGGAGAGACGTCAAAGAAAGGAACGTCCTCATGCGAAGTCCGAAAGGTGGAATGCAAGATGGCCGATTTTCAAAAAGTCGGTCAAACTGATTGTCAAGAAGAACAGCATGGAGTGGGTGATTAGGTTGCGATAGGACACGGTAATACAACTGAAGCGACAATTGCTTGCGAGTAGATGGTAAAGAAGGCTCGCCGCAGATGACATATAAACTCTTAATGGGAGATGTCCTGAAAGCACCAGAACAGATTCGAAGGGCGGAATGATGAATCGTGTCGAGATTCCGTAGCACGGAGAAGCGTGCGGAACCGTACACGGCGCATCCATAATCCATTTTCGATCGAATGACCGCGCGATACACCCGGAGCATGGTAGCACGTTCAGCTCCCCAGGACGTGTTGGATAGAACTTTTAGCAAGTTAAGAGCCTGCTCAGACTTTCGCCGTAGATATATTACGTGCGGAAGAAAGGTTAACTTGCTATCAAACAATACGCCCAAGAAACGAACAACGTTCTCCACGGATATCAAAGAATCACCTAGGTATATTTGCGGGTCAGGATGCAAACCTCTGCGTTTGCAAAAATGTACACAAGAGGTTTTTTCGGTCGAAAACTTAAATCCGTTCTCCGAACACCATGTCATCATGCGAGAGATTGCAATTTGCAGTTGTCGTTCAATGTAACGCATATCCTTGCTTTGGCAGGAAATCTGCAAGTCGTCAACATATAGATTGCCCTGAACAGATGGTGGTAAACACTTTAAAATTCCATTAATTTTAAGGGAGAACAGTGTAACACTAAGTACACTTCCCAGAGGAACTCCTTCTTCCTGAATGTAAACATCGGAAAGTGTGGTACCAATGCGAACTTGAAATTCTCGTAGTAACAAGAAGTTCGCAATGAAAATCGGCAAGTGGCCACGGAAGTTGTTATTGTAAAGGTCACGAAGAATGCCATATCGCCAAGTTCGGTCATAAGCCTTTTCGATGTCAAAGAAAACTGACACTAAATGGTTTCTTCTGACAAAGGCGTTACGAACTTCAGATTCTAAGGCAATGACGTTATCCATCGTAGACCGGCCACGCCGGAAACCGCTTTGTAAGGGTGACAGATAAAGCTCGGTTTCTAGTACGTAAACTAACCGATTGTTTACCATGCGTTCTAATAGCTTACACAAACAGCTAGTGAGTGCAATTGGTCGGTAGTTGTTAGGGTTAGTGGCATCCTTTCCCGGTTTAGGAATGGGAATCACTATTGCCCTACACCAAGAGGTTGGGAAAGTATGTTCCTCCCAGATTCTATTAAACAAATACAGCAAATTACGGAGCGAGCTGCGAGAGAGATGTTGTAGCATAGCATAACTAATGCCATCGGGACCCGGGGAAGTCATCCGAGTCTGCCGAAGGCAATTCTCCAACTCGTTCTCCGTAAAGGGGCAGTTGTATGACAGGTTGGACTGAGTTTCAAAACGCAAGGGCCTAGACTCGGCACGCAGTTTGTGTCGCATGAAGGTGGTCTGGTAAGATGACGCACTGGACACACAACTAAAAGCGTTGCCAATGGCGTTACCAATGTCCTCTACGGTCGACAGGGTAACGCAATCTTGAACGATGCATTTTAGGGGCTGGTCAGAATATAAACCCATGCATTTCTTCACTTTGGTCCAAAGCTGCTTACTGGGAGTGGATGATGTCAATTCCGAAACATACTTTTGCCAAGACTCTCTCTGACAACGTCGACGCACTCTACGTGCGTAAGCTCTTGCTTGTTTGAACGCAATAAAATTAGCAGTCGTGGGATATCGCCGAAATATCCCCCACTGTTTTCTTTGCTTTTTCAGGGCTTCTCGACATTCGAGGTTCCACCACGGCTTCCAATTTCTATGACCATTTGGTGAACTCTTAGGAATAGCTGCATCGGCAGCTTCTACTATAGCTTCGGAGACAAGACGAACCGCATCATCGATATCACCGTCGACCATAGCCTGGGTAATGATTGCAATGTCTGTAAATCGCGACCAGTTCGCAGACTCATATTTGAATCGCGCAGGGCGACAGACTATAGATCCCATGCCGGACAGTGACACAAAAAATGGGAAGTGGTCACTCCCGCGAAGATCTGTCCCCACCCAGAAGTTACAAGATGGAAAAAGTAACGGTGAACAGATGGCAAGATCGATGGTATGAAAGGTTCGAGATGGTTCGTGAAAGTGAGTAGGATCACCATTATTGAGGAGGCAAAGATTATGGTCAGTTATTAACTGCTCCACTTGCCTTCCTCGAGCGGTGTTACAGCTACTCCCCCACAACACATTATGAGCATTAAAGTCTCCAAGTATAATAAAAGGTTCCGGAAGCTGAGTCACCAAGTCGTCCAGAGTCCTTTGATCAATAACATCGTTAGGCGGCAGGTATATGACGCAGATGGAAATTAATGTTCGCATCTGCACGCGCACAGCTACAGCTTGAAGTGAAGTATTCAAGGAGAGGACAGTAAACGGGTAATTGTGAGAGGTCAGGAGAGCGACACCTCCAGACGCTCGCACACCCGAAACGTTGTCCTTCCGAATAGTACTATAACGACGTAATTTGGCCGTGTCTGCTGACTTGAGGAAGGTTTCCTGAAGTGCGACACAGGCCGGATGGTAATCTGTGATCAAAGACTTCAGATCAGAAAGTTTATTTCGGAAACCGCGACAGTTCCAAGAGAAAAGAGTCGCCATCACGGCGGAGAGGGAGAAAGAACAGCAGGTGGGACAGAGGAGGTGTCCATGGACACCCCAGGATCGGAGTCTGAAAGATCCGAATTAGAGGCGCATATTTGGAGGGAATCTTCCTCCTTTCGCGCCACATTGCGAGGGTTGGTTGGTTGGTTGTTTTGGGTTTAATGGCGCAAGGTCCAGAGAGGACAAACTGCGCCAAGCACATGGTAAAACCCGAACATGAATAATATATATATACATACATGTGATAAAAGCCATGACGGTAAAAACAGCCAGAAATTAAAGGTGACAAAGGCTAAAAAGTGTAAAAGATGAGAAATGGTATAAAAGTATAAAGTTATAAAAGCAGTAAATGTATAAAAGACCACCATTAAAACAAGTGATATATAAGAAAAATTTTAAAAAATAAGTAAAACAACATTAAATATGATAAAACACGCCAGTGTGCAAAAGAAAGTTAAAAAGTGAAGGATGGGGGGATTCCCCCAATAAAACGTTGAGACTGGGTGATAACGTATTAAAATAGTTTTCGTAAAAACGTTTAAGACCTTTACATTCGGTTAAGATATGAAGGATTGTTACAGCATCCCCGCAAAAATCGCAAGATGGAGCGCTTTCATTCAACAACAGGTGTGCATGTGTCAGGCGAGTGTGCCCAATTCGCAAACGTGTGATCAGAGCGTCTTTTTTCCTGTTTAGAAGTGGGGGCCAAGACGTAATAATCGGTTTGATTGCATGAAGTTTGTTAGAAACCTGCGAGCTCCAATGCTCTTGCCAGCTTGAGTATATAAAGTTCCTGACGGCCCTATTGAGGTCACACGCTGGTATGGGCTCATTCACGAAAACAGATGAGGTTTTTGCAGCCTCATCAGCCAGTTCATTACCTTTGATCCCCACATGACTGGGAACCCAGCAAAACCAAATACTATATCCACGACATGCCAGACGATGCTTCAAACTGAGCACTTCAAAAATGAGGGGGTGGCTATTACTAACCGATTCTAAGGCTTCCAGGGCACTTAGTGAATCGGTATACAGGATGAAGCGTCTGGAGCTTTGTCGGGATATGTACATTAAGGCTTCACGAATGGCTACCAACTCAGCAGTGAAAATGGAAGTCGAAATGTGCAAACTACGACTTATAAGCTCTTTTCGGCACACAAAAGCGTAGCCCACATGATCAGCTGATTTTGAACCATCGGTATAAATATCTATATACTCGGAAAAAAGGACGCGATGTGTTGAAAAAAGCTGTTGGTAAATGACGGCAGGGGTGTTCATCTTATTGAAGCCAGTGAAAGGATGTAAGTAAGAAAACCGAGGTGTCCGCCAAGGAGGAAACATGAACATTGGTGTTGATGAAACATCAAGACCATGCAGCTCTGAATCACGCAGAATACCTCGCATACGCAAGCCAAACGGAGGAACGCAAGAGGGACGATGATTATACAAAATCTCAAGATGGCTGTCGAGAAGAGAGCTATGCAATGGATGCGAAGGATGAGACAAAACGCGAAAGTAGTATTGCATCGACAACTGACGACGAATGAAATCCAAGGATGGTTCTAAGCAGGTTACATATAGACTTTCCACGGGTGAAGTACGAAATGCACCTGAACATATGCGGAGGCCGGCATGGTGCACAGTGTCTAAGCGTCGTAAAACTGAACGCCGCGCAGACCCATAAGCCGGGCAACCATAATCCAATTTAGAGCGGATGACTGCTCGGTAGATACGCAACATGGATGTGCGATCCGCACCCCAAGAAGTATTTGACAGTACCTTTAGTAAGTTTAGGGAATTCTGGCACTTCTTCCGAATATGGTTTATATGCGGAAGGAAAGTAAGTTTTCTGTCAAAAATTACGCCTAAAAACCGAGTAGAGTCCACAACATTGATTCGAGATGCTCCGAGGAAAACTTCTGGGTCTGGGTGAAGTCCACGTCGCCTGCAAAAGTGCACACAGCAAGTTTTTTCCGTGGAAAAGCTAAAACCGCTTTCTCCACACCACTTAATTATACGATTTATAGTCGTCTGCAGTTGCCGCTCGATAAAGCGCATATCTTTTCCCTCACACGTTATTTGCAAATCATCGACATAGAGCCAACCATTCACTGCAGGAGGTAAATGCTGTAAAATGGCATTAATCTTAATAGAGAAAAGGGTGACACTTAAGACACTCCCTTGAGGCACACCTTCTTGTATAAAATTGTCCGACAAAGTTGACCCAATACGGACATTAAAATTACGTGTTGCTAAAAAATTTTGAATAAAAATGGGGAGATTTCCCCTTAAATTCATTTTATATAAGTCACGTAAGATGCCGTACCGCCAAGTACGATCATATGCTTTCTCGATGTCGAAAAAGACTGAAACCATATGATTCCTTTTGACAAATGCATTTCTAATTTGCGATTCAAGAGCGACGATGTTGTCAGTCGTCGATCTGCCACGACGAAATCCACTTTGGAAAGGGGAAAAATGGTTATTGCTCTCTAATACATGTACGAGACGAGCGTTGCACATTTTTTCCATCACCTTACACAGACAACTGGTAAGGGCGATTGGCCGGTAGTTAATAGCATTGGTCGCGTCTTTTCCAGGCTTTGGAAAAGGGATGACAGTTGCTTTGCGCCAAGACGTAGGAAACGTACCAGATTTCCATATCCTGTTATATAGATGTAAAAGATGACTAAGGGAATCGCGAGATAGATGGGAAAGCATACAATAAGAGACTCCATCTGGCCCCGGAGCAGATTTCTTAACTTCTCGAAGGCATCGCAGAAGCTCAGTCATCGTGAAAGGGCAGTTATATGGAAGTGGGACTCGAGTGTTGAAACGTAGCCTCTGTGATTCAGCCCGCCGTTTATAATTTAGGAAAGATGAAGGGTAGGCTTCCACACTGGAAGAGGCAGCAAACTGGCGACCGATAGCGTTTGCGATTTCCAATGCCGTCCAAAGAGTGGTTCCATTCTCTTTCAAACAGGAGATGCTTTGGTCACTGTACAGCCCCATTGCACGTTTCGCTCGAGACCATAACTGCTTAGAGGTGGTAGATGTGGATATGCTGGAGACATACTTTTCCCACGATTGGCGCTGACTACGGCGGCGCACCTTTCTAGCGTTCGCCTTGGCTTGCTTGAAGGCTATGTAGTTGGCGGTGGTAGGATACCTACGAAAAATGTTCCATCGTTTCCTTTGGTTCTTTATGGCTTTACGACAGTCGTCATTCCACCAAGGCTTACAGTGTCTTGGCGGAAAGGGAGAAGATTTAGGTATAGACGTATCAGCTGCCCGCAAGATTACATTTGTGACAGTTTCAACCGCATCATCAATGCTACCATCGACCATACTACTTGTAATTGCAGCCCGGGAAGTGAATTTGTCCCAGTCAGCTGCATCAAGGATGTAACGACGCGGACGTAAAATAGGACCATTGTCGTCGCCTAATATATTTACAAAAAGCGGAAAATGGTCGCTATTTCTTAGGTCATTCCCTACAAAAAAGTTAGCAAAAGGTAGCAGCGATGGTGAGCAGATAGCAAGATCTATGCTATGGAAGGTACGCGTCGGCTCGTGGAAGTAAGTCTCCTCCCCGTTATTGAGCAGGCAGAGACTGTTGTCGGACAGCAACTGTTCTATCTGCCGCCCCCGAGGGTTGGTGTCTTTACTTCCCCAAAGCGCGCTATGACCATTGAAGTCACCAAGGAGAATGAATGGTGAGGGCAGCTGATCTACTAAATCATCCAGAAGGTTCTGAGAGACTGGCTCGTTAGGTGGTAGATAGACAACACAGACGCAGATTAAACGTCTTATATGGATCCGTACAGCTACAGCTTGCAAGGTGGTATGCAATGGGACAACGGTGGAAGGATAGACATGGGAGGTGAAGATAGCTACACCTCCCGAAACTCTCTCACCGGCATCGTTGTCTTTTCGAACACAGTGGTAGCGACGGATTTTAGACGTGTCAGTGCACTTCAGATATGTTTCCTGAAGTGCGACAACCGCGGGGTTGTGTTCAGCCACCAGGACCTTCACATCAGAAAAGTTACGACGAAAGCCACGACAGTTCCAAGAAACGAGAGCCATTATGGCAAAGAAAGAGGAGGAGAGACCGAACGACCTCTCCCTGTGGGTTGAGATTTCGTGCAACGGACGGAAGGAGCTACAGACTCCTCAAAAACGATATCATGGTCCGATTCCTCGGACACATACAATTTTAATGGAGTCTCCTCCGAGAGGAGCTTCCTGAAGGTCTGTGTATTTTTAACTTCGTATATTTGGTTTTTAGTTTTCCTAGAAAGGCCGACGGTCTTTCTGGGAATAATCATTTTCTTTCTTCTATTTGGATTTGGTGGGATTGGTGAGTCTGTAGTTATGTGGTATGAACACGATTGATTATTAGAGATATTTTGAGAGGTGGGGATATTAGATGATTGTCTATTTTTAGTGCCACGTGCATTACGGGAAGTGACAGACAAAGTCTTAGATGGGTAAGTCTCTGTCTGTGTAGATGCTGTACACATTACTTTATTCGCAGCAGCTACAGAAGCGTAAGAGACTCCGACTCTGGGACTGCGAGCCTCGACTTGCTTTCGAGCTTCCATATATGACAGATTATTATGGGCCCTAATAGTCTGTATTTCTTTTTCCTGAGTCCATTTCGGACATGAGCGTGAAAAAGAGGGATGATCACTTTTACAGTTGACACATTTAGCTGGAGCATTGCAGGTTTCTGATGAATGGTCAGGCTGAGCACAGCGAGCACAGACCGCTGAACAACGACACGCTGCTTTCGAGTGTCCAAAACGTTGGCACTGAAAGCAACGGAGAGGGATTTGTACGTAGGGTCTGATTGGGCATCGGTTGGTTGGTTGGTTGGTTGGTTAGGGTTTAATGGCGCAAGGTCCAGAAAGGACATGCTGCGCCAAACACAAGGTAAAGTCTGGTTGGTTGGTTGGTTGGTTAGGGTTTAATGGCGCAAGGTCCAGAAAGGACATGCTGCGCCAAACACAAGGTAAAGTCAGAGATATAAATATATATAAATCAGCTTATACATGTTGTAAAACCATGAAGACACTGTAAAGAAGTATGATTAAAGTAGCCGTGTCATGAATGAAATAAAAAAGTCAGATATGATAAAATAACAGAGGTATAAAAAGTTTAAAACACAAATATCGTAAAAGGGTGTGAATAAAGGTCAAGAAAGAAGATAAAACGCACTAGTGTTAATGTCAAAACATCTAGATGGGGTTTCCCCATCTAGATTGCAGTCAAATTTTATAAAAAGATATAAAGGAATGAAAAAAGTTATTAAATCAATGGGTAAAATCCTGTACATTTCAAGAATCGAAAAATAGCAGGGTGAGGTGTTTCGCCTAAAAGAACATTTAAGGTGAGAGAAGTTGAACCAAAGTATTTAGAGTAAAAATTGGTTAGTCCTGTACAGTCGGTTAAAATATGCAAAATCGTAAGGTCACAGTTGCAGTGAAAGCAAATTGGGGTATCTTCCCCCTCCAACAAATGTCTGTGAGTGACTCTAGTATGTCCTATTCTTAGACGGGTGATCATGACGTCAAGTTTCCTTGGATATAGTGGAGGCCAGATAGAGATGATGGGTTTGATGTGATGGAGTTTATTATCTACTTGGAGATTCCATACCGAACGCCAGTTATTGAAAATAAAATTTTTAATGGTGTGTTTGACGTCAGAGAAAGGAATAGGGTGATCTAAAACTGTTGTGGAATCTTTTGCTGCTGTGTCAGCAAGTTCATTGCCAGGGATTCCAACATGAGCTGGGACCCAGCAAAGCAGAATACTGTAACCACGACATTTTAACCGATGATGGAGAGTTATGACAGATGAGACCAAAGGATGATTATTGTTGCCAGACTTTAAGCTCTCGAGTACGCTCAAAGAGTCCGAGTATATGATAAAATTTTTATTCTGATGATTGGCGATAAAATCAAGTGCTTGTTTTATGGCTAAAATTTCCGCAGTAAAAACGGTGCATGATGAATGAAGTTTGAAACTATGAATATCCGAATTAAAAACAAAGGCACAACCGACGTGATGTGTTGTCTTCGATCCGTCCGTATAAATATCTGTATACTTAGAGAAACTGTGACGATGAGAGTAAAAAAGTTGTTTAAATATGGATGAATCGGTGTCGGTTTTGTTAAAATTATGAAAGGGATTAATGTATGATATAGATTTTTTCTTCCAAGGAGGAAAGTCAAATAATGGACGTACACAGACATTTATATCTTCCAGAGGAGTATTTTGGGTGAAGGAGCGCATACGAAAGCCAAAACACGGTATGCAGGATGGCCGGTTTTGATACAGGCGATCATACTGCTTCTCAAGTAGCATGTCATGTAAAGGATGATTAGGATGAGATAAGACACGAAAAAAATAGTTCAATGAAAGTGTATGGCGAGTATGATACAAAGATGGTTCGAGACAGTCGACATAGAGACTCTGAATGGGTGAAGTTCGGAAAGCACCAGAGCATATACGAAGTGCACTGTGGTGCACAGTGTCAAGTTTTCTAAGAACGGAGTCACGAGCCGAACCATATGATGGGCAGGCGTAGTCTAGTTTTGCACGGATTACCGATCTGTATATACGTAGCATAGATGTCCTGTCAGCACCCCACGATGTATTCGATAAAACTTTAAGAAGATTGAGAGATTTCTCGCACTTTCTTCGCAGCTGTAAAACATGTGGAAGATATGTCATCTTCCGGTCAAAGACAACGCCCAAGAAACGAACCGTGTCCACAACATTTATTTTGTGGCTTTCAATAAAAATTTCGGGATCCGGATGGATCCCACGTTTACGGCAAAAGTGCACACATGAAGTTTTATCAGAAGAAAAGCTAAAACCATTTTTATCACTCCACGTCACTATACGCCTGACTGCAGTTTGCAGTTGACGTTCGATGAATGCCATGTCTTTACCTTGACAGCAAATCTGCAAGTCATCAACGTACAAGTTCCCCCACACAGAAGGTGGTAATTGTTTTAAAATATTATTAATTTTTTATAGAGAAGAGAGTGACACTGAGGACACTCCCTTGAGGAACCCCTTCTTCTTGAATAAAAAAGTTGGATACGGCAGTGCCAACACGGACTTGGTAGTGTCGGGTAGTTAAAAAATTCTTTATAAAAATTGGGAGATTTCCCCGGAAGTCCAGTTCAAAAAGGTCTCGTAGGATGCCATAGCGCCAGGTACGGTCATACGCTTTCTCTATGTCGAAGAAGATTGACACTAAATGATTTCTTAGGAGAAAAGCTCTCCTAACGTCAGATTCCAGAGCAATAATGCTGTCCGTCGTCGATCTACCCCTTCTGAAACCACACTGATTTGGAGCAATGAGGTTTCTGGTTTCTAAAACATAGATTAGTCGGGCATTTATCATTTTTTCTAAAATTTTGCAAAGGCAGCTGGTTAGGGCAATCGGCCGGTAATTATTGGGGTCAGAGGCGTCTTTTCCAGGCTTCGGAAAAGGGATAATAGTGGCTCTATGCCAAGCTACTGGGAAAACATGTTCTTCCCAAATCCTATTGTATATGAATAACAAGTTATGGAGTGAGCGGCGTGAAAGATGCTTTAGCATGCTGTAGGTTATTCCATCTGGTCCTGGAGAAGTGTTGTGTGTGCTATGAAGGCTCTGAACGAGTTCAGATTTTGAAAATGGGATATTGTAAGGAAGAGAGGTACGTGTATTGAAGTTGAGATTTCGGCGTTCAGATTGGTGTTTGTATCTTAGAAAGGAGTCTTTATATGAAATGGCTGAAGAATTGGAAGCAAGGGCTGTGCCTATTGCGTTTGCGATTTCTGTAGGGTCTGATATTGTTTGGCTATCTTTAACAATGCAGGAAATTGGATGATTGGTGTACAAACCCATTGCCCTTTTTGCTTTAGTCCACAACTCCTTAGACGGAGTGTTGTATGATAGACTGGATATGTATTTCGCCCACGACTCTCTTTGGCTCTGTCGACGTACTTTTCTAGCATATGCCTTAGCGTGTTTAAAATTTAGTAGATTTTGAGTCGTCGGGTATCTACGGAAAATATTCCAGGCTTTCTGTTGTCGTTTCCTGGCATCACGGCATTCGTCTGTCCACCAAGGTCTTCTGATTTTGCGCTTAACTGAGGAGGTTTTTGGTATGGAGTTATCAGCTGCTTGTATTATTACATTAGTTATGCTATTTATGGCATCATTAATGTCACCCACCACCATTTGCCTGGTGATGTTTGCAAGAAAGGTGAAGGTCGCCCAGTCAGCTCGATCGTAAATGTAACGGGGTTGAGTAGCTGTAGTATGAGAGTCATTGGTTACAAGGGCGAGAAATACTGGAAAGTGGTCACTGTTGTATAGATTATTTGATACCCAGAAGTTATAAAATGGCAGAAGAGAAGGGGAACATATGGCTAGGTCTATTGCATGAAATGATTTTGTCGGTAGATGAAAGTATGTGTTATCACCGTTATTGAGAATGCAGAGTGAGAGATCGGATAGAATGGTTTCTATTTGTTGTCCTCTATTGTTTGTGTTTTGACTTCCCCAAAGGGGGCTATGGGCATTGAAGTCTCCGACTATTATGAATGGGGTAGGTAGTTGGTTAATAAGATGTACCAAGGAATTTCGATCTACTGATTCGTTTGGTGGTAGATAAACGTTGCAAATGGTAGTGAGCTGACGTATGTGGATTCGGGTTGCGACGGCCTGCATATTTGTATTTAATGGTATGATCTTAGACGGGTAGTCATTGGATATCACGAGGGCAACGCCTCCAGATACCCTTCCACCAACATCATGATCTTTTCGGATAGCACTGTAACCTCGAAATTTAAAATTATCAGATTCTTTAAAATAGGTCTCCTGTAGCGCAAAGACGGCCGGAGTGTGGACAGAAATAAGAGTTTTAATTTCGTCGAGCTTATTACGAGCGCCGTGACAATTCCATGAAATGATACCTGCCATGATGAGATTTTTTTTTTTTTAAATGACGAAAGTCCACCTAGTTACGGACGCCATCATGACGACGAGGGGGAAGGAACACGAGCAGGAAGACTGGAGGTGTCCATAGACACCCCCCCATCGGAATCAGAAAGATCCGAATTAGAGGCGCAAATTTGGAGGGAATCTTCCTCCATCCGCGCCACATTGCGAGGGTCTTTCACCTTACGGGAAGGACTGAAACGCTTTACAACATTACATTTTTTTAATTTTTTATTTATAACGGAGCTTGATGTAGTCGGAACGTTAAGTCGAGGGATTTTGGTTTGTTTTGATGCAGAATTGTTAACGGATGGTACTGTATTTTTGTTTTCGTGAGGTTTATTGGTACTATTGTTTTTACTTGTTTGTGTAGAGGCATCACACATAAGTTTTTTAGGAGCGGCAGCGGAAGCATATGAAACGCCTACTCTAGGTGTTCTAGCTTCCACCAATTTGCGGGCTTCCAGATATGGTATGTTTTTATGGGCTCTGATTGTCTGTATTTCCTTTTCGGTAATAAATTTAGGGCAAGAACGGGAGTAGGAGGGGTGGTCACCCTTACAATTAATACATTTTGCTGGCAAGTTGCAGGTCTCAGAAGAATGGTTTGGCTGGGAACAACGGGCACAAATGGGTGAACCTCGGCACGATGCTTTCGAGTGTCCAAAGCGTTGGCACTGAAAGCAACGAAGAGGGTTTTGCACGTACGGTCTTACGGAACACCGAAGGTATCCTGCTATGATAAAAGATGGTAGTTTAGGTGTTTGGAATGTCAATATGAGATGCTTCGTACGAATGATATTACCATCCCGACGGATGGTAATTCGACGGACAGCTGTTACAAGTTGATCCTGCAAGTGTTCTAAGATTTCCTCCTCGGTGGTATGGAGGAGATCAGCCTCCGATATTACCCCTCTTGATGTGTTAAGATAACCGTGTGGAGCGATGGACACAGCCATGTTACCGAGTGTTTTGATTTTTGAGAATTGCGCAGCCTGGGTTGCATTCAGTACCTCCACTAATAAATCGCCTGAGCGCAGTTTCTTTACTGAGTTTACATGTCCCACCGATGCGTAAAGACATTTATGAATTAAGAAGGGCGACACCGTACCGAAATTACCATCTGTACGTTTTACAACGAAAAATCTAGACATTTGGTTCTCCCTAGAGGGGAGAGGTTGCTCTCTCGAAGGGACAGAAGGAGTTTCAGAATCTGAGCGATCCGCCCAGGAAGCTGTAACTAAATTCTCTTTAGTTGCAGCCATAATTACTTTATTAGAACCACGGATTGCTTCCAGTTCGATCGGGGCCCCCGCCAGACCCCGTCGTTCCACACTTTTCTATCGTGACCAGTGTAACCGCCGGATTCTTCGCAACTAAATGACAGACGCCGGGATGTAACGTGCACCTGGTGCACGGTCCCCGACAGAATCGAGGAGGATTTCTCGCTACCTCGCGACGTCTGCCATAAAGATACACGCAACCAAGGGCCTCTACCTCTGGGACATTTTAAGGAAAACGTACCACAACCATTACCGACATAGCACTCCACTTCTCTCCGCCAACACAACCCCAACAGGGTCGGTTCCCGAGCCCAAACGGTGTCCCTCACGGGAGAGGCCGAAGAGTGGTACTGGACCCAGTAGCGTCAAGGCTGGGTGGAGGTAAAGTCTGAGATAAAAATATATAATTCAGCTTACTCGTCAAAACGATGTTATAATTAGACACGTTTAAAAACCATGAAGTCATTGTAAAAAAAGTATGATAAAAGTAGCCGTGTCATGAATGAAAAAAAAAGTCAGATATGATAAGAAAAAAAACAGAGGTATAAAAAGTTTAAAACACAAATATGGTAAAAGGCTGTGAATAGAGGTCAAGAAAGAAGATAAAACGCACGAGTGTTAATGTCAAAACATCTAGATGGGGTTTCCCCATCTAGATTGCAGTCAAATATTACAAAAAGATATAAAGGAATGAAAAAAGTTATTAAATCAATGGGTAAAATCCTGTACATTTCAAGAATCGAAAAATAGCAGGGTGAGGTGTTTCGCCTAAAAGAACATTTAAGGTGAGAGAAGTTGAACCAAAGTATTTAGAGTAAAAATGGGTTAATCCTGTACAGTCGGTTAAAATATGCAAAATCGTAAGGTCACAGTTGCAGTGAAAGCAAATTGGGGTATCTTCCCCCTCCAACAAATGTCTGTGAGTGACTCTAGTATGTCCTATTCTTAGACGGGTGATCATGACGTCAAGTTTCCTTGGATATAGTGGAGGCCAGATAGAGATGACGGGTTTGATGTGATGGAGTTTATTATCTACTTGGAGATTCCATACCGAACACCAGTTATTGAAAATAAAATTTTTAATGGTGTGTTTGACGTCAGAGAAAGGAATAGGGTGATCTAAAACTGTTGTGGAATCTTTTGCTGCTGTGTCAGCAAATTCATTGCCAGGGATTCCAACATGAGCTGGGACCCAGCAAAGCAGAATACTGTAACCACGACATTTTAACCGATGATGGAGAGTTATGACAGATGAGACCAAAGGATGATTATTGTTGCCAGACTTTAAGCTCTCGAGTACGCTCAAAGAGTCCGAGTAGATGATAAAATTTTTATTCTGATGATTGGCGATAAAATCAAGTGCTTGTTTGATGGCTAAAATTTCCGCAGTAAAAACAGTGCATGATGAATGAAGTTTGAAACTATGAATATCCGAATTAAAAACAAAGGCACAACCGACATGATGTGTTGTCTTCGATCCGTCCGTATAAATATCTTTATACTTAGAGAACCTGTGACGATGAGAGTAAAAAAGTTGTTTAAATATGGATGAATCGGTGTCGGTTTTGTTAAAATTGTGAAAGGGATTAATGTATGATATAGATTTTTTCTTCCAAGGAGGAAAGTCAAATAATGGACGTACACAGACATTTATATCTTCCAGACGGGTATTTTGGATGAAGGAGCGCATACGAAAGCCAAAACACGGTATGAAGGATGGCCGGTTTTGATACAGGCGATCATACTGCTTATCAAGTAGCATGTCATTTAAAGGATGATTAGGATGAGATAAGACACGAAAAAAATAGTTCAATGAAAGTGTATGGCGAGTATGATACAAAGATGGTTCGTGACAGTCGACATAGAGACTCTGAATGGGTGAAGTTCGGAAAGCACCAGAGCATATACGAAGTGCACTGTGGTGCACAGTGTCAAGTTTTCTAAGAACGGAGTCACGAGCCGAACCATATGATGGGCAGGCGTAGTCTAGTTTTGCACGGATTACCGATCTGTATATACGTAGCATAGATGTCCTGTCAGCACCCCACGATGTATTCGATAAAACTTTAAGAAGATTAAGAGATTTCTCGCACTTTCTTCGCAGCTGTAAAACATGTGGAAGATATGTCATCTTCCGGTCAAAGACAATGCCCAAGAAACGAACCGTGTCCACAACATTTATTTTATGGTTTTCAATAAAAATTTCGGGATCCGGATGGATCCCACGTTTACGGCAAAAGTGCACACATGAAGTTTTGTCAGAAGAAAAACTAAAACCATTTTTATCACTCCAAGTCATTATACGTCTGACTGCAGTTTGCAGTTGACGTTCGATGAATGCCATGTCTTTACCTTGACAGCAAATCTGCAAGTCGTCAACATACAAGTTCCCCCGCACAGAAGGTGGTAATTGTTTTAAAATATTATTAATTTTTATAGAGAAGAGAGTGACACTGAGGACACTCCCTTGAGGAACCCCTTCTTCTTGAATAAAAAAGTTGGATACGGCAGTGCCAACACGGACTTGGTAGTGTCGGGTAGTTAAAAAATTCTTTATAAAAATTGGGAGATTTCCCCGGAACTCCAGTTCAAAAAGGTCTCGTAAGATGCCATAGCGCCAGGTACGGTCATACGCTTTCTCTATGTCGAAGAAGATTGACACTAAATGATTTCTTAGGAGAAAAGCTCTCCTAACGTCAGATTCCAGAGCAATAATGCTGTCCGTCGTCGATCTACCCCTTCTGAAACCACACTGATTTGGAGCAATGAGGTTTCTGGTTTCTAAAACATAGATTAGTCGGGCATTTATCATTTTTTCTAAAATTTTGCAAAGGCATCTGGTTAGGGCAATCGGCCGGTAATTATTGGGGTCAGAGGCGTCTTTTCCAGGCTTTGGAAAAGGGATAATAGTGGCTCTATGCCAAGCTACTGGGAAAACATGTTCTTCCCAAATCCTATTGTATATGAATAACAAGTTATGGAGTGAGCGGCGTGAAAGATGCTTTAGCATGCTGTAGGTTATTCCATCTGGTCCTGGAGAAGTGTTATGTGTGCTATGAAGGCTCTGAATGAGTTCAGATTTTGAAAATGGGATATTGTAAGGAAGAGAGGTACGTGTATTGAAGTTAAGATTTCGGCGTTCAGATTGTTGTTTGTATCTTAGAAAGGAGTCTTTATATGAAATGGCTGAAGAATTGGAAGCAAGGGCTGTGCCTATTGGGTTTGCGATTTCTGTAGGGTCTGATATTGTTTGGCTATCTTTAACAATGCAGGAAATTGGATGATTGGTGTACAAACCCATTGCCCTTTTTGCTTTAGTCCACAACTGCTTAGACGGAGTGTTGTATGATAGGCTGGATATGTATTTCGCCCACGACTCTCTTTGGCTCTGTCGACGTACTTTTCTAGCATATGCCTTAGCGTGTTTAAAATTTAGTAGATTTTGGGTCGTCGGGTATCTACGGAAAATATTCCAGGCTTTCTGTTGTCGTTTCCTGGCATCACGACATTCGTCTGTCCACCAAGGTCTTCTGATTTTACGTTTAACTGAGGAGGTTTTTGGTATGGAGGTATCAGCTGCTTGAATTATTACATTAGTTATGTTATTTATGGCATCATTAATGTCACCCACTACCATTTGCCTGGTAATGTTTGCAAGAAAGGTGAAGGTCGCCCAGTCAGCTCGATCGTAAATGTAACGGGGTTGAGTAGCTGTAGTATGAGAGTCATTGGTTACAAGGGAGAGAAATACTGGAAAGTGGTCACTGTTGTATAGATCATTTGATACCCAGAAGTTATAAAATGGCAGAAGAGAAGGGGAACATATGGCTAGGTCTATTGCATGAAATGATTTTGTCGGTAGATGAAAGTATGTGTTATCACCGTTATTGAGAATGCAGAGTGAGAGATCGGATAGAATGGTTTCTATTTGTTGTCCTCTATTGTTTGTGTTTTGACTTCCCCAAAGGGGGCTATGGGCATTGAAGTCTCCGACTATTATGAATGGGGTAGGTAGTTGGTTAATAAGATGTACCAAGGAATTTCGATCTACTGATTCGTTTGGTGGTAGATAAACGTTGCAAATGGTAGTGAGCTGACGTATGTGGATTCGGGTTGCGACGGCCTGCATATTTGTATTTAATGGTATGATCGTAGACGGGTAGTCATTGGATATCACGAGGGCAACGCCTCCAGATACCCTTCCACCAACGTCATGATCTTTTCGGATAGAACTGTAACCTCGAAATTTAAAATTATCAGAGTCTTTAAAATAGGTCTCCTGTAGCGCAAAGACGGCCGGAGTGTGGACAGAAATAAGAGTTTTAATTTCGTCGAGCTTATTACGAGCGCCGTGACAATTCCATGAAATGATACCTGCCATGATGAGATTTATTTTTTTTTTTTAAATGACGAAAGTAAACCTAGTTACGGACGCCATCATGACGACGAGGGGGAAGGAACACGAGCAGGAAGACTGGAGGTGTCCATAGACACCCCCCCATCGGAATCAGAAAGATCCGAATTAGAGGCGCAAATTTGGAGGGAATCTTCCTCCATCCGCGCCACATTGCGAGGGTCTTTCACCTTACGGGAAGGACTGAAACGCTTTACAACATTACATTTTTTTAATTTTTTATTTATAACGGAGCTTGATGTAGTCGGAACGTTAAGTCGAGGGATTTTGGTTTGTTTTGATGCAGAATTGTTAACGGATGGTACTGTATTTTTGTTTTCGTGAGGTTTATTGGTACTATTGTTTTTACTTATTTGTGTAGAGGCATCGCACATAAGTTTTTTAGGAGCGGCAGCGGAAGCATATGAAACGCCTACTCTAGGTGTTCTAGCTTCCACCAATTTGCGGGCTTCCAGATATGGTATGTTTTTATGGGCTCTGATTGTCTGTATTTCCTTTTCGGTAATAAATTTAGGGCAAGAACGGGAGTAGGAGGGGTGGTCACCCTTACAATTAATACATTTTGCTGGCAAGTTGCAGGTCTCAGAAGAATGGTTTGGCTGGGAACAACGGGCACAAATGGGTGAACCTCGGCACGATGCTTTCGAGTGTCCAAAGCGTTGGCACTGAAAGCAACGAAGAGGGTTTTGCACGTACGGTCTTACGGAACACCGAAGGTATCCTGCTATGATAAAAGATGGTAGTTTAGGTGTTTGGAATGTCAATATGAGATGCTTCGTACGAATGATATTATCATCCCGACGGATGGTAATTCGACGGACAGCTGTTACAAGTTGATCCTGCAAGTGTTCTAAGATTTCCTCCTCGGTGGTATGGAGGAGATCAGCCTCCGATATTACCCCTCTTGATGTGTTGAGATAACCGTGTGGAGCGATGGACACAGCCATGTTACCGAGTGTTTTGATTTTTGAGAATTGCGCAGCCTGGGTTGCATTCAGTACCTCCACTAATAAATCGCCTGAGCGCAGTTTCTTTACAGAGTTTACATGTCCCACCGATGCGTAAAGACATTTATGAATTAAGAAGGGCGACACCGTACCGAAATTACCCTCAGTACGTTTTACAATGAAAAATCTAGACATTTGTTGCTCCCTAGAGGGGAGGGGTTGCTCTCTCGAAGGGACAGAAGGAGTTTCAGAATCTGAGCGATCCGCCCAGGAAGCTGTAACTAAATTCTCTTTAGTTGCAGCCATAATTACTTTATTAGAACCACGGATTGCTTCCAGTTCGATCGGGGCCCCCGCCAGACCCCGTCGTTCCACACTTTTCTATCGTGACCAGTGTAACCGCCGGATTCTTCGCAACTAAATGACAGACGCCGGGATGTAACGTGCACCTGGTGCACGGTCCCCGACAGAATCGAGGAGGATTTCTCGCTACCTCGCGACGTCTGCCATAAAGATACACGCAACCAAGGGCCTCTATCTCTGGGACATTTTAAGGAAAACATACCACAACCATTACCCACATAGCACTCCACTTCTCTCCGCCAACACAACCCCAACAGGGTCGGTTCCCGAGCCCAAACGGTGTCCCTCACGGGAGAGGCCGAAAAGTGGTACTGGACCCAGTAGCGTCAAGGCTGGGTGGGCGGAGATCAGTTTTGATACCATGAAGGCTCCGAAGGGGACAGATAGCACAAAAACTTTTTTTGGAAATTTTAATATTTTTCATATTTTTTTGATTTTTTATTTATTTTATTAAACGAAGAAATGACAAACAAAAAACACATAGGGGTTAAGAAAGAAAACATCAACAAAAAAAATTAGTGGAAGCTCCAGTTGGAAAGGAAGAAAAGTCCGGAAAGGAGAAAACAAAAGAAACAGGACAGGAGAAGCGAAAGAGAGATGGATCGCTATGGGACACTGGGGACGCTACACCCACATTCACCAAAGACAGTGAACCCCACGGAGAGAGAAAAAGACACTAGGGTACCTCGGGGTTGTGAAGCCCGTGTTTACCTAAAGAAGGTAAACCCCCTGAGGGGGATTGGGCATCGGAGATATCCAGCAATAACATAGTTTGGTAGCTTTGGCGTGTCAAATGTCAGGATGAGGTGCTTCGTTGGACGGATTTCCCCATCCCGACGGATAGTAATACGACCCACAGCAGACACAAGCTGGTCCTGTAAGTGCTCCAAAATTTCTTCTTCGGGGGTATAGAGTAAGTCAGCATCCGAAATAACGCCTCTCGAAGAATTGAGATAGACGTGTGGAGTTACGGACACAGCTATGTTTCCAAACATTGTTACCTTCATCAATTGCAAAGCTTGTGCTGATGTTGACAACTCTACTAATAAGTCACCAGAGCGAAGTTTTTTTACGCTTTGAACATTCCCTACAGAGGCAGAAAGACATTTCTGAATAAGAAAGGGCGACACCGTTGCAAATGTGCCTTCCTTGCGTTTAATTATAAAAAAACGAGCCATTTGTTGCTCCCTCGAGGGGAGAGATTTTTCATTTCCACTAGAAAGATTTGAAGAAGAATCCATAAAAAAAGGGGGGGTTGATTCGGTTCTCGGCGGCACCACCCACCACGGAGCCCAACAAGGGGATGCAGATACTTGCACCAGTGCTCGTCGAGGACTATACGCACACGAAACGACCCTGAAGCAGACCTCCACCCTTAACGAGATGCCCAGAAGCCGAAACGATAGCTTGGTTCCTAGCCGGAGACAATGTCAGCGACCAGCCGATTGATACATTAGGGAACCACTAAGTACCTCCCGTTTACCCGAAGCGGGGGCCGAAGCAGTGTGTTGGGCAACCAAAACTGACCATCATCTACCAGGATTCCCTTTTCCGGGGACACGGGTCTCCACGCACGGCAAACATGTGGGTGATATACACGTCATTAGAAGCTAGAAGCAATAGAGAGGCAACAGCTTTTAATGAGGTGCCCTCGCCTTCGAAGAGGAACCACACCGAGGGAGAAAAAAAGAAAAAAGTAAAGGAAGAGAGGAGAGGAAAAAAGAAATGAGAGACAGTTCGCTGGGGTACCTCGGGATTGCGACACCCGTGTTTACCTAAAGAAGGTAAACCCCCTGAGGGGCCACATTGCGAGGGTCTTTCACTTTTTCGGTTGGTTGGTTGGTTGGGGTTTTATGGCGCAAGATCCAAAATAGGACATAAAGCGCCAAACACAAGACTAGAGCAAAAACAGATTACATAACAGTCGCCACGCTCGAACCAACGGTGAAAAAACAGATTTCTAACCAACACTAATAAATATAAAAACGAGTAACCGTAAAAAACTGAATAAAAGGGATGATAAAAATTATGTATAAACATGTTAGAATGATATATACAAGGTAATATAGAAAGATGATATGTAAAAAGTCATAAAAAACGGTGATATATAAGGTGGTAAAAACGATGATACATAAAATTGATAAAAATATTATAAAAAGATATATTTGTAAAAGGCAATAAAAGTTTAACTATAAAATCAATTGCTAAAACACAGACTGCGTATAAAACCAGTAAAAAATAAGAAGGCAAACAGAGCAGGATGGGGGGGCTCCCCCAGCAGTTCAATTAAGATAGGTGAACTGGAGCCAAAAAACCTATTATACTGGGCTTGAAGCGAGGGGCAAGACGTCAAAATATGTCCAATTGAAAGTGGAGCCTTACAATGTTGACAGAGAGGGGCATCCTCACCCATCAACAAATGTCGATGCGTCAAAAGGGAATGCCCGATTCTCAACCGTGTGAGTATGACGTCTGCACGACGCAGTTGAGCTGATGGCCAAGCACCAATACATGGTTTAACCTGTCGCAGCTTATTAGTAACCTGCAGATCCCAATCAACTTGCCATTCGTTCCGAATTAACTTTTTCACAGCGGACTTCACATCACTGATAGGCACATGCTGATTCAGCCGATGCACAGCACCTTTAGCCGCAGCATCTGCCTGCTCGTTACCCGATATGCCGACATGACCAGGCACCCAGCAGAAAAGGACACTGAAGCCACGACGACAGAGGCGACGATGCAGATCCAACAGCGGAGATACAAGGGAATGGGAGTGTGACACTTCACCATTCTCCAAAGTCTCTAAAACGCTGATGGAATCTGTATACACTATAAAACGCTTATCTCTCTGCCGGAAGATATACTTCAGAGCTTCATGTACAGCCACAAACTCTGCTGAAAAGACAGAAAAACAGTCGGGAAGTGAATAGCTCCTAACGTCTCTGCCACAGACGTAGGCACATCCAACATGATCTTCTGTTTTCGAGCCGTCGGTATAAACATCAACATAGTTAGGGTAACTAGCGAGGTGCGACGCAAAAAGCTGGCGAAAAATGACAGGATCCGTATTCGATTTTGCAAAACCCTGGTTGGTTGGTTGGTTGTTTTGGGTTTTATGGCGCAAGGTCCAGAGAGGACAAGCTGCGCCAAACACACGATGAAACCCGAAAAAGAATATATATCTAATTTAACACTTATTGACCAATAGTGCATTAAAACGGTAATAAAATATTTACAAATGCCAGAAAGCTATAAAGACGGGTAAAATACGGAAATAAGTCATAAAAACACAGATAAAATTTATAAAAAAAGTATGAGTTTTATACATATCTTTTACAACTCGAGGTAACAAATAACACACAGACTTGTTAAAAAAACACGCAAAGCAAACACAGGCGTACACATAATGATGAAAACCGTCCAGTAGTTAAAAAAACGTACTTAAAAGTAGGCAACAGTAAGAGTGAAAAATAGTTTTATGAATATATGAAAGAAAGGCAAAATATGCTATAACAAAAGCATATGGATGAGGATTCTCCCATCCTGTAGACGCAATAAGACACAATGGGGTAAAAGCAATAAGATGAGTCATAAGAACAAAGTTAAATGAAGAAATATTCTAAATAGAAAAGTTGTATAAAATAAAGGTGGCAATAAAAGCCAAATAAAAGGGTGATAAAAGTTAGAAAAAGGCGTGAGAAAAACAAGTCAATGCAAAAAAGAGAAAAGGTCAAGTACGAAGGTGAGAAAAACAAACAAAAAAATGGAGGGGGCTGTTAAGACCCCCCGCTGTTTCCTCTCACTGGAGGTCGAGAGGAAAGGGATGGAATGTCCGTGCATTCCATTTCATCAGCGTCAGAGATGTCAGATGTGTAAAGTTGAAGCGAATCGTCAGGTTTTTTTCTAAGGTTTTGATTTCGTATATATTTAGGGTCTTTTTCTTTACGTGATGTAACAGGTCTAGTTCGAGGGTCTGTATCCAATTTATATTTTTGATTTGATTTGATTTGTTTTTTTGATTTTTGAGGTTTATACTTTACAAGGGTGAATAGGGGGGAACTATTTTTAGGGATATTTGTGTTTGGTGGAATAGGTGTGTCGGGAGTAAAGTGGGCTACTGCGTTTTTGCTATGCGATGGTTCTGATTCTGACACAGGAGAAGTGAGACATTTCGGCTTTGACGGGATGTTAGGTGAGATAGGAGTGCACGGAGTTATCAAGGTTTTCTTGGAAATTGGTTGGGATTTTGAAATCATATTAGACTGTTTTCGGGGTGAAGTTGCGGATGAAGAATTGGAAACTTTCGGTCTGGGCAGTGATTCAGTCTGTGTGCCAACAGAAGTTACAGATTTTTTAACCGCAGAGGCAAATGATAATCCAGGTCTCGGTGTCCGGGACTCAATCTCTCTACGAGCTTCCATATACGATACATTTTTTGTTGTTTTTAATATCTGCACTTCTTTTTCTGTCTGCCATTTTGGACATGACCGAGAGTACGCCACGTGTTCTTCCTTACAATTAGCACACCGAACAGGGGCAGTGCAGCCTTCACCGTCATGGCCGACCTCGGCGCAACGAGGGCAGGTAACAGACCCACGGCATGCATTTTTTGAATGGCCAAAGCGCTGACATTTGAAACAGCGCAAAGGGTTTGGGATATAAGGTCGAACTGGACAACGGTGGTATGCAGCTTGGATGTGTGACGGAAGTGTCGGAGTGTCAAATGTCAGGATGATATGCTTCGTAGGAAGAAGTCTACCATCCCGACGAATCGTTACTCTGCGTACGCCACAAACGTGCTGATCACGTTGGTTGGTTGGTTGGGGGTTTATGGCGCAAGATCCAAAATAGGACATAAAGCGCCAAACACAAGACTAGAGCCAAAAGAGAGTAAATAAAGAGTCGCCAGGCTCGAACCAACGGTGAAATAACAGATTTATAACCAACAGTAAGAAATATAAAAACGAGTAACCGTGAAAAACTGAATAAAAGGGATGATAAAAATTATGTATAAACATGTTTGAATGATGATATATATACAAGGTAACATAGAAAGATGATATGTAAAAGTCATAAAAACGTGATATATAAGGTGGTAAGGTTGGTTGGTTAGTTTGGGTTTATTGGCGCAAGGTCCAGATATGGACAAGCTGCGCCAAACATATGGTAAGCATCCGAAGAAAAAGGACGATATTATACATATTATTTGGTCATTTTAAGACCAAACAAAAAACCTTGATAAAAGAGATATACTAGTCTACAAGTTATGTTTAACGGGAAAACAGGCATAAAAAAACAAAGTTGCGCAGTATTTTATAAAATACAATAAAAGGACAAAGTGTTAAATTTCCTAAAAACAACGAACACGTGAAAAACGGTGAAGACCATTAAAGACAGTAGTATAAAAAACCATGATATGCAAGGTGAAAAAGAGCAATATCCAATAAGCCAGTCACTAAATGTGGCGGATGAATGAAAAAAGATGATGAGAAAAAAGAGTAAAAACAATGAAAAGAAGATTGATAAAATCTTCCAGTTACAAGTTAGATTTTATGGACAATCATATATATCAGGTGATAATAAAAAATAAACAGCCGTATAAAATAGGTAATATAAACATTCATATAAAACAGGTAAAAGAAAGAGGCGTATAAAATGATGAAATGACAGTAATAACTTCAAATACTAAAAATGCCGTATAGTACAGGCATAAAAGAAAAGTCATGTAAAAGTAGAAGATAACAGTTATATAGAACAAAACGGTTTAAATATCGGAATAGCAATTAAAAAAAAACAAGGAAAAACAAGAGTGAAACTGTTAAAAGTCAAAACTTCTGGACAGGGAAACCCCCATCCAGGTTAAGGTCACGTTCTTGATGAAGACAAAGCAAAAGAAGGAGAGACCGAGTGACCTCTCCCCTCAAGTTGAGTGGTAGAAGATAGAATGTCATTACATTCTATCTCATCGGTATCTGAGATACCGGATGCGTAAATCTCAAGCATGTCTTGGGAAGTTGCTTGAAGCTTAATATCTTTTAAATATTTAGGTTCTTTCGATTTGTTTGTTAAGGCTGGTGTATTACGTTCAATAACTATTTTGGTTTTTCTATTTTTTATGTATTTTACTGGTGGTAGAGCACGAGGAGTTCTATTTCGAGTTCTATTACTGATGGTAGAGCACGAGGAGTTAGGTTCTATTGCAATAAATTCAGATGTACGTGCTGCTTTGTTTTTTTTCGACGAGGAATCTGATTGTTTAACACTGTGTGGGTTGGGAGGAAAAGGTTGATCAGGTGAGATATTACAGTTGGAGTTACATTTTGAATCTGTTTTCTGGCGAGCGGAAGGTGAGGAAGGTTGTTGAACATTTTTACTTGATCCTGAAGCTGCAGTGATAGACGAAGGTTCAGTCGGATGAGTTTCGGTCTGGGTACTAACAGTTTTACAAACTTTTTTAACTGCTGATGAGTATGATAGGCCAGCCTTTGGGGTTTTAGAGTCAATCAGTTTCCTTGCATCCGCATATGACATTTTTTGTGTTACTTTCAGAGTCTGAATTTCTTTTTCCTTTATCCAATTTGGACAAGCACGAGAAAAAGCTACGTGATCTCCTCGGCAGTTTACACATCGGGGGGATAATTCGCAATTTTCACTGTCATGGCCAACTTCTGCGCAACGGGCGCAGGTAACGGACCAACGACAAGAAACTTTCGAATGACCAAAGCGTTGGCATTGGAAGCATCTCAGCGGATTCGGAATGTACGGCCGTACTGGAGCTCTGATCCACGCCATCTTTACACATTTTGGGAGTTCCGGCGTTTCAAACGTCAAGACTAGGTGTTTAGTGGAAAGCGTCTTCCCGTCTCGACGTATAGTGATGCGTCTGACAGCACATACACTTTGTTCCCGGAGGTTTTCCAGGATCTCGTCTTCTGGAGTGTCTATAAAATCAGACTCTGAAATTACACCGCGTGAAGAGTTAAGGAAGCTGTGAGCGGAAACAATAACAGATAAGTGTCCTAGAGAGGTACAGGCAGAAAGAAGAGCAGCTTGTTTGTTCGAAGAGACCTCGACTAAAAGATCCCCAGAACGCAATCTTTTTATAGATTTAACTTCACCAATTGCTGACAGCATGGATTTGTGAATTACGAATGGCGAAACGTTGTTAAATGTACCTTCTTTTCGTTTTATTATAAAAAATCGAGCAGTAACGCAAGAGGTCTGTTCTTTCGTTCTACGGGGTGACTTATCCCTCACCGTGGGATTTTCCTTAAAGGTATCCATAAAAAGGGCCGGATATTCAGACCTGACGGCACCACCCACCATGGAGCCCAACAAGGGGATGTAGGTTCCTACACCAGTGCTAGCCAGGTCTATACGCACACTGACCACAAGCGGTCCGATAGCTTGAACCCTGAGCAGGTGACAGAAGTCTAACCCACCAGCCGATTGATACCCAGGGGAACACAGAGTACCTCCCGTTTACCCGAAGCGGGGGCCGAAGCAGTGTGTTGGGCAACCAAACCTGACCCTCAACTACCAGGATTCCCTTTTCCGGGGACACGGGTCTCCACGCACGGCAAACACGTGGGTGATAAAGACCCCAATAGTAGCAAGAGGCGACAGAACGGCAACAGCTACTAAAGGGGTGCCCTCGCCTCCGAAGAGAAACCACACCGAGGGAGAAAAAAAGAAAAAAGTAAAGGAAGAGAGGAGAGGAAAAAAGAAATGAGAGATAGTTCGCTGGGGTACCTCGGGATTGCGACACCCGTGTTTACCTAAAGAAGGTAAACCCCCTGAGGGGTATAAGGTGGTAAGACAATGATACATAAAATTGATAAAAAGATTATAAAAAGATATATTTTTAAAAGGCAATAAAAGTTTAACTATAAAATCAATTGCTAAAGCACAGACTGTGTATAAAACCAGTAAAAAATAAAAAGGGAAACAGTGAAGGATGGGGGGGCTCCCCCAGCAGTTCAGACAAAATAGGTGAACTGGAGCCAAAAAAGCTATTATACTGGGCTTGAAGCGAGGGGCAAGACGTCAAAATATGTCCAATTGAAAGTGGAGCCTTACAATGTTGACAGAGAGGGGCATCCTCACCCATCAACAAATGTCGATGCGTCAAAAGGGAATGCCCGATTCTCAACCGTGTGAGTATGACGTCTGCACGACGCAGTTGAGCTGATGGCCAAGCACCAATAACTGGTTTAACCTGTCGCAGCTTATTAGTGACCTGCAGATCCCAATCTACTTGCCATTCGTTCCTAACTAACTTTTTCACAGCGGACTTCACATCACTGATAGGCACATGCTGATTCAGCCGATGCACAGCACCTTTAGCCGCAGCATCTGCCTGCTCGTTACCCGATATGCCGACATGACCAGGAACCCAGCAGAAAAGGACACTGAAGCCACGACGACAGAGGCGACGATGCAGATCCAACACCGGAGATACAAGGGAATGGGAGTGTGACACTTCACCATTCTCCAAAGTCTCTAAAACGCTGATGGAATCTGTATGCACTATAAAACGCCTATCGCTCTGCCGGAAGATGTACTTCAGAGCTTCATGTACAGCGACAAATTCTGCTGAAAAGACAGAAAAACAGTCAGGAAGTGAAAAGCTCCTAACGTCTCTGCCACAGACGTAGGCACATCCAACATGATCTGTTTTAGAGCCGTCGGTATAAACATCAACATAGTGAGGGTAACTAGCGAGGTGCGACGCAAAAAGCTGGCGAAAAATGACAGGATCCGTATACGATTTTGCAAAACCCTGGAAGGGGCGCAAGTACGAAATCTTGTGGTTTCGCCAAGGTGGGGAATGCAAAGTCGGTTGCAGCATGACATGCACATCACAGAGCGGAGACAAGGTAAGTAACGTCCTCATGCGAAGTCCGAAAGGTGGAATGCAAGATGGCCGATTTTCAAAAAGTCGGTCAAACTGACTGTCAAGAAGACCAGCATGGAGTGGGTGATTAGGTTGCGATAGGACACGGTAATACAACTGAAGCGACAATTGCTTGCGAGTAGATGGTAAAGAAGACTCACCGCAGATGACATATAAACTCTTAATGGGAGATGTCCTGAAAGCACCAGAACAGATTCGAAGGGCGGAATGATGAACCGTGTCGAGTTTCCGTAGCACGGATAAGCGTGCGGAACCGTACACGGCGCATCCATAATCCATTTTCGATCGAATGACCGCGCGATAAACCCGGAGCATAGTAGATCGCTCAGCTCCCCAGGACGTATTGGATAGAACTTTCAGCAAGTTTAGAGCCTGCTCTGACTTCCGCCGCAGATACATTACGTGCGGAAGGAAAGTTAACTTACTATCAAACAACACGCCCAAGAAACGAACCACATTCTCTACGGCTATCAGGGAGTCACCTAGGTATATTTGCGGGTCAGGATGCAAACCTCTGCGTTTGCAAAAATGTACACAAGAGGTTTTTTCGGTCGAAAATTTAAATCCGTTCTCCGAACACCATGTCATCATGCGAGATATTGAAGCTTGCAATTGTCGTTCGATGTAACGCATATCCTTACCTTGACACGAGATCTGCAGGTCATCGACATACAGATTGCCACGAACAGATGGTGGTAAACACTGTAAAATTCCATTAATTTTCAGGGAAAACAGTGTAACACTCAATACACTGCCCTGAGGAACTCCCTCTTCTTGAATGTAAACATCGGAAAGCGTTGTACCAATGCGAACTTGAAATTCTCGCAGTGACAAGAAGTTCGCAATGAATATCGGCAAGTGACCACGAAAGGTGTTATTACAAAGGTCACGAAGGATACCATATCGCCACGTCCGGTCATAAGCCTTTTCAATGTCGAAGAAAACAGACACTAAGTGGTTTCTTCTGACAAAGGCATTGCGAGCTTCGGATTCTAAGGCTATGATATTATCCATCGTGGACCGGCCACGCCGAAATCCGCTTTGTAGGGGTGACAGACAAAGCTGGGATTCTAACTGATACACTAACCGATTGTTAACCATTCGTTCCAGCAGCTTGCATAAACAGCTGGTGAGTGCAATTGGACGGTAGTTGCTAGGGCTAGAAGCATCCTTTCCCGGTTTGGGAATAGGAATCACTATTGCCCTACGCCAAGAGGATGGAAAAGCATGTTCCTCCCAGATTCTATTATATAGATACAGCAAATTACGGAGCGAGCTGCGACAGAGATGCTGTAACATAGCATAACTAATGCCATCGGGACCCGGGGAAGTCATCCGAGTCTGCCGAAGGCAATTCTCCAACTCGTTCTCCGTAAAGGGGCAGTTGTAGGCCAGATCGGACTGAGTATCGAAACGCAAAGGTCTTGACTCGGCACGCAGTTTGTGTCGCATGAAAGTGGTCGGATACGACGACGCACTCGACACTGAACTGAAGGCGCTGCCAATGGCGTTACTTATTTCCTCTAAGGTAGAAAGTGTAACGCCATTTTGAACAATGCACGGTATTGGCTGGTCTGGATATAATCCTATGCATTTCTTTACTTTCGTCCAAAGCTGTTTACTGGGGGTGGATGGTGTCAATTCCGAAACGTACTTTTTCCACGACTCTCTCTGGCAACGTCGACGCACTCTACGAGCGTTAGCTCTTGCTTGCTTGAAAGCAACGAAATTTGGAGTGGTGGGATATCGGCGAAATATCCCCCACATTTTACGTTGTACTTTCAATGCTGCAGAACACTCAAGGTTCCACCACGGTTTCCAGTTTCTTCGACCATTAGGTGAGCTCTTGGGAATGGCTGCATCGGCAGCTTCTATTATAACGTGGGAGACAAGACGAACCGCATCATCGATATCACCGTCGACCATAGCCTGGGTAATGGTTGCAATGTCTGTAAATCGCGACCAGTTCGCAGACTCATATTTGAATCGCGCAGGGCGACAGACTACGGATCCAGTGCCGGACAATGACACAAACACAGGAAAATGGTCACTTCCGCGAAGATCTGTCCCGACCCAAAAGTTGCAAGATGGAAGGATTGACGGTGAACAGATGGCAAGATCAATGATGTGAAATGTCCGAGATGGCTCGTGGAAGTGAGTAGGATCACCATTATTGAGGAGGCAAAGATTGTGGTCAGTTATTAACTGCTCCACTTGCCTTCCTCGAGCGGTGTTACAGCTACTCCCCCACAAAACATTATGAGCATTAAAGTCTCCAAGTATGACAAAAGGTTCCGGAAGCTGAGTCACCAAGTCGTCGAGAGTTCTTTGATCAACAACGTCGTTAGGTGGCAGATATATTACACACACGGAAATTAATTTCCGCATCTGCACACGCACTGCTACCGCTTGAAGTGGAGTATTTAACGATAGGACAGAGTAGGGATAGCTGTGAGAGGTCAGGAGAGCAACACCTCCAGACGCTCGCACACCCGAAACATTGTCCTTCCGAATAATACTATAACGACGTAATTTGGCCGTGTCCGCTGACTTCAGGAAAGTTTCCTGAAGTGCGACACAGGCCGGATGGTAATCTGTGATCAAAGACTTCAGATCAGATAGTTTATTACGGAAACCGCGACAGTTCCAGGAAATTAAACTCGCCATCAAGAGGAAGAGGGAGATGGAGCACGAGCTGGAAGAGTTGAGGTGTCCATAGACACCCCAGCATCAGGATCAGAAAGATCCGAATTGGAGGCGCAAATTTGGAGGGAATCCTCCTCCATACGCGCCACATTGCGAGGGTCCTTCAACTTACGTGAATGACTCACTCGCTTAGCAACTTCACTTTTTAACTTTTTATGTATAGGTGGTTTTGGTGTAGAAGGTTTTGAGATGGAAGAACGGGATGTTTTATTAGGTTGTGAGTTAGATTTTGAAGGTGCCGTAGTTTGAGTTTTACTATTGTTTGATTTATTGGTGTTAAGAATAGGCTCCGTTTGGGTTGATGAGTTACACATTACTCTCTTGGAAGCGGCAACAGAGGCGTATGAAACACCAACTCTAGGGCTTCTAGCCTCGACCTGTTTGCGCGCTTCTAAGTATGACAGACTATTGTTGGCTCTTACGGTCTGAATTTCTTTCTCAACTATCCATTTTGGACAGGAGCGTGAGTATGATGTGTGATCTCCTTGGCAGTTGACGCATTTAGCTGGCTTTGTGCAGGTCTCAGATGCATGGTCAGGCTGGGCACATTGGGCACAGACCACGGAACCACGACACGATGCTTTCGAGTGTCCGAAACGTTGACACTGAAAGCAACGGAGAGGGTTCTGAACGTAGGGCCTGATGGGGCACCGAAGGTACCCAGCAATAAGGAATGATGGTAATTTAGGTGTGTCGAAAGTCAAGATGAGATGCTTCGTTGGAAGCACTTTCCCATCTCGACGGATATTAATACGACGAACACCAGACATATGTTGGTCGTGTAGATGCTCCAGGATTTCCTCTTCGGGAGTATGGAGGAGATCGGCCTCCGATATTACTCCTCTCGAAGAGTTCAAATATCCATGAGGAGCCACGGACACAGCAATGTTTCCAAACATATTAATCTTAGACAACTGCGCAGCTTGTACTGCAGTCAATACTTCAACAAGGAGGTCACCAGAACGGAGTTTCTTTATTGAATTCACTTCGCCTATTACAGAATTTTTGCTTTTTTGAATGAGGAAAGGTGAAACAGTGGTGAAGTTGCCTTCCGATCGCTTAACTATGAAGAAGCGAGAAGTTTGATTGACGGTATATGAATTAGATGATGCACGATGGTTACTAGTTGCTTTGCTTGAGTTATCCATAAAAATGGGCCGTATGTTCGGTACCCGGCGGCACCACCCACCATGGAGCCCTACAAGGGGACGCCGGTTACTGCGCCAGTGCTAACCGGGAACTATACGCGCGCGGCCAATGACCGGTTGCTTAGCCCTGAGCCAGTGTACAAAGTCTAACCGACCAGCCGATTGGTACACACGGGACCAATGTGCACCTCCCGTTTACCTGAAGCAAGGGCCAAAGTAGTGTGTTGGAGCGTTATCTTACTAAAGCCCACATTATGGCGAAGAATAAAACCCCTCAACTACCAGGATCCCCATTTCCTGGGACACGGGTCTCCACGCACGGCAAACACGTGGGCAGTTAATCGCCATTAGAAGCTAGAAGCACAGAATGGCTACAGCTTCTGATGAGGAGCCCTCACCTCCGAAGAGGTAACCGCAACGAGGGAGAAAAAAAGGTAAAAGTAGAAGGACGAGAGGAGAAGAAAAGGGAAAGGAGAGAAAGTTCGCTGGGGTACCTCGGGATTGCGACACCCGTGTTTACCTAAAGAAGGTAAACCCCCTGAGGGGAACGTGCTGATCACGCAGTTCTGATAAAATTTCTTCTTCTGACGTGTATAAGAAATCTGACTCTGAAAAGACACCACGGGAAAAATTAAGAAAGCCATGAGGCGTGATCGTAACTGGAAATGGGCCTAGATATTTGCAATTTGAAACTAAAATTGACTGTTGTGCAGAAGTCGCCTCTAAAAGAAGATCACCTGATCGAAGTCTTTTGAGGGACTTCACCTCACCTAAAACAGAGTTTATAGTTTTCTGGATTACGAAAGGTGAAACTTTTGAAAAATTTCCTTCCTTCATAGATATTACAAAAAATCTTACATTATTACATTTTGGCTCAACATGTTCTCCACAAGGTGCAGAAATCTTTTGTGATAAAAACTTGTCATTTTGTTGCGGTGAATTATCCCTCACCGTGGGATTTCCGAATGAAGTATCCATAAAAAAGGGCTTATAGTTCAGAGCCCGGCCGCACCACCCACCATGGAGCCCAACAAGGGGATGCAGATTACTGCACCAGTGCTAGCCGGGTCTATACGCGCACGAAACGACCCTGAAGCAGACTCCACCCTTAGCGAGATGCCCAGCAGTAGAAACGATTGCTTGGTTCCTAGCCGAAGACAAAGTCAGCGACCAGCCGATTGATACAATAGGGAACCACTATGTACCTCCCGTTTACCTGAAGCGGGGGCCAAAGCAGTGTATTGGGATACCAAAACTGTCCCTCAACTGCCAGGATTCCCTTTTCCAGGGACACGGGTCTCCACGCACGGCAAACACGTGGGTGATATACACGCCATTAGAAGCTAGGAGCAACACAGCGGCAACAGCTTCTAATGGGGTGCCCTCGCCTCAAAGAGGAACCACACCGAGGGAGAAAAAAAGAAAAAAGCAGAAAGATGAGAGGAGGGGAAAAAGGAAATGAGAGAAAGTTCGCTGGGGTACCTCGGGATTGCGACACCCGTGTTTACCTAAAGAAGGTAAACCCCCTGAGGGGCTGCAAAACCCTGGAAGGGGCGCAAGTACGAAATCTTGTGGTTTCGCCAAGGTGGAAAATGCAAAGTCGGTTGCAGCATGACATCCACATCACACAGCGGAGATGATATCAGAAACGTCCTGATGCGAAGTCCGAAAGGTGGAATGCAAGATGGCCGATTTTGGTAAAGTCGGTCATTCTGACTGTCAAGTAGAGCAGAATGGAGTGGGTGATTAGGTTGCGAGAGGATACGGAAGTACATCTGAAGCGACAATTGCTTGCGAATAGATGGTAAAGAAGGCTCACCGCAGATGACATTTAAACTCTTTACGGGAGATGTTCTGAAAGCACCAGAACAGATTCGAAGGGCGGAATGATGAACCGTGTCCAGTTTCCGTAGAACGGAAAAGCGTGCGGAATCGTACACGGCGCATCCATAATCCATTTTCGATCGAATGACCGCGCGATAAACCCGGAGCATAGTAGATCGCTCAGCTCTCCAGGACGTGTTGGATAGAACTTTCAGCAAGTTTAGAGCCTGCTCAGACTTCCGCCGTAGATACATTACGTGCGGAAGGAAAGTTAACTTACTATCGAACAACACGCCCAAGAAACGAACCACGTTCTCTACGGCTATTAGGGAGTCACCTAGGTATATTTGCGGGTCAGGATGCAAACCTCTGCGCTTACAAAAATGTACGCAAGAGGTTTTTTCGGCCGAAAACGTAAAACCGTTCTCAGAACACCATGTCATCATGCGAGATATTGAAGCTTGCAATTGTCGTTCGATGTAACGCATATCCTTACCTTGACACGAGATCTGCAAGTCGTCGACATACAGATTGCCACAAACAGATGGTGGCAAACACTGTAAAATGCCATTAATTTTCAGGGAAAACAGTGTAACACTCAATACACTGCCCTGAGGAACTCCCTCTTCTTGAATGTAAACATCGGAAAGCGTCGTACCAATGCGAACTTGAAATTCTCGTAGTGACAAGAAGTTCGCAATGAAAATCGGCAAGTGACCACGAAAGGTGTTATTATAAAGATCACGAAGGATACCATATCGCCACGTCCGGTCATAAGCCTTTTCAATGTCGAAGAAAACAGACACTAAGTGGTTTCTTCTGACAAAGGCATTGCGAGCTTCGGATTCTAAGGCTATGATATTATCCATCGTGGACCGGCCACGCCGAAATCCGCTTTTAGAGGTGACAGACAAAGCTGGGATTCTAACTGATACACTAACCGATTGTTAACCATTCGTTCCAGCAGCTTGCATAAACAGCTGGTGAGTGCAATTGGACGGTAATTGTTAGGGCTAGAAGCATCCTTTCCCGGTTTGGGAATAGGAATCACTATTGCCCTACGCCAAGAGGATGGAAAAGCATGTTCCTCCCAGATTCTATTAAATAGATACAGCAAATTACGGAGCGAGCTGCGAGAGAGATGCTGTAACATAGCATAACTAATGCCATCGGGACCCGGGGAAGTCATCCGAGTCTGCCGAAGGCAATTCTCCAATTCGTTCTCCGTAAAGGGGCAGTTGTAGGCTGCAACGCAAGTATCGAAACGCAAAGGTCTTGACTCGGCACGCAGTTTGTGTCGCATGAAAGTGTTCGGATACGACGACGCAATCGACACTGAACTGAAGGCGCTGCCAATGGCGTTACTTATTTCCTCTAAGGTAGAAAGTGTAACGCCATTTTGAACAATGCACGGTATTAGCTAGTCTGGATATAATCCTATGCATTTCTTTACTTTCGTCCAAAGCTGTTTACTGGGGGTGGATGGTGTCAATTCCGAAACGTACTTTTTCCACGACTCTCTCTGGCAACGTCGACGCACTCTACGAGCGTTAGCTCTTGCTTGCTTGAAAGCAACGAAATTTGGAGTGGTGGGATATCGGCGAAATATCCCCCACATTTTACGTTGTACTTTCAATGCTGCAGAACACTCAAGGTTCCACCACGGTTTCCAGTTTCTTCGACCATTAGGTGAGCTCTTGGGAATGGCTGCATTGGCAGCTTCTATTATGACGTTGGAGACAAGACGAACCGCATCATCGATATCACCGTCGACCATAGCCTGGGTAATGGTTGCAATGTCTGTAAATCGCGACCAGTTCGCAGACTCATATTTGAATCGCGCAGGGCGACAGACTACGGATCCAGTGCCGGACAGTGACACAAACACAGGAAAATGGTCACTTCCGCGAAGATCTGTCCCGACCCAAAAGTTGCAAGATGGAAAGATTGACGGTGAACAGATGGCAAGATCAATGATGTGAAAGGTCCGAGATGGCTCGTGGAAGTGAGTAGGATCACCATTATTGAGGAGGCAAAGATTGTGGTCAGTTATTAACTGCTCCACTTGCCTTCCTCGAGCGGTGTTACAGCTACTCCCCCACAAAACATTATGAGCATTAAAGTCTCCAAGTATATCAAAAGGTTCCGGAAGCTGAGTCACCAAGTCGTCGAGAGTTCTTTGATCAACAACGTCGTTAGGTGGCAGATATATTACACACACGGAAATTAATATCCGCATCTGCACACGCACTGCTACCGCTTGAAGTGGAGTATTTAATGATAGGACAGAGTAGGGATAGCTGTGAGAGGTCAGGAAAGCAACACCTCCAGACGCTCGCACACCCGAAACATTGTCCTTCCGAATAATACTATAACGACGTAATTTGGCCGTGTCCGCTGACTTCAGGAAAGTTTCCTGAAGTGCGACACAGGCCGGATGGTAATCTGTGATCAAAGACTTCAGATCTGAAAGTTTATTACGGAAACCGCGACAGTTCCAGGAAATTAAAGTCGCCATCAGGAGGAAGAGGGAGAAGGAGCACGAGCGGGAGGAGTTGAGGTGTCCATAGACACCCCAGCATCAGGATCAGAAAGATCCGAATTGGACGCGCAAATTTGGAGGGAATCCTCCTCCATACGCGCCACATTGCGAGGGTGTTTCACCTTACGTGAATGACTCACTCGCTTTGCAACTTCAGCACTTTTTAATTTTTTATGTATAGGTGGTTTTGTTGTAGAAGGTTTTGAGATGGAAGAACGGGATGTTTTATTAGGTTGTGAGTTAGATTTTGAAGGTGGGGTTGTTTGAGTTTTACTATTGTTTGGTTTATTGGTTGTAATAATAGGCTCCGTTTGGGTTGATGAGTTACACATAACTCTCTTGGAAGCGGCAACAGAGGCGTATGAAACACCAACTCTAGGGCTTCTAGCCTCGACCTGTTTGCGCGCTTCTAAATATGAAATATTGTTCTTAGCTCTAACAGTCTGGATTTCTTTCTCAGCTATCCATTTTGGACAGGAGCGTGAGTAAGATGTGTGCTCTCCTTGGCAGTTGACGCATTTAGCTGGCTTTGTGCAGGTATCAGATGTATGGTCAGGCTGGGCACATTGGGTACAGACCACGGAACCTCGACACGATGCTTTCGAGTGTCCGAAACGTTGACACTGAAAGCAACGGAGAGGGTTCTGAACATAGGGCCTGATGGGACACCGAAGGTACCCAGCAATAAGTAATGATGGTAATTTCGGTGTGTCGAAAGTCAAGATGAGATGCTTCGTTGGAAGCACTATCCCATCTCGACGGATATTAATACGACGAACACCAGACACATGTTGGTGGTGTAGATGCTCCAGGATTTCCTCTTCGGGGGTATGGAGGAGATCGGCCTCCGATATTACTCCTCTCGAAGAGTTCAAATATCCATGAGGAGCCACGGACACAGCAATATTTCCAAACATACTTATTTTAGACAACTGCGCAGCTTGTACTGCAGTCAATACTTCAACAAGGAGGTCACCAGAACGGAGTTTCTTTATTGAATTAACATCGCCTATTACAGAAGTTATACATTTTTGTATCAAGAAAGGTGATACAGTTTTGAAGTTGCCTTCGGTACGCTTAATAATGAAAAAGCGATATGTTAGACTTTTATTCGATGAGACGGATGATGAGACAGATGATGCTTGCTTAGCTTTGCTTGGAATATCCATAAAAATGGGCCGTATGTTCGGTCCCCGGCGGCACCACCCACCATGGAGCCCAACAAGGGGACACCGGTTACTGCGCCAGTGCTAACCGGGAACTATACGCGCGCGGCCCATGACCGGTTGCTTAGCCCTGAGCCAGTGATCAATGTCTATCCGACCAGCCGATTGGTACACACGGGACCAATGTGCACCTCCCGTTTACCTGAAGCAAGGGCCAAAGTAGTGTGTTGGAGTGTTATCTTACTAAAGCCCATATTATGGCAAAGAATAAAACCCCTCAACTACCAGGATCCCCATTTCCTGGGACACGGGTCTCCACGCACGGCAAACACGTGGGCAGTTAATCGCCATTAGAAGCTAGAAGCACAGAATGGCTACAGCTTCTGATGAGGAGCCCTCACCTCCGAAGAGGTAACCGCAATGAGGGAGAAAAAAAGGTAAAAGTAGAAGGACGAGAGGAGAAGAAAAGGGAAAGGAGGGAAAGTTCGCTGGAGTACCTCGGGATTGCGACACCCGTGTTTACCTAAAGAAGGTAAACCCCCTGAGGGGATTTAATGGTATGATCGTAGACGGGTAGTCATTGGATATCACGAGGGCAACGCCTCCAGATACCCTTCCACCAACATCATGATCTTTTAAGATAGCACTGTAACCTCGAAATTTAAAATTATCAGATTCTTTAAAATAGGTCTCCTGTAGCGCAAAGTCGGCCGGAGTGTGGACAGAAATAAGAGTTTTAATTTCGTCGAGCTTATTACGAGCGCCGTGACAATTCCATGAAATGATACCTGCCATGATGAGATTTTTTTTTTTTTTAAAAAGGACGAAAGTCCACCAAGTTACGGACGCCATCATGACGACGAGGGGGAAGGAACACGAGCAGGAAGACTGGAGGTGTCCATAGACACCCCCCCATCGGAATCAGAAAGATCCGAATTAGAGGCGCAAATTTGGAGGGAATCCTCCTCCATCCGCGCCACATTGCGAGGGTATTTCACCTTACGGGAAGGACTGAAACGGTTTACAACATTACATTTTTAAAATTTTTTATTTATAACGGAGCTTGATGTAGTCGGAACGTTAAGTCGAGGGATTTTGGTTTGTTTTGATGCAGAATTGTTAACGGATGGTACTGTATTTTTGTTTTCGTGAGGTTTATTGGTGATATTGTTTTTACTTGTTTGTGTAGAGGCATCGCACATAAGTTTTTTAGGAGCGGCAGCGGAAGCATACGAAACACCTATTCTAGGTGTTCTAGCTTCCACCAATTTGCGGGCTTCCAGATATGGTATGTTTTAATGGGCTCTGATTGTCTGAATTTCTTTTTCGGCAATAAATTTAGGGCAAGAACGGGAGTAGGAGGGGTGGTCACCCTTACAATTAACACATTTTGCTGGCAAGTTGCAGGTCTCAGAAGAATGGTTTGGCTGGGAACAACGGGCACAAATGGGTGAACCTCGGCACGATGCTTTCGAGTGTCCAAAGCGTTGGCACTGAAAGCAACGAAGAGGGTTTTGCACGTACGGTCTTACGGAACACCGAAGGTATCCTGCTGTGATAAAAGATGGTAGTTTAGGCGTTTGGAATGTCTGTATGAGATGCTTCGTACGAAGTTGGTTGGTTGGTTGGTTGGTTGGGGTTTTATGGCGCAAGGTCCAAAATAGGACATGCTGCGCCAAACACATGGTAAAACCCGAAAAAAGCGTATCTAAAAGTGAGCATTCTTAGATTCTAAACTAAAACCGATGATAAAAACATATACACATCATACAGCGATAAAAACAATCAAAATATTAAAAACCCATATAAACACACAGATTAGAGTATAAAATTCCGTTGGTTTTGAAATTTGATAAAAAATAGTCTTACGTAAATAGTGACAAACCAGTCATGCAAAAAGGTTATAAAAGAGGCCAAAAATAATAGTTAATTACACTAATCAAGAATAACGTCCGTTCCCGAGCCCAAGCGGTGTCCCTCACGGGAGAGGCCGAAGAGTGGTACAGGACCCAGTAACGTCAAGGTTGGGTGGGCCGAGATCGGTTTTGATACCATGAAGGCTGCGAAGGGGACAGATAGCACAAAAACTTTTTTTGGAGATTTTAAAATTTTTAACATTTTTTTGGTTTTTTATTTTTTTTTAACGAAGAAACGACAAACAAAAAACACATAGGGGTTAAGAAAGAAAACAGCAACAAAAAATATTAGTAGAAGATCCAGTTGGAAAGGAAGAAAATCCCGGAAAGGAGAAAACAAAAGAAACAGGACAGGAGAAGCGAAAGAGAGATGGATCGCTATGGGACACTGGGTACGCGGCACCCACATTCACCAAAGACAGTGAACCCCACGGAGAGAGAAAAAGACACTAGGGTACCTCGGGGTTGTGAAGCCCGTGTTTACCTAAAGGTAAACCCCCTGAGGGGCCCCAGGATCGGAGTCTGAAAGATCCGAATTAGAGGCGCATATTTGGAGGGTATCTTCCTCCTTTCGCGCCACATTGCGAGGGTCTTTCACTTTTTCGGAAAGACCCAATCGCTTCACTACATCAGCACGTTTTATTTTTTTACTGTTTAACGGTTTTGAAGTAGATGCCTGAGAACTATTGGATTTACCTTTCTGGGCAACAGATTTTGCAGATGGATTTGTGGTACTTTTAAATGGTTTACTTTTTTCTGGAATATTTGTGTTTCGAGGTGGATCAGTCTGTGTGGAAACAGTACACATAACTTTTTGTGTGGTAGCTACAGAAGCGTACGAAACTCCAACTCTTGGGGTTCGAGCCTCAACTTGCTTCCGAGCTTCCATGTAAGACAAATTGTTATGAGCTCCAACGGTTTGTATTTCCTTTTCCTGAATCCATTTCGGACAGGAGCGTGAGTAAGAGGGGTGACTTCCTTTACAGTTGACGCATTTTTCGGGAGCGCTGCACGTCTCTGAAAGGTGATCAGGCTGGGCACAACGAGCACAGACCTCGGAACCACGACACGTTGCTTTCGAGTGACCAAATCTTTGGCACTGAAAGCAACGGAGAGGGTTCTGAACGTATGGTCTTGTTGGACATCGAAGATAACCCGCGATGACAAATGATGGCAGTTTAGGCGTATCGAACGTCAGGATGAGATGCTTCGTGGGAAGTACTTTCCCATCCCGACGGATAGTGATACGACGCACAGCAGAGACGAGCTGATGTTGCAAATTCTCCAAAATCTCTTCTTCGGTGGTATGTAGTAATTCGGGTTCCGAAATTACACCTCTCGAAGAATTCAGATAGCCGTGAGGAGCCACAGACACGGGTATATTGCCAAAAGCAGTGACCTTCAACAGTTGCGCCGCTTGTTTTGAAGTCAAAACCTCTACTAACAGGTCACCAGACCGAAGTTTTTTGACCGATTTCACATCGCCTACAGATCCATGAATGCATTTCTGTATCAGGAAGGGCGACACCATAGAAAATGTACCTTCCGAACGTTTAAAAATAAAAAAACGGGACACTTGACAAATATTTGAAGACAACACACAAGTTTGAGCTTTGTTTAGAGAATCCATATAAATGGGCCGTATGTTCGGTCCCCGGCGGCACCACCCACCATGGAGCCCAACAAGGGGACGCCGGTTACTGCGCCAGTGCTAACCGGGAACTATACGCGCGCGGCCAATGACCGGTTGCTTAGCCCTGAGCCAGTGAACAATGTCTAACCGACCAGCCGATTGGTACACACGGGACCAATGTGCACCTCCCGTTTACCTGAAGCGAGGGCCAAAGTAGTGTGTTGGAGCGTTATCTTACTAAAGCCCACATTATGGCGAAGAATAAAACCCCTCAACTACCAGGATCCCCATTTCCTGGGACACGGGTCTCCACGCACGGCAAACACGTGGGCAGTTAATCGCCATTAGAAGCTAGAAGCACAGAATGGCTACAGCTTCTGATGAGGAGCCCTCACCTCCGAAGAGGCAAACGCAACGAGGGAGAAAAAAAGAAAAAAGTAGAAGGAAAAGGGGAGGGGAAAAGGAAATAAGAGATAGTTCGCTGGGGTACCTCGGGATTGCGACACCCGTGTTTACCTAAAGAAGGTAAACCCCCTGAGGGGGTAGATGGTAAAGAAGGCTCGCCGCAGATGACATATAAACTCTTAATGGGAGATGTCCTGAAAGCACCAGAACAGATTCGAAGGGCGGAATGATGAATCGTGTCGAGATTCCGTAGCACGGAGAAGCGTGCGGAACCGTACACGGCGCATCCATAATCCATTTTCGATCGAATGACCGCGCGATAAACCCGGATCATGGTAGCACGTTCAGCTCCCCAGGACGTGTTGGATAGAACTTTCAGCAAGTTAAGAGCCTGCTCCGACTTCCGCCGTAGATATATTACGTGCGGAAGAAAGGTTAACTTGCTTATGGAGTGAGCTGCGAGAGAGATGCTGTAGCATAGCAAAACTAATGCCATCGGGACCCGGGGAAGTCATCCGAGTCTGCCGAAGGCAATTCTCCAACTCGTTCTCCGTAAAGGGGCAGTTGTATGACAGGTTGGACTGAGTTTCAAAACGCAAGGGCCTAGACTCGGCACGCAGTTTGTGTCGCATGAAGGTGGTCTGGTAAGACGACGCACTGGACACAGAACTAAAAGCGTTGCCAATGGCGTTACCAATGTCCTCTACGGTCGACAGGGTAACACAATCTTGGACTATGCTTTTTAGGGGCTGTTCAGAATATAATCCCATGCATTTTTTCACTTTCGTCCAAAGCTGCTTACTGGGAGTGGATGATGTAAATTCCGAAACATACTTTTGCCAAGACTCTCTCTGACAACGTCGACGCACTCTACGAGCGTTAGCTCTTGCTTGTTTAAACGCAATGAAATTAGCAGTCGTGGGATATCGCCGAAATATCCCCCACTGTTTTCTTTGCTTTTTCAGGGCTTCTCGACATTCGAGGTTCCACCACGGCTTCCAATTTGTACGACCATTTGGTGAACTCTTAGGAATAGCTGCATCGGCAGCTTCTATTATAACATCGGAGACAAGACGAACCGCATCATCGATATCACCGTCGATCATAGCCTGGGTAATGGTTGCAATGTCTGTAAATCGCGACCAGTTCGCAGTCTCATATTTGAATCGCGCAGGGCGACAGACTATAGATCCCATGCCGGACAGTGACACAAAAAAGGGAAGTGGTCACTCCCGCGAAGGTCAGTCCCAACCCAGAAGTTACAAGATGGAAAAAGTAACGGTGAACAGATGGCTAGATCGATGGTATGAAAGGTTCGAGATGGTTCGTGAAAGTTGAGTAGGATCACCATTATTGAGGAGGCAAAGATTATGGTCAGTTATTAACTGCTCCTCTTGCCTTCCTCGAGCGGTGTTACAGCTACTCCCCCACAACACATTATGAGCATTAAAGTCTCCAAGTATAACAAAAGGTTCCGGAAGCTGAGTCACCAAGTCGTTGAGAGTTCTTTGATCAACAACATCGTTAGGTGGCAGATATATTACACACACGGAAATTAATATCCTCATCTGCACACGCACTGCTACCGCTTGAAGTGGAGTATTTAACGATAGGACAGAGTAGGGATAGTTGTGAGAGGTCAGAAGAGCAACACCTCCAGACGCTCGCACACCCGAAACATTGTCCTTCCGAATAATACTATAACGACGTAATTTGGCCGTGTCCGCTGACTTCAGGAAAGTTTCCTGAAGTGCGACACATACCGGATGGTAATCTGTGATCAAAGACTTCAGATCAGATAGTTTATTTCGGAAACCGCGACAGTTCCAGGAGATTAAAGTCGCCATCATGAGGAAGAGGGAGATGGAACACGAGCAGGATGACTGGAGGTGTCCATAGACACCCCAGCTTCAGGATCAGAAAGATCCGAATTGGACACGCACACTTGGAGGGTGTCCTCCTCCATACGCGCCACATTGCGAGGGTCTTTCACCTTACGGGGATGACTCACTCGCTTCAATAGTTCTGCACGTTTTAATTTTTTATTTAAGGATGGTTTTAAAGTGGAAGGTGTCTGAGATCGTGATATTTTATTCTGCTTTGAATTAGAAATTACGGATTGTGTTATAGAATTTTTACTATTGGTTGGTTTATTATTGGAAAAGTTTGACACTGGAGTTTGAGCAGCAGCTGTGACCATTAATTTCTTGGAAACGACTACAGACGCGTAAGAAACTCCAACTCTAGGACTTCGGGATTCAACCTCTTTTTTTGCTTCCATATATGATACATTTTTCTGAGCCCTAATAGTTTGGATCTCTTTTTCGGTGATCCATTTAGGGCATGAACGTGAATATGAAGTGTGATCTCCTTTGCAATTTACACATTTAGGTGATGCGTCACATGTGTCAGAGTTATGGTCAGGTTGAGCACAACGAGCACAAGCCGCGGAACCACGACACGATGTTTTCGAGTGTCCAAATCGTTGGCACTGAAAGCAACGGAGAGGGTTTTAGACGTACGGTCTGACTGGGCATCGAAGGTACCCAGCAATAAGGAAAGATGGCAACTTTGGTGTGTCGAACGTCAAGATGAGATGCTTCGTTGGAAGTACTTTCCCATCTCGACGGATAGTAATACGACGAACATCAGACACAAGTTGGTCATGCAAGTGCTCCAGGATTTCCTCCTCGGTGGTATGGAGGAGGTCAGCCTCCGAAATTACCCCTCTTGAAGAGTTTAAATACCCATGTGGAGTTACTGTTACGTCCATATTGCCAAACATCTTTACCTTAACCAGTTGCTCATCTTGTATTGCAGTTAATGCTTCAACAAGGAGATCACCAGAGCGGAGCTTTTTGACAGTTTTTAAATGTCCTACAGCGGAATCCAAACATTTCTGTAAAAGAAATGGCGACACAGTTGCAAAATTTCCTTCCACTCTCTTAATAATGAAAAATCTTGCCATTAGTTGCTCCCTCGAGGGGAGAGGTTGCTCTCTCGGAGGGAGAGAAGTTTGGTCGGCTGAGCGATCCGCCCAAGAAGCTGTAACTAATTTTTCCTTAGTTGCAGCCATATTAGAATTTTTAGAAACCACGGATTACTTCCAGTTCGATTCGGGGCCCCCGCCAGACCCCGTCGTTCCACACTTTTCTAACGTGACAAGTGTAACCTCCGGATTCTTCGCAACTAAATGACAGACGGCGGGAGGTAAGGTGCACCTGGTGCACGGTCCCCGACAAAATCGAGAAGGATTTCTCGCTATCTCGCGACGTCTGCCATGAAGATAAACGCAACCAAGGGCCTCTACCTCTGGGATCGTTTAAGGAGAACGTACCTCAACCATTACCAACATGGCACGCCACTCCTCTCCACCAACACAACCCCAACAGGGTCCGTTCCCGAGCCCAAGCGGTGTCCCTCACGGGAGAGGCCGAAGAGTGGTACAGGACCCAGTAACGTCAAGGTTGGGTGGGCCGAGATCGGTTTTGATACCATGAAGGCTCCGAAGGGGACAGTTAGTACAAAAACTTTTTTTGGAGATTTCAATTTTTTTACATTTTTTTGGTTTTTATTTTTTTTTAACGAAGAAATGACAAACAAAAAACACATAGGGGTTAAGAAAGAAAACAGCAACAAAATATATTAGTAGAAGCTCCAGTTGGAAAGGAAGAAAAGCCCGGAAAGGAGAAAACAAAAGAAACAGGACAGGAGAAGCGAAAGAGAGATGGTTCGCTATGGGACACTGGGGACGCTACACCCACATTCACCAAAGACAATGAACCCCACAGAGAGAGAAAAAGACACTAGGGTACCTCGGGGTTGTGAAGCCCGTGTTTACCTAAAGAAGGTAAACCCCCTGAGGGGGCTCATACCTTCCGACTCCAACGAGTGTTACGTATATCATGCGTGTGTATTACAATTATTGAATGGTTATTTGTTTTGTATTCGATAAATGTATGTACATATCAAATTTCATTAAAATCGGTACAGTAGTTCTAGAGATAATCGACCAAGTCTGCAAATTCTCTTAAGGGGGCACACTACTTTTGACTACCCTGAAATGACCGTAAACATGATCAAATTCGAGCTACTGAAGCTCCAACAATATTAATATATATGTATATAATTTTTTTGTTTTATATCAAAATTACAATTCTTCAGTTATATTTTATACGAAAATAGATTTTATAAATCCATAAATAATTTTTAGATTTTATTTTTAAATGTACGCATTACTAAAAAGGGAAAAACATCATTGGATGTTTCGCGCATCATTAAATTAAGAAATATGCATACAGAAACTATTTTTTGGTCAAATTAAATTAATATTATACTCAAGTTTAATGTAAAACCAAAAAATATACAAAAAATATAGTTTAAATTGAAAAATTTGCATCAAATTTTTAAAAAATTAAAATTTAACAATTTTTTTAAACCTTTTTGGAGTGTAAATTTTTTTTTTACAAATTTATTTTATTTTTTTTTGTTTTAGTATCTAAAGAGGCTTAAAATACAAATCTGATAAAAATTTTGTGTGTCTAGCACACATAGTTTGGGAGTAACAGTGAGCGTAATCCAAAAATTTTCATATGAGAAAACTGAGGTTAAAGTTGGAATATATATGGCCATGGCAATAGAGTGAGCTTTACATAAACTCTCATAACTCGAGAAATAATGCGAATTTTTTTATGCGGTTTTTTGCATATTGTTCAGAAATGTCCCAAAATCAGAATATAGCAAAAACCAAAAATCGATTTTTTTTTAAATTTTAAAGGTGGTGTGCCCCCTTAATTTCTTACACCAGTGTATTATACACGAATTTTAAGCAATGGAGAGCAAGTTTTATGAGACTGGCTAGAGTACTCTCCTTTACAAAATTGCGTTTACTGCTTCTGTTGCAAAATTTTCAGCTGTATAGTTAGTTCTCTTTCAAAGGAGGGTTTTAAAAGTTGGAAGCACCTCGGCGGAACTTTAAAAGAGCATGAAATTTCCAAAAATCATATTCAAGCCCAAAAATCATGGCTAGAAATGAACCAACGGTTAAAGTGTAAAACTATAGATGCGGCCTCTCAAAAAATTATTAATGCCGAAACAAATCATTGGAACGAGGTGCTTCTAAGAATCGTAGCAGTTACTAAAACGGTTGGTAAAAGTTGTCTGGCATTACAAGGTAAAAGCGACAAGTTGTTTGAGTATAATAACGGTAATTTCTTAAAAATAGTTGAGTTGCTATCTGAATTTGATCCCATTATGGAAGAGCACGTACGTAGAGTGCTCAAAAAAGAAGAGACTAAACCTCACTATCTCGGGGAAAATATACAAAACGAGATAATAGATCTGCTGTATCAAAGTATAAAGTCTCATATTATTGATGAAATTTAAAAAAAAAATCCAAATATTTTCCCATACTTTTAAACTGTACTCCTGACATTAGTAAGGTAGAGCAAATGATTCTTGTAATCAGCTACGTTTCAATCAATAAATTTGACGCTGATGTTTAAATGAAAATTAATGAAAGCTTTTTAGGAAAGCACAGGAAAACAAATGCCTGATATTCTAATTGGAGAACTTAATGACTTGGGTTTAAATTTGCAGAATATTAGAGGGCATGGGTACGACAACGGGTACAATATGAGGGGCGATAAAGCAGGAGTGCAATCTATAATTAAACAATGTAATTTGCGAGCACTCCATGTTCCGTGTAGTAGCCATTCTCGCAATCTTGTTGTTAATGATATGGCAAAAGCATCCTTGGAAACCTCTAATTTCTTCAACATGGTCAAAAAAATATATTTATTTTTCTCGGCATCTACTTTTCGATGGGCAATACTTTTAAAATATGTTCAAGGTTTAATTTCGAAACCATCGAGTAACACTAGATGGAAGAGTAGGATAGAGGCCTTAAAGCCTTTGAGATTCCATTAGGGAGATGTACAGGTATACGACTCTTAGCTAAGCATTTACGAAAACCAAGAAATTGAAAAATTAATAAGAGACGAGGCCTTGGGTTTATTAAATTGTATAATTGTATTAAACAATTTAAGTTTTTGTGTTCATTAGTTATTTGGCATAAATTACTAAATTCCATTAATCCAATAAGCAAGTTTATACTAACAAAAGATTTTCATCTAGCCTCTGCACTTGATCTTTTACAAAATTGCAAAATATTTATTAAGAATCTTCGATCGGATTCGTCCTTCGATGAAATTATTGATGCAAAAGAACTTGCTACCGAAATTGATGTGGAAGCTAATTTTGGATCAACAATAACACGTTAGAAGAAGAAAAAGGAACTTCTCACACGAAGCACGAGATGGTTGGTTGGTTGGATTGTTTGGGTTTATTGGCGCAAGGTCCAGAGAGGACAAGCTGCGCCAAACACATGGTGAACAGTAACAAACATATAAGTTGTCATTTATAAGCCAAAAAACCATAAAATCTATGATAAAATTATATATTATATAGATATATGTATATATAGGAAAAGTAAAGATATAGATAAAAACATTCAAAGTACATATAGACCATGTAAAACCACAGGTAAAATGTATAAAATTTGAGGTATAAACAAGATAAAAACAGTTTTAGATAAAAATAATTATAAAATATTAAAAATTAGATTAACTGGTAAAAACCAATATGACGTATAAAAGTGAACAGCGCAGGATGCGGATGTTCACCAATTAAATGCAATAAGGATGGAGATGATGATTTAAAATATTTTACATACAGGTTTGTGAAACTATTACAAGACGTTAAAATATGATAGATGGTTAGAGGGCATTTACAGTGTGCCCACATTGGAGCACTCTCACCAAATAGCAAATGCAAGTGCGTCAGTCGAGTATGACCAATCCGTAGACGCGTGAGAATGACGTCACTCTTGCAAAATATTTATTAGCACCAGTGTATTGCATAATATCCAAACTAATCTTTCACTTTAGCAATGTTGGGTAGAGATTGCTAAAGTGAAAGATTAGTTTGGATATTATGCAATTTGTTGTCAATCTGCATATACCAATGCTTTTGCAACTGGTCCCGAAGAAACCTCTTAACCGCGAGTTTGATATCATGATAGGGGAGATGCAGGTTCAGATAAACTCTCGCATTTCTTGCGGCTTTGTCGGCAAGCTCGTTACCCTGAATTCCGACATGAGAAGGCACCCAGCAGAATAGAACAGAGAAACCACGACGTATCATTTCTCCTATCAAATCTAGCACTTGGGAGGCAAGAGCGTGGCTCATGGGGTTCGATTCTAGTGTTTCCAAAACGCTGAGAGAATCTGTATAAATGATGAACCTTTTATGTTGAAGCTGTGAGATATAATCAAGGGCCTCATAAATAGCTCTAAATTCAGCGGTAAAAATCGAGCATGCAGCAGGAAGTTGGTGGCTAACGGTGTGAGATTCACAAACAAAAGCACACCCCACGTGGTCAGCTGAACATGAGCCGTCAGTAAATACAGGTGTGTAAGAGGTGTACTGAGACCTATGTAACGCAAACAGCTGTTGGAATACCTTGTTGGAAGTATCTGATTTTGAGTAACTAGTAAAGATTCGGAGATAGGTTGGTTGGTTGGATGGGGTTTAATGGCGCACGGTCCAGAGAGGACATGCTGCGCCAAACACATGGTAAATCCAGAAAAACGATACTTAAAAAAAGAAACAAACTGGATGGGGTTTCCCATCCAGTATACAGCCAGGTATAAGAAAACAATAGAAAAAAACAATGATTCTAGATCATGAACGAGGAAGACAACAAGCAGTACTGGTAATGTCAAAACATCTAGATGGGGGTCCCCATCTAGATTGCAGTCAAAAATTAAAAAAGATAGAAAACAAGGACAAAGTCATTAAATCAAAGGGTAAAATCCGGTACATTTCAAAAATCGGAAAATAGCAGGGTGAGGTGTTTCACCTAATATATCTTTTAAGGTGAGTGAAGCAGAACCAAAATATTTAGAGTAAAAATTGGTTAGTTCTGTACAGTCGGTTAAAATATGCAAAATCGTAAGGTCACAGCTGCAGTGAAAGCAAATTGGGGTATCTTCCCCCTCCAACAAATGTCTGTGAGTGACTCTAGTATGTCCTATTCTTAGACGGGTGATCATGACGTCAAGTTTCCTTGGATATAGTGGAGGCCAGATAGAGATGACGGGTTTGATGTGATGGAGTTTATTATCTACTTGGAGATTCCATACCGAACGCCAGTTATTGAAAATAAAATTTTTAATGGTGTGTTTGACGTCAGAGAAAGGGATTGGGTGATCTAAAACTGTTGTGGAATCTTTTGCTGCTGTGTCCGCAAGTTCATTGCCAGGGATTCCAACATGAGCTGGGACCCAGCAAAGCAGAATACTGTAACCACGACATTTTAACCGATGATGGAGAGTTATGACAGATGAGACCAAAGGATGACTATTGTTGCCAGACTTTAAGCTCTCGAGTACGCTCAAAGAGTCCGAGTATATAATAAAATTTTTATTGTGATGATTGGCGATAAAATCAAGTGCTTGTTTGATGGCTAAAATTTCCGCACTAAAAACAGTGCATGATGAATGAAGTTTGAAACTATGAATATCCGAATTAAAAACAAAGGCACAACCGACATGATGTGTTGTCCTCGATCCGTCCGTATAAATATCTACATATTTAGAAAAATTATGACGATGAGACTGAAATAGCTGTTTATATATAGATGAATCAGTGTCAATCTTATTAAAATTATGAAAGGGATTAATGTATGATATAGATTTTTTCTTTCAAGGAGGAAAGTCAAATAAAGGATGTACACAGACATTTATATCTTCCAGAGGGGTATTTTGGATGAAGGAGCGCATACGAAAGCCAAAACACGGTATGCAGGATGGCCGGTTTTGATACAGGCAATCATACTGCTTATCAAGTAGCATTTCATGTAAAGGATGATTAGGATGAGATAAGACACGAAAAAAATAGTTCAATGAAAGTGTATGGCGAGTATGATACAAAGATGGTTCGTGACAGTCGACATAGAGACTCTGAATGGGTGAAGTTCGGAAAGCACCAGAGCATATACGAAGTGCACTGTGGTGCACAGTTTCAAGTTTTCTAAGAACGGATTCACGAGCCGAACCATAAGATAGGCAGGCGTAGTCTAGTTTTGCACGGATTACCGATCTGTATATACGTAACATAGATGTCCTGTCAGCACCCCACGATGTATTCGATAAAACTTTAAGAAGATTAAGAGACTTCTCGCACTTTCTTCGCAGCTGTAAAGCATGTGGAAGATATGTCATCTTCCGGTCAAAGACAATGCCCAAGAAACGAACCGTGTCCACAACATTTATTTTATGATTTTCAATAAAAATTTCGGGATCCGGGTGGATCCCACGTTTACGGCAAAAGTGCACACATGAAGTTTTGTCAGAAGAAAAACTAAAACCATTTTTATCACTAAGTCATTATACGTCTGACTGCAGTTTGCAGTTGACGTTCGATGAATGCCATGTCTTTACCTTGACAGCAAATCTGCAAGTCGTCAACATACAAGTTCCCCCGCACAGAAGGTGGTAATTGTTTTAAAATATTATTGATTTTTATTGAGAAGAGAGTGACACTGAGGACACTCCCTTGAGGAACCCCTTCTTCTTGAATAAAAAGGTTGGATACGGCAGTGCCAACACGGACTTCGTAGTGTCGGGTAGCTAAAAAATTCTTTATAAAAATTGGGAGATTTCCCCGGAACTCCAATTCAAAAAGGTCTCGTAGGATGCCATAGCGCCAGGTACGGTCATACGCTTTCTTTATGTCGAAGAAGATTGATACTAAATGATTTCTTAGGAGAAAAGCTCTCCTAACGTCAGATTCCAGAGCAATAATGCTGCCCATCGTCGATCTACCCCTTCTGAAACCACACTGATTCGGAGAAATGAGGTTTCTGGTTTCTAAAACATAGACTAGTCGGGCGTTTATCATTTTTTCTAAACTTTTGCAAAGACAGCTGGTTATTGCAATCGGCCTGTAATTATTGGGGTCAGAGGCGTCTTTTCCAGGCTTTGGAAAAGGGATAATAGTGGCTCTATGCCAAGCTACAGGGAAAACATGTTCTTCCCAAATCCTATTATATATAAATAACAAGTTACGGAGTGAGCGGCGTGAAAGATGCTTTAGCATGCTGTAGGTTATTCCATCTGGTCCTGGAGAAGTGTTATGTGTGCTATGAAGGCTCTGAACGAGTTCAGATTTTGAAAATGGGCTATTGTAAGTTAGAGAGGTACGTGCATTGAAGTTGAGATTTCGGCGTTCAGATTGTTGTTTGTATCTTAGAAAGGAGTCTTTATATGAAATGGCTGAAGAATTGGAAGCAAGGGCTGTGCCTATTGCGTTTGCGATTTCTGTAGGGTCTGATATTGTTTGGCTATCTTTGACAATGCAGGAAATTGGATGATTAGTGTACAAACCCATTGCCCTTTTTGCTTTAGTCCACAACTGCTTAGACGGAGTGTTGTAGGATAGGCTGGATATGTATTTCGCCCACGACTCTCTCTGGCTCTGTCGACGTACTTTTCTAGCATATGCCTTAGCCTGTTTAAAATTTAGTAAATTTTGGGTTGTCGGGTATCTACGGAAAATATTCCAGGCTTTCTGTTGTCGTTTCCTGGCATCACGGCATTCGTCTGTCCACCAAGGTCTTCTGATTTTGCGTTTAACTGAGGAGGTTTTTGGTATGGAGGTATCAGCTGCTGGAATTATTACATTAGTTATGCTATTTATGGCATCATTAATGTCACCCACCACCATTTGCCTGGGGATGTTTGCAAGAAAGGTGAAGGTCGCCCAGTCAGCTCGATCGTAAATGTAACGGGGTTGAGTAGCTGTAGTATGAGAGTCATTGATTACTAGGGAGAGAAATATTGGAAAGTGGTCACTGTTGTATAGATCATTTGATACCCAGAAGTTATAAAATGGCAGCAGAGAAGGGGAACATATGTCTAGGTGTATTGCATGAAATGATTTTGTCGGTAGATGAAAGTATGTGTTATCACCGATATTGAGAATGCAGAGTGAGAGATCGGATAGAATGGTTTCTATTTGTTGTCCTCTATTGTTTGTGTTTTGACTTCCCCAAAGGGGGCTATGGGCATTGAAGTCTCCGACTATTATGAATGGGGTAGGAAGTTGGTAAATAAGATGTACCAAGGCATTTCGATCTATTGATTCGTTTGTTGGTAGATAAACATTGCAAACGGTAGTGAGCTGACGTATGTGGATTCGGGCTGCGACGCCCTGCATATTTGTAGTTAATGGTATGATCGTAGACGGGTAGTCATTGGATATTACGAGGGCAACGCCTCCAGATACCCTTCCACCAACATCGTGATCTTTTCGGATAGCATTGTAACCTCGTAATTTAAAATTATCTGAGTCTTTAAAATAGGTCTCCTGTAGCGCAAAGACGGCCGGAGTGTGGACAGAAATCAGAGTTTTAATTTCGTTGAGCTTATTACGAGCGCCGTGACAATTCTACGAAATGATACCTGCCATGATGAGATTTTTTTTTTTTTAAAAGACGAAAGTCCACCTAGTTACGGCGCCATCATGACGACGAGGGGGAAGGAACACGAGCAGGAAGACTGGAGGTGTCCATTGACACCCCCCCCCCCATCGGAATCAGAAAGATCCGAATTAGAGGCGCAAATTTGGAGGGAATCTTCCTCCATCCGCGCCACATTGCGAGGGTCTTTCACCTTACGGGAAGGACTGAACCGCTTCACAACATTACTTTTTTTTAATTTTTTATTTATAAGGGAACTTGATGTAGTCGGAACGTTAAGTCGAGGGATTTTAGTTTGTTTTGATGCAGAATTGTTAACGGATGGTACTGTATTTTTGTTTTCGTGAGGTTTATTGGTACTATTGTTTTTACTTGTTTGTGTAGATGCATCGCACATAATTTTTTTAGGAGCGGCAGCAGAAACATACGAAACGCCTATTCTAGGTGTTCTAGCTTCCACCAATTTGCGCGCTTCCAGATATGGTATATTTTTATGGGCTCTGATTGTTTGAATTTCCTTTTCGGCAATAAATTTGGGGCAAGAACGGGAGTAGGAGGGGTGGTCACCCTTACAATTAATACATTTTGCTGGCAAGTTGCAGGTCTCAGAAAAATGGTTTGGCTGGGAACAAAGGGCACAAATGGGTGAACCTCGGCACGATGCTTTCGAGTGTCCAAAGCGTTGGCACTGAAAGCAACGAAGAGGGTTTTGCACGTACGGTCTTACGGAACACCGAAGGTATCCTGCTATGATAAAAGATGGTAGTTTAGGTGTTTGGAATGTCAATATAAGATGCTTCGTACGAATAATATTACCATCCCGACGGAGAGGAAAGGAAGAAAAGCCCGGAAAGGAGAAAACAAAAGAAACAGGACAGGAGAAGCGAAAGAGAGATGGATCGCTATGGAACACTGGGGACGCTACACCCACATTCACCAAAGACAGTGAACCCCACGGAGAGAAAAAAAGACACTAGGGTACCTCGGGGTTGTGAAGCCCGTGTTTACCTAAAGAAGGTAAACCCCCTGAGGGGCAATTCATATTTGAATCTCGCAGGACGACAGACTACGGATCCAGTGCCGGACAGTGCCACAAATACAGGAAAATGGTCACTTCTGCGAAGATCTGCCCCGACCCAAAAGTTGCAAGATGGAAAGATTGACGGTGAACAGATGGCAAGATCAATGATGTGAAAGGTCCGAGATGGCTCGTGAAAGTGAGTAGGATCACCATTAATGAGGAGGCAAAGATAGTGGTCAGTTATTAACTGCTCCACTTGCCTTCCTCGAGCGGTGTTACAGCTACTCCCCCACAAAACATTATGAGCATTAAAGTCTCCAAGTATAACAAAAGGATCCGGAAGCTGAGTCACCAAGTCGTCGAGAGTTCTTTGATCAACAACGTCGTTAGGTGGCAGATATATTACACACACAGAAATTAATATTCGCATCTGCTGACGCACTGCAACCGCTTGAAGTGGAGTATTTAACGATAGGACAGAGTAGGGATAGCTGTGAGAGGTCAGGAGAGCAACACCTCCAGACGATCGCACACCCGAAACATTATCCTTCCGAATAATACTATAATGACGTAATTTGGCCGTGTCCGCTGACTTCAGGAAAGTTTCCTGAAGTGCGACACAGGCGGGATGGTAATCTGTGATCAAAGACTTCAGATCTGATAGTTTATTTCGGAAACCGCGACAGTTCCAGGTAATTAAAGTCGCCATCAGGAGGAAGAGGGAGATGGTGCACGAGCTGGAAGAGTTGAGGTGTCCATAGACACCCCAGCATCAGGATCAGAAAGATCCGAATTGGACGCGCAAATTTGGAGGGAATCCTCCTCCATACGCGCCACATTGCGAGGGTCTATCACCTTACGTGAATGACTCACTCGCTTAGCAACTTCAGCACTTTTTATTTTTTTATGTATAGGTGGTTTTGGCGTAGAAGGTTTTGAGATGGAAGAACGGGATGTTTTATTAGGTTGTGAGTTAGATTTTGAAGGTGGGATTGTTTGAGTTTTACTATTGTTTGGTTTATTGGTGTTAAGAATAGGCTCCGTTTGGGTTGATGAGTTACACATAACTTTCTTCGAAGCGGCAACAGAGGCGTATGAAACACCAACTCTAGGGCTTCTAGCCTCGACCTGTTTGCGCGCTTCTAAATATGAAATATTGTTCTTAGCTCTAACAGTCTGGATTTCTTTCTCAACTATCCATTTTGGACAGGAGCGTGAGTAAGATGTGTTATCTCCTTGGCAGTTGACGCATTTAGCTGGCTTTGTGCAGGTCTTCAGATGTATGGCCAGGCTGGGCACATTGGGCACAGACTACGGAACCACGACACGATGATTTCGAGTGTCCGAAACGTTGACACTGAAAGCAACGGAGAGGGTTCTGAACGTAAGGCCTTATGGGACACCGAAGGTACCCAGCAATAAGGAATGATGGTAATTTAGGTGTGTCGAAAGTCAAGAAGAGATGCTTCGTTGGAAGCACTTTCCCATCTCGACGGATATTAATACGACGAACACCAGACACATGTTGGTCGCGTAGATGCTCCAGGATTTCCTCTTCAGGGGTATGGAGGAGATCGGCCTCCGATATTACTCCTCTCGAAGAGTTCAAATATCCTTGAGGAGCCACAGACACAGCAATGTTTCCAAACATATTAATCTTAGACAACTGCGCAGCTTGTACTGCAGTCAATACTTCAACACGGAGGTCACCAGAACGGAGTTTTTTTATTGAATTAACATCCGCCTATTACAGAAGTTATACATTTTTGTATCAAGAAAGGTGATACAGTTGTGAAGTTGCCTTCGGTACGTTTAATAATGAAAAACCGAGATGTTAAACTTTTATTCGATGAGACAGATGATGAGACAGATGATGCTTGCTTAGCTTTGCTTGAAATATCCATAAAAATGGGCCGTATGTTCGGTCCCCGGCGGCACCACCCACCATGGAGCCCAACAAGGTTGGTTGGTTGGTTGGGGTTTTATGGCGCAAGATCCAGAATAGGACATAAAGCGCCAAACACAAGACTAGAGCAAAAACAGATTACATAACAGTCGCCACGCTCGAACCAACGGTGAAAAAACAGATTTCTAACCAACACTAATAAATATAAAAACGAGTAACCGTAAAAAACTGAATAAAAGGGATGATAAAAATTATGTATAAACATGTTAGAATGATATATACAAGGTAATATAGAAAGATGATATGTAAAAGTCATAAAAAACGGTGATATATAAGGTGGTAAAAACGATGATACATAAAATTGATAAAAAGATTATAAAAAAAGATATTTGTAAAACGCAATAAAAGTTTAACGATAAAATCAATTGCTAAAGCACAGACTGCGTATAAAACCAGTAAAAAATAAGAAGGCAAACAGAGCAGGATGGGGGGGGCTCCCCCAGCAGTTCAATTAAGATAGGTGAACTGGAGCCAAAAAACCTATTATACTGGGCTTGAAGCGAGGGGCAAGACGTCAAAATATGTCCAATTGAAAGTTGAGCCTTACAATGTTGACAGAGAGGGGCATCCTCACCCATCAACAAATGTCGATGCGTCAAAAGGGAATGCCCGATTCTCAACCGTGTGAGTATGACGTCTGCACGACGCAGTTGAGCTGATGGCCAAGCACCAATACATGGTTTAACCTGTCGCAGCTTATTAGTAACCTGCAGATCCCAATCTACTTGCCATTCGTTCCTAATTAACTTTTTCACAGCGGACTTCACATCACTGATAGGCACATGCTGATTCAGCCGATGCACAGCACCTTTGGCCGCAGCATCTGCCTGCTCGTTACCCGATATGCCGACATGACCAGGCACCCAGCAGAAAAGGACACTGAAGCCACGACGACAGAGGCGACGATGCAGATCCAACACCGGAGATACAAGGGAATGGGAGTGTAACACTTCACCATTCTCCAAAGTCTCTAAAACGCTGATGGAATCTGTATGCACTATAAACCGCCTATCTCTCTGCCGGAAGATATACTTCAGAGCTTCATGTACAGCCACAAACTCTGCTGAAAAGACAGAAAAACAGTCGGGAAGTGAATAGCTCCTAACGTCTCTGCCACAGACGTAGGCACATCCAACATGATCTTCTGTTTTCGAGCCGTCGGTATAAACATCAACATAGTTAGGGTAACTAGCGAGGTGCGACGCAAAAAGCTGGCGAAAAATGACAGGATCCGTATTCGATTTTGCAAAACCCTGGAAGGGACGCAAGTACGAAATCTTGTGGTTTCGCCAAGGTGGAAAATGCAAAGTCGGTTGCAGCATGACATCCACATCACAGAGCGGAGACGAAGTAAGTAACGTCCTCATGCGAAGTCCGAAAGGTGGAATGCAAGATGGCCGATTTTCAAAAAGTCTGTCAAACTGACTGTCAAGTAGAGCAGAATGGAGTGGGTGATTGGGTTGCGAGAGGATACGGAAGTACAACTGAAGCGACAATTGCTTGCGAATAGATGGTAAAGAAGGCTCGCCGCAGATGACATTTAAACTCTTTACGGGAGATGTTCTGAAAGCACCAGAACAGATTCGAAGGGCGAAATGATGAATCGTGTCCAGTTTCCGTAGCACGGAAAAGCGTGCGGAACCGTACACGGCGCATCCGTAATCCATTTTCGATCGAATGACCGCGCGATAAACCCGGAGCATAGTAGATCGCTCAGCTCCCCAGGACGTGTTCGATAGAACTTTCAGCAAGTTTAGAGCCTGCTCAGACTACCGCCGTTGATACATTACGTGCGGAAGGAAAGTTAACTTACTATCGAACAACATGCCCAAGAAACGAACCACGTTCTCTACGGCTATCAGGGACTCACCTAGGAATATTTGCGGGTCAGGATGCAAACCTCTGCGCTTACAAAAATGCACGCAAGAGGTTTTTTCGGCCGAAAACGTAAAACCGTTCTCCGAACACCATGTCATCATGCGAGATATTGAAGCTTGCAATTGTCGTTCGATGTAACGCATATCCTTACCTTGACACGAGATCTGCAAGTCGTCGACATACAGATTGCCACGAACAGATGGTGGCAAACACTGTAAAATGCCATTAATTTTCAGGGAAAACAGTGTAACACTCAATACACTGACCTGAGGAACTCCCTCTTCTTGAATGTAAACATCGGAAAGCGTCGTACCAATGCGAAGTTGAAATTCTCGTAGTGACAAGAAGTTCGCAATGAAAATCGGCAAGTGACCACGAAAGGTGTTATTATAAAGGTCACGAAGGATACCATATCGCCACGTCCGGTCATAAGCCTTTTCAATGTCGAAGAAAACAGACACTAAGTGGTTTCTTCTGACAAAGGCATTGCGAGCTTCGGATTCTAAGGCTATGATATTATCCATCGTGGACCGTCCACGCCGAAACACGCTTTGTAGAGGTGACAGACAAAGCTGGGATTCTAACTGATACACTAACCGATTGTTAACCATTCGTTCCAGCAGCTAGCATAAACAGCTGGTGAGTGCAATTGGACGGTAGTTGTTAGGGCTAGAAGCATCCTTTCCCGGTTTGGGAATAGGAATCACTATTGCCCTAAGCCAAGAGGATGGAAAAGCATGTTCCTCCCAGATTCTATTAAATAGATACAGCAAATTACGGAGCGAGCTGCGAGAGAGATGCTGTAACATAGCATAACTAATGCCATCGGGACCCGGGGAAGTCATCCGAGTCTGCCGAAGGCAATTCTCCAACTCGTTCTCCGTAAAGGGGCAGTTGTAGGCCAGATCAGACTGAGTATCGAAACGCAAAGGTCTTGACTCGGCACGCAGTTTGTGTCGCATGAAAGTGGTCGGATACGACGACGCACTCGACACTGAACTGAAGGCGCTGCCAATGGCGTTACTTATTTCCTCTAAGGTAGAAAGTGTAACGCCATTTTGAACAATGCACGGTATTGGCTGGTCTGGATATAATCCTATGCATTTCTTTACTTTCGTCCAAAGCTGTTTACTGAGGGTGGATGGTGTCAATTCCGAAACGTACTTTTTACACGACTCTCTCTGGCAACGTCGACGCACTCTACGAGCGTTAGCTCTTGCTTTCTTGAAAGCAACGAAATTTGGAGTGGTGGGTTGGTTGGGGTTTTATGGCGCAGGATCCAAAATAGGATGTAAAGCACCAAACACAAGACTACAGCCAAAAGAGAGTACAAAAAGAGTCACCAAGCACGAACCAACAGTGAAAAAACAGGTTTATAACCAACACTAGTAAATATAAAAACGAGTAACCGTGAAGAACTGAATAAAACGGATGATAAAAATTATGTATAAACATGTTAGAATGATGATATATACAAGGTATAAGATAGAAAGATGATAAGTAAAATTCATAAAAAACGTTGATATAAAAGGTGGAAAAACAATGATACATAAAATTGCTAAAAAGATTGTAAAAAAGATATTTGTAAAATGCAATAAAAGTTTAACGATAAAATCAATTGCTAAAGCACAGACTGTGTATAAAACCAGTAAAAAATAAGAAGGCAAACAGAGCAGGATGGGGGGGCTCCCCCAACAGTTCAGATAAGATAGGTGAACTGGAGACAAAACACCTATTATACTGGGCTTGAAGCGAAGGGCAAGACGTCAAAATATGTCCAACCGAAAGTGGAGCCTTACAATGTTGACAGAGAGGGGCATCCTCACCCATCAACAAATGTCGATGCGTCAAAAGGGAATACCCGATTCTCAACCGTGTAAGTATGACGTCTGCACGACGCAGGTGAGCTGATGGCCAAGCACCAATACCTGGTTTAACCTGTCGCAGCTTATTAGTATCCTGCAGATCCCAATCTACTTGCCATTCATTCCTAACTAACATTTTCACAGCGGTTGGTTGGTTGGTTGGTTAGGGTTTTATGGCGCAAGATCCAAAATAGGACATAAAGCGCCAAACACAAGACTAGAGCCAAAAGAGAGTAAATAAAGAGTCGCCAGGCTCGAACCAACGGTGAAATAACAGATTTATAACCAACAGTAAGAAATATAAAAACGAGTAACCGTGAAAAACTGAATAAAAGGGATGATAAAAATTATGTATAAACATGTTTGAATGATGATATATATACAAGGTAACATAGAAAGATGATATGTAAAAGTCATAAAAACGTGATATATAAGGTGGTAAGACAATGATACATAAAATTAATAAAAAGATTATAAAAAGATATATTTTTAAAAGGCAATAAAAGTTTAACTATAAAATCAATTGCTAAAGCACAGACTGTGTATAAAACCAGTAAAAAATAAAAAGGGAAACAGTGAAGGATGGGGGGGCTCCCCCAGCAGTTCAGACAAAATAGGTGAACTGGAGCCAAAAAAGCTATTATACTGGGCTTGAAGCGAGGGGCAAGACGTCAAAATATGTCCAATTGAAAGTGGAGCCTTACAATGTTGACAGAGAGGGGCATCCTCACCCATCAACAAATGTCGATGCGTCAAAAGGGAATGCCCGATTCTCAACCGTGTGAGTATGACGTCTGCACGACGCAGTTGAGCTGATGGCCAAACACCAATAACTGGTTTAACCTGTCGCAGCTTATTAGTGACCTGCAGATCCCAATCTACTTGCCATTCGTTCCTAACTAACTTTTTCACAGCGGACTTCACATCACTGATAGGCATATGCTGATTCAGCCGATGCACAGCACCTTTAGCCGCAGCATCTGCCTGCTCGTTACCCGATATGCCGACATGACCAGGAACCCAGCAGAAAAGGACACTGAAGCCACGACGACAGAGGCGACGATGCAGATCCAACACCGGAGATACAAGGGAATGGGAGTGTGACACTTCACCATTCTCCAAAGTCTCTAAAACGCTGATGGAATCTGTATGCACTATAAAACGCCTATCGCTCTGCCGGAAGATGTACTTCAGAGCTTCATGTACAGCGACAAATTCTGCTGAAAAGACAGAAAAACAGTCAGGAAGTGAAAAGCTCCCTGACTGCAGAGACTAAACATCAACATAGTGAGGGTAACTAGCGAGGTGCGACGCAAAAAGCTGGCGAAAAATGACAGGATCCGTATACGATTTTGCAAAACCCTGGAAGGGGCGCAAGTACGAAATCTTGTGGTTTCGCCAAGGTGGAAAATGCAAAGTCGGTTGCAGCATGACGTCCACATCACACAGCGGAGACGAAGTAAGTAACGTCCTCATGCGAAGTCCGAAAGGTGGAATGCAAGATGGCCGATTTTCAAAAAGTCGGTCAAACTGACTGTCAAGAAGAACAGCATGGAGTGGGTGATTAGGTTGCGATAGGATACGGTAATACAACTGAAGCGACAATTGCTTGCGAGTAGATGGTAAAGAAGACTCACCGCAGATGACATATAAACTCTTAATGGGAGATGTCCTGAAAGCACCAGAACAGATTCGAAGGGCGGTTGGTTGGTTGGTTGGTTGGTTGGGGTTTATGGCGCAAGATCCAAAATAGGACATAAAGCGCCAAACACAAGACTAGAGTAAAAACAGATTACATAGAGTCGCCACGCTCGAACCAACGGTGAAAAAACAGATTTCTAACCAACACTAATAAATATAAAAACGAGTAACCGTAAAAAACTGAATAAAAGGGATGATAAAAATTATGTATAAACATGTTAAAATGATGATATATACAAGGTAATATAAAAAGATGATATGTAAAAGTCATAAAAAACGGTGATATATAGGGTGGTAAAAACGATGATACATAAAATTGATAAAAAGATTATAAAAAAGATAAACTTTTATTGCCTTTTACAAATATAACTATAAAATCAATTGCTAAAGCACAGACTGAGTATAAAACCAGTAAAAAATAAGAAGGCAAACAGAGCAGGATGGGGGGGCTCCAACAGCAGTTCAGATAAGATAGGTGAACTGGAGCCAAAAAACCTATTATACTGGGCTTGAAGCGAAGGGCAAGACGTCAAAATATGTCCAACCGAAAGTGGAGCCTTACAATGTTGACAGATTACAATGTTGAGAGGGGCATCCTCACCCATCAACAAATGTCGATGCGTCAAAAGGGAATGCCCGATTCTCAACCGTGTAAGTATGACGTCTGCACGACGCAGATGAGCTGATGGCCAAGCACTAATACCTGGTTTAACCTGTCGCAGCTTATTAGTATCCTGCAGATCCCAATCTACTTGCCATTCATTCCTAACTAACAATTTAACAGCGGACTTCACATCACTGATAGGCACATGCTGATTCAGCCGATGCACAGCACCTTTAGCCGCAGCATCTGCCTGCTCGTTACCCGATATGCCGACATGACCAGGCACCCAGCAGAAAAGGACACTGAAGCCACGACGACAGAGGCGACGATGCAGATCCACAACCGGAGATACAAGGGAATGGGAGTATGACACTTCACCATTCTCCAATGTCTCTAAAACGCTGATGGAATCTGTATGCACTATAAAACGCCTATCTCTCTGCAGGAAGATATACTTCAGAGCTTCTTGTACAGCGACAAACTCGGCTGAAAAGACAGAAAAACAGTCGGGAAGTGAATAGCTCCTAACGTCTCTGCCACAGACGTAGGCACATCCAACATGATCTTCTGTTTTCGAGCCGTCGGTATAAACATCAACATAGTTAGGGTAACTAGCGAGGTGCGACGCAAAAAGCTGGCGAAAAATGACAGGATCCGTATTCGATTTTGCAAAACCCTGGAAGGGGCGCAAGTACGAAATCTTGTGGTTTCGCCAAGGTGGAAAATGCAAAGTCGGTTGCAGCATGACATCCACATCACACAGCGGAGATGAAATCAGAAACGTCCTCATGCGAAGTCCGAAAGGTGGAATGCAAGATGGCCGATTTTGGTAAAGTCGGTCAATCTGACTGTCAAGTAGAGCAGAATGGAGTGGGTGATTAGGTTGCGAGAGGATACGGAAGTACAACTGAAGCGACAATTGCTTGCGAATAGATGGTAAAGAAGGCTCACCGCAGATGACATTTAAACTCTTTACGGGAGATGTTCTGAAAGCACCAGAACAGATTCGAAGGGCAGAATGATGAACCGTGTCCAGTTTCCGTAGCACGGAAAAGCGTGCGGAACCGTACACGGCGCATCCATAATCCATTTTCGATCGAATGACCGCGCGATAAACCCGGAGCATAGTAGATCGATCAGCTCCCCAGGACGTGTTGGATAGAACTTTCAGCAAGTTTAGAGCCTGCTCAGACTTCCGCCGTAGATACATTACGTGCGGAAGGAAAGTTAACTTACTATCGAACAACACGCCCAAGAAACGAACCACGTTCTTTACGGCTATTAGGGAGTCACCTAGGTATATTTGCGGGTCAGGATGCAAACCTCTGCGCTTACAAAAATGTACGCAAGAGGTTTTTTCGGCCGAAAACGTAAAACCGTTCTCAGAACACCATGTCATCATGCGAGATATTGAAGCTTGCAATTGTCGTTCGATGTAACGCATATCCTTACCTTGACACGAGATCTGCAAGTCGTCGACATACAGATTGCCACGAACAGATGGTGGCAAACACTGTAAAATGCCATTAATTTTCAGGGAAAACAGTGTAACACTCAATACACTGCCCTGAGGAACTCCCTCTTCTTGAATGTAAACATCGGAAAGCGTCGTACCAATGCGAACTTGAAATTCTCGTAGTGACAAGAAGTTCGCAATGAAAATCGGCAAGTGACCACGAAAGGTGTTATTATAAAGGTCACGAAGGATACCATATCGCCACGTCCGGTCATAAGCCTTTTCAATATCGAAGAAAACAGACACTAAGTGGTTTCTTCTGACAAAGGCATTGCGAACTTCAGATTCTAAGGCTATGATATTATCCATCGTGGACCGACCACGCCGAAATCCGCTTTGTAGAGGTGACAGACAAAGCTGGGATTCTAACTGATACACTAACCGATTGTTAACCATTCGTTCCAGCAGCTTGCATAAACAGCTGGTGAGTGAAATTGGACGGTAGTTGTTAGGGCTAGAAGCATCCTTTCCCGGTTTGGGAATAGGAATCACTATTGCCCTACGCCAAGAGGATGGAAAAGCATGTTCCTCCCAGATTCTATTAAATAGATACAGCAAATTACGGAGCGAGCTGCGAGAGAGATGCTGTAACATAGCATAACTAATGCCATCGGGACCCGGGGAAGTCATCCGAGTCTGCCGAAGGCAATTCTCCAACTCGTTCTCCGTAAAGGGGCAGTTGTAGGCCAGATCGGACTGAGTATCGAAACGCAAAGGTCTTGACTCGGCACGCAGTTTGTGTCGCATGAAATTGGTCAAATACGACGACGCACTCGACACTGAACTGAAGGCGCTGCCAATGGCGTTACTTATTTCCTCTAAGGTAGAAAGTGTAACGCCATTTTGAACAATGCACGGTATTGGCTGGTCTGGATATAATCCTATGCATTTCTTTACTTTCGTCCAAAGCTGTTTACTGGGGGTGGATGGTGTCAATTCCGAAACGTACTTTTTCCACGACTCTCTCTGGCAACGTCGACGCACTCTACGAGCGTTAGCTCTTGCTTGCTTGAAAGCAACGAAATTTGGAGTGGTGGGATATCGGCGAAATATCCCCCACATTTTACGTTGTACTTTCAATGCTGCAGAACACTCAAGGTTCCACCACGGTTTCCAGTTTCTTCGACCATTAGGTGAGCTCTTGGGAATGGCTGCATCGGCAGCTTCTATTATAACGTTGGAGACAAGACGAACCGCATCATCGATATCACCGTCGACCATAGCCTGGGTAATGGTTGCAATGTCTGTAAATCGCGACCAGTTCGCAGACTCATATTTGAATCGCGCAGGGCGACAGACTACGGATCCAGTGCCGGATAGTGACACAAACACAGGAAAATGGTCACTTCCGCGAAGATCTGTCCCGACCAAAAAGTTGCAAGATGGAAAGATTGACGGTGAAGAGATGGCAAGATCGATGATGTGAAATGTCCGAGATTGCTCGTGAAAGTGAGTAGGATCACCATTATTGAGGAGGCAAAGATTGTGGTCAGTTATTAACTGCTCCACTTGCCTTCCTCGAGCGGTGTTACAGCTACTCCCCCACAAAACATTATGAGCATTAAAGTCTCCAAGTATAACAAAAGGTTCCAGAAGCTGAGTCACCAAGTCGTCGAGAGTTCTTTGATCAACAACGTCGTTAGGTGGCAGATATATTACACACACGGAGATTAATTTCCGCATCTGCACACGCACTGCTACCGCTTGAAGTGGAGTATTTAACGATAGGACAGAGTAGGGATAGCTGTGAGAGGTCAGGAGAGCAACACCTCCAGACGCTCGCACACCCGAAACATTGTCCTTCCGAATAATACTATAACGACGTAATTTGGCCGTGTCCGCTGACTTCAGGAAAGTTTCCTGAAGTGCGACACAGGCCGGATGGTAATCTGTGATCAAAGACTTCAGATCTGAAAGTTTATTACGGAAACCGCGACAGTTCCAGGAAATTAAAGTCGCCATCAGGAGGAAGAGGGAGAAGGAGCACGAGCGGGAGGAGTTGAGGTGTCCATAGACACCCCAGCATCAGGATCAGAAAGATCCGAATTGGACGCGCAAATTTGGAGGGAATCCTCCTCCATACGCGCCACATTGCGAGGGTCTTTCACCTTACGTGAATGACTCAATCGCTTTGCAACTTCAGCACTTTTTAATTTTTTATGTATAACTGGTTTAGGTGTGGGAGGTTTTGAGATGGAAGAACGGGATGTTTTATTAGGTTGTGAATTAGATTTTGAAGGTTGGGTTGTTTGAGTTTTACTATTGTTTGGTTTATTGGTTGTAATAATAGGCTCCGTTTGGGTTGATGAGTTACACATAACTCTCTTGGAAGCGGCAACAGAGGCGTATGAAACACCAACTCTAGGGCTTCTAGCCTCGACCTGTTTGCGCGCTTCTAAGTATGACAGACTATTGTTGGCTCTTACGGTCTGAATTTCTTTCTCAACTATCCATTTTGGACAGGAGCGTGAGTATGATGTGTGATCTCCTTGGCAGTTGACGCATTTAGCTGGCTTTGTGCAGGTCTCAGATGCATGGTCAGGCTGGGCACATTGGGCACAGACCACGGAACCACGACACGATGCTTTCGAGTGTCCGAAACGTTGACACTGAAAGCAACGGAGAGGGTTCTGGACGTAGGGCCTGATGGGACACCGAAGGTACCCAGCAATAAGGAATGATGGTAATTTTGGTGTGTCGAAAGTCAAGATGAGATGCTTCGTTGGAAGCACTTTCCCATCTCGACGAATATTAATACGACGAACACCAGACACATGTTGGTCGTGTAGATGCTCCAGGATTTCCTCTTCGGGGGTATGGAGGAGATCGGCCTCCGATATTACGCCTCTCGAAGAGTTCAAATATCCATGAGGAGCCACGGACACAGCAATATTGCCAAACATATTTATCTTAGACAACTGCGCAGCTTGTACTGCTGTCAATACTTCAACAAGGAGGTCACCAGAACGGAGTTTCTTTATTGATTTCACATGGCCTATAACAGAATTTATACATTTTTGAATGAGGAAAGGTGAAACAGTGGTGAAGTTGCCTTCCGTACGCTTAACTATAAAGAAGCGAGAAGTTTGATTGATGTTATATGATCTAGATGATGCACGTTGATTAGTACTTTCTTTGGTTGTGTTATCCATAAAAATGGGCCGTATGTTCGGTCCCCGGCGGCACCACCCACCATGGAGCCCAACAAGGGGACGCCGGTTACTGCGCCAGTGCTAACCGGGAACTATACGCGCGCGGCCAATGACCGGTTGCTTAGCCCTGAGCCAGTGAACATTGTCTAACCGACCAGCCGATTGGTACACACGGGACCAATGTGCACCTCCCGTTTACCTGAAGCAAGGGCCAAAGTAGTGTGTTGGAGCGTTATCTTACTGAATCCCACATTATGGCGAAGAATAAAACCCCTCAACTACCAGGATCCCCATTTCCTGGGACACGGGTCTCCACGCACGGCAAACACGTGGGCAGTTAATCGCCATTAGAAGCTAGAAGCACAGAATGACTACAGCTTCTGATGAGGAGCCCTCACCTCCGAAGAGGTAACCGCAACGAGGGAGAAAAAAAAAGGTAAAAGTAGAAGGACGAGAGGAGAAGAAAAGGGAAAGGAGGGAAAGTTCGCTGGGGTACCTCGGGATTGCGACACCCGTGTTTACCTAAAGAAGGTAAACCCCCTGAGGGGCATTTTCACAGCGGACTTCACATCACTGATAGGCACATGCTGATTCAGACGATGCACAGAACCTTTAGCCGCAGCATCTGCCTGCTCGTTACCCGATATGCCGACATGACCAGGCACCCAACAGAAAAGGACACTGAAGCCACGACGACAGAGGCGACGATGCAGATCCAACACCGGAGATACAAGGGAATGGGAGTGTAAAACTTCACCATTCTCCAAAGTCTCTAAAACGCTGATGGAATCTGTATACACTATAAAACGTCTATCTCTCTGCCGGAAGATATACTTCAGAGCTTCATGTACAGCCACAAACTCTGCTGAAAAGACAGAAAAACAGTCGGGAAGTGAATAGCTCCTAACGTCTCTGCCACAGACGTAGGCACATCCAACATGATCTTCTGTTTTCGAGCCGTCGGTATAAACATCAACATAGTTAGGGTAACTAGCGAGGTGCGACGCAAAAAGCTGGCGAAAAATGACAGGATCCGTATTCGATTTTGCAAAACCCTGGAAGGGGCGCAAGTACGAAATCTTGTGGTTTCGCCAAGGTGGAAAATGCAAAGTCGGTTGCAGCATGACATCCACATCACACAGCGGAGATGAAATCAGAAACGTCCTCATGCGAAGTCCGAAAGGTGGAATACAAGATGGCCGATTTTGGTAAAGTCGGTCATTCTGACTGTCAAGTAGAGCAGAATGGAGTGGGTGATTAGGTTGCGAGAGGATACGGAAGTACAACTGAAGCGACAATTGCTTGCGAATAGATGGTAAAGAAGGCTCACCGCAGATGACATTTAAACTCTTTACGGGAGATGTTCTGAAAGCACCAGAACAGATTCGAAGGGCGGAATGATGAATCGTGTCGAGTTTCCGTAGCACGGAAAAGCGTGCGGAACCGTACACGGCGCATCCATAATCCATTTTCGATCGAATGACCGCGCGATAAACCCGGAGCATAGTAGATCGCTCAGCTCCCCAGGACGTGTTGGATAGAACTTTCAGCAAGTTTAGAGCCTGCTCAGACTTCCGCCGTAGATACATTACGTGCGGAAGGAAAGTTAACTTACTATCGAACAACACGCCCAAGAAACGAACCACGTTCTCTACGGCTATCAGAGAGTCACCTAGGTATATTTGCGGGTCAGGATGCAAACCTCTGCGTTTGCAAAAATGTACACAAGAGGTTTTTTCGGTCGAAAACTTAAATCCGTTCTCCGAACACCATGTCATCATGCGGGAGATTGCAATTTGCAGTTGTCGTTCAATGTAACGCATATCCTTGCTTTGGCAGGAAATCTGCAAGTCGTCAACATATAGATTGCCCTGAACAGATGGTGGTAAGCACTTTAAAATTCCATTAATTTTAAGAGAGAACAGTGTAACACTAAGTACACTTCCCTGAGGAACTCCTTCTTCCTGAATGTAAACATCGGAAAGTGTGGTACCAATGCGAACTTGAAATTCTCGTAGTGACAAGAAGTTCGCAATGAAAATCGGCAAGTGGCCACGGAAGTTGTTATTGTAAAGGTCACGAAGAATGCCATATCGCCAAGTCCGGTCATAAGCCTTTTCGATGTCAAAGAAAACTAACACTAAGTGGTTTCTTCTGACAAAGGCGTTACGAACTTCCGATTCTAAGGCAATGACGTTATCCATCGTAGACCGGCCACGCCGGAAACCGCTTTGTAAGGGTGACAGATACAGCTCGGTTTCTAGTACGTACACTAACCGATTGTTTACCATGCGTTCTAGTAGCTTACACAAACAGCTCGTGAGTGCAATTGGACGGTAATTATTCGTGTTAGAAGCATCCTTTCCCGGTTTAGGAAAGGGAATCACTATTGCCCTACGCCAAGAGGTTGGGAAAGTATGTTCCTCCCAGATTCTATTAAACAAATACAGCAAATTACGGAGCGAGCTGCGAGAGAGATGCTGTAGCATCGCATAACTAATGCCATCGGGACCCGGGGAAGTCATCCGAGTCTGCCGAAGGCAATTCTCTAACTCCTTCTCCGTAAAGGGGCAGTTGTATGACAGGTTGGACTGAGTTTCAAAACGCAAGGGTCTAGATTCGGCACGCAGTTTGTGTCGCATGAAGGTGGTCGGGTAAGACGACACACTCGACACAGAACTAAAAGCGTTGCCAATGGCGTTACCAATGTCCCCTACGGTCGACAGGGTAACGCCATCTTGGACGATGCATTTTAGGGGCTGGTCAGAATATAATCCCATGCATTTTTTCACTTTCGTCCAAAGCTGCTTACTGGGAGTGGATGATGTCAATTCCGAAACATACTTTTGCCAAGACTCTCTCTGACAACGTCGACGCACTCTACGAGCGTTAGCTCTTGCTTCTTTAAACGCAATGAAATTAGCAGTCGTGGGATATCGCCGAAATATCCCCCACTGTTTTCTTTGCTTTTTCAGGGCTTCTCGACATTCGAGGTTCCACCACGGCTTCCAATTTCTACGACCATTTGGTGAACTCTTAGAAATAGCTGCATCGGCAGCTTCTATTATAACATCGGAGACGAGACGAACCGCATCATCGATATCACCGTCGACCATAACCTCGGTGATGGTTGCAATGTCTGTAAATCGCGACCAGTTCGCAGACTCATATTTGAATCGCGCAGGGCGACAGACTATAGATCCCATGCCGGACAGTGACACAAAAAAAGGGAAGTGGTCACTCCCGCGAAGATCAGTCCCAACCCAGAAGTTACAAGATGGAAAAAGTAACGGTGAACAGATGGTAAGATCGATGGTATGAAAGGTTCGAGATGGTTCGTGAAAGTGAGTAGGATCACCATTATTGAGGAGGCAAAGATTATGGTCAGTTAATAACTGCTCCACTTGCCTTCCTCGAGCGGTGTTACAGCTACTCCCCCACAACACATTATGAGCATTAAAGTCTCCAAGTATAACAAAAGGTTCCGGAAGCTGAGTCACCAAGTCGTCGAGAGTTCTTTGATCAACAACATCGTTAGGTGGCAGATATATTACACACACGGAAATTAGTATCCGCATCTGCACACGCACTGCAACCGCTTGAAGTGGAGTATTTAACGATAGGACAGAGTAGGGATAGCTGTGAGAGGTCAGGAGAGCAACACCTCCAGACGCTCGCACACCCGAAACATTGTCCTTCCGAATAATACTGTAACGACGTAATTTGGCCGTGTCCGCTGACTTCAGGAAAGTTTCCTGAAGTGCGACACAGGCCGGATGGTAATCTGTGATCAAAGACTTCAGATCTGATAGTTTATTACGGAAACCGCGACAGTTCCACGAAATTAAACTCGCCATCAAGAGGAAGAGGGAGATGGAGCACGAGGTGGAAGAGTTGAGGTGTCCATAGACACCCCAGCATCAGGATCAGAAAGATCCGAATTAGACGCGCAAATTTGGAGGGAATCCTCCTCCATACGCGCCACATTGCGAGGGTCTTTCAACTTACGTGAATGACTCACTCGCTTTGCAACTTCAGCACTTTTTAATTTTTTATGTATAGGTGGTTTTGGTGTAGAAGGTTTTGAGATGGAAGAACGGGATGTTTTATTAGGTTGTGAATTAGATTTTGAAGGTGCGGTTGTTTGAGTTTTACTATTGTTTGGTTTATTGGTGTTAAGAATAGGCTCCGTTTGGGTTGATGAGTTACACATAACTCTCTTGGAAGCGGCAACAGAGGCGTATGAAACACCAACTCTAGGGCTTCTAGCCTCGACCTGTTTGCGCGCTTCTAAGTATGACAGACTATTGTTGGCTCTTACGGTCTGAATTTCTTTCTCAACTATCCATTTTGGACAGGAGCGTGAGTAAGATGTGTGGTTGGTTGGTTGGTTGGATGGGGTTTAATGGCGCAAGGTCCAGAGAGGACATGCTGCGCCAAACACAAGGTAAAACACAAGGTATCTAGATGGGGGTTCCCCCATCTAGATTTCAGTCAAGTATTACAAAATGATATAAAAGTAGTTATGTATAAAGGGTGTTAAAACGGATTATGAATGTATTGTGATAAAGTGTGATAAAACCACTAAAATATATACAAAGGATTTAAAAGAAAAATTATATTAACGAAAGAAAACCAGCACACCGTAAGAAGTGGAAAACAGCGGGGTGGGGTGTTTCACCCACAAGATCACTCAAAGTGAGCGAAGTTGAGCCAAAGTATTTTAGATAAAAATTGGTGAGTCCGGTACACTCTGTTAAAATATGGCGAATGGTGAGGTGACAGTTGCAATGATAACAAATGGGGGCGATTTCTCCTTCCAGCAAATGTCTATGAGTGATTCTTGAATGGCCAATTCTAAGCCGCGTGATGACGACATCCAATTTCCTGGGAAATAGTGGAGGCCAGACAGTGATGGTGGGTTTTATGCAGTGGAGCTTATTTGCAACTTCAAGGTCCCATTCTGACCGCCATCTATCCAAAATAATGTCCCTCGTAATATGTTTAAGGTCACAGAAAGGAACAGGTTGATTTGAAACTACTTTTGGATTTTTTGCTGATGCGTCTGCAAGTTCGTTTCCTGCGATTCCTACATGTGCTGGAATCCAGCAAAACCTAACACTGTAACCCCGACATTTTAACTTATGATGTTGCGTAAGAACAGTGGCAACCAGGCAATAGCTAATGTTACCAGATTGGAGGCTTTCCAGAACACTTAATGAATCTGAGTAAATGATAAAATGTTTTTTGTGGTGATGCGAGATAAAAACAAGTGCATGAATGATAGCTAAAATTTCTGCAGTAAAAACAGAGCAGGATGATGGAAGTTTAAAACTATGTATAGTCGACTCACAAACAAAGGCACAACCAACGTGGTGTGTTGTCTTTGATCCGTCCGTATAGATATCTAGATACTTAGAAAACTGATTACGGTGTGAAAGAAAAAGTTGTTTATAGATGAGGGGGTCGGTAATAGGTTTAGTAAAATTGTTAAAAGGATTGATATATGGAATACAGTTTTTCTTCCAAGGTGGAAAGTCAAATAAGGCGCGCATACAGACATCTAAGGCTTCAAGAGAAGTATTTTCGGTCAGATTACGTATGCGTAGTCCAAAAGATGGTATGCAAGACAGTCGATTATGATAGAGGCGATCATAGCGTTTGTCCAGCAAAATGTCGCGCAAAGGATGAGCGGGATGAGATAAAACACGAAAAAAATAATTCACTGAAAGCTTATTACGAGTGTGAGACAAGGATGGTTCAGAGCAATTCACATACAAACTCTGCACGGGTGAAGTACGGAAAGCACCAGAGCAGATACGGAGAGCACTGTGGTGCACCGTGTCCAGTTTACGAAGTACACATTGGCGGGCGGAACCATATGCCGCACAAGCGTAATCCATCTTTGAACGAATTACTGATCGATAAATGTGCAACATTGATGTCCGATCAGCACCCCAGGACGTATTCGATAAAACCCTCAGCAAATTAAGCGATTTTTCGCATTTCTTACGCAGTTGCAAAACGTGTGGATGGTAAGTCAATTTCCTGTCAAAAATGACGCCTAAAAAGCGCACGGAATCTAAAATGGTAATCTTGCGGTCTCCAATAAAAAGCTCTGGATCCGGGTGGACCCCCCGTTTTTGACAAAAGTGCACACAAGAGGTTTTGTCTCGGGAAAAAGCAAATCCATTTCTATTA